>JAODKF010000001.1:50406818-50420383 GCA_026779585.1 Mormyrus proboscirostris
CAAAGCAGGGGCATTTTCTGGGGGGGGGGGGTTCCCAAGATGATCCATAGCAGAACACTGGCAGGGTGTGAACAGCAGAGTACCAGTTTGAGTCCCTGGAGGACCTGTGTAGCGGTACGCCTGAAAAAGGTACTTAACCCAAATTACTACAGTAAAGCATCCAGCCGTGCAACAAGGTTAATGAGGGGAAAAAAAACAATAATAATAATTATGTACGTCTGTGTGTGGAACCCAGAAAAATGAAGTATGGCATAAGGTATGGAACCCAGAAAAATTAAGTATGGCATAAGGTATGGAACCCAGAAAAATTAAGTATGGCATAAGGTATGGAACCCAGAAAAATAAATCAGTGGACTGTATAAAATGCCACCAGTTACCGTATCAAGCATTTAGCGCTACACACTAAATAACATGTGCATGCTAAAATCCACCCTAAAGTGGCACGCCTATGGTCTGAACTTAAGCACTTAGGTACCTGGGGGTCAGAGAAGGTCAGGGACACTGTTTAATAGCCCATGTGTTTACATTCCAGAGCCTGGCTTCTGACTGGCCACTTCCCGTCACATGACCTCTGGGGAGGGGGAGGGGTGTGAACGGAGGCCAACGTTCTGCTGAGCCACGTGGAACGTGTCCGTGGTCGCACCGCCGGCGTCTGGCCACACTCCAGGGCTCTCACGTGCACTCCCACCAGCTGGGCTGCGGGGAACTGCTGACCTCAGCCTGCCCCCCCCCCCCACCTGCCCCTGCACAAAGCCAGGGAAAGCTCCTCTCACTCCCGTAACGCCACAAGAGGGACTTGAGGATCTGAACTCACCATGCAAAGCAGCTGATCCGTACCCTGCTCTTATAAATGACGATTCCTGAGGACATCACCCCGATTTGGATCTCCGTGCTGCTGTGATCCTGCAGTGAAAGGGAAGAGAACAGGAGGAGCGTGTAGGCAGGAAGGTACCGTGATGACTAACGTGGTGACTGAAGGGAACGGTAGATGACGCCATGGTCTTTCACTGCATTATCAGATACAGTGGGGGAAATAATTATTTGACCCTATGCTGAATTCTTAAGTTGACCAATTAATAAAGACATTTTAACGACAAAAGATAGAGTATCAATAAAACCAGCAAGAAAAAAATCATAATGTAACAGTTATAAACAAATTTGTGATTTATCTAGGGAAATCTGATCCCTTGGAACACATGCTTTAGCACTTGGGAGAGTAACCATTGTTTGCAAGCACAGCTGTCAGACCTTTCCTGTAGTTGGTCACCAGGTCTGCATGCAGGTCAGCAGGAATTTTCATCCAACCCTCTTTGTAGCTCTCCTCCAGATCTTTAAGGTTTTTAGGCAGTCACTTGGATCCACAAAGTTTGAGTTCCCTCCATAGATTTTCTATGGGATTAGGGTCCAGAGACTTGCCAGGGCACTCCATGACCTGAATGTACTTCTTCTCAAACGACTCCTTTGTTGTCTTCGCCATATGATTAGGGTTGTTGTCTTGCAATGCATTTCAGTGCCATAGCCAAAGGGAGGAGATTCTCATGCAAGATTTTCCTTCAATGCAGTGCAACCATCCTGTACCCCTGGCAGGAAAACACCCCCAAAGCATAATGCTTCCACCTCTGTGATTGACAGTAGGGATGGTGTTCCTGGGGTTACAGCCAGCATTCTTTTCCCTCCAAACATGGCGAGAAGAGTTGATGCCAAACAGCTTGATTTTGGTCTCATCTGACCACATCACATTTTTCCAAGCCTCATTGGAATCATTCATGTGTTCATTAGCATACTTCAGAAGGGCCTAAACATGGGTCCCCTTGAGCAGGGGGACTTTGCGAGCCCAGCAGGATGTCAAATCATTACAGTACAATATGTTGCCAACAGTTTTCTTGGTGACTGTGGTCCCTGCTGCTTTGAGATCATTAACAAGCTCCTCCCGTGTAGTTCTCACCATTCTTAAGATCATTGATGTTGGATGAGATGAGATCTTCCTTGGGGCCCGAGACCGAGGGTGACCCGACAGTAATTTTGTCTTCCTTTTGTAATTGCACCAACAGTTGTCACTTTCTCACCAAGCTGCTTGCTGATGGTCATGTAGCCCATTCCACCTTTGTGAAGGTCAACAGTCTTGTCTCTGGTGTCCTTATACAGCTCTTTGGTATCTCCCATGGCGATAAGGTTGAAGATTCAAACAGGTTAGTGACCCAAGAATACTGATTAACAAAGTAATGCCATTAAATGTCAATGCTGGCTTGGTATCTGTTAATACTTATTTAAGTACTACTTCTATTGTGTTAGTGCAAGAGTATTTGACCTAATTTCTTGCTGGCTTGTAGGGAATCAAATAATTATTTCCCTAAATTGATTTGTACCTGTTACATAATAATTTTTTCTTGTTTTTGTTTTGTTGAAAATCTATCTTCTGATGTTATAATAAACAAACCACTGAAATGATAGACTTCTCATTTCTTTATAAATGGGTGAACTTGGGAACTCAACAGGAGGTCAAATGATTATTTCTCTCACTCTATGGCATCTGAGAAAACCATGTCAAAGAGCAGGATTACAGTTTTCCATCCATCCATCCATCCATCCATCCATCCATCCATCCATCCATCCATCCATCCATCCATCCATCCATCCATCCATCCGAGGGTTTCAGGTCTCAGCAAAACACTATTATATTCACACACACACATTCTCCTGTCCACGGTGTCTATCTGTCTGTCCCTCCCTTATAATCCTTGCTGCCAGTTTATGGCTCCAGGGCTGCTGTAATCCTGACCAGTGATAAATGGTTACAGGATGGATGGATGGATGGATGGATGGATAATAAATAATAAAAATTTGGAAAAAAAACATCTTGAAATCTGTGATGCAGAGAATTACACATCCATCAATATCTGACAGCTCATCCTAGTCAAGGTCACAGAGCTGGAGCCCAGTAATACACGTCAACCACATGCTGGTTTAACCCATCTCATATTGGGTGGGGTTATTTACTGCAGAAGGCACTGGCAGGTTTCCAGCATCCCCCCCTCCCTGTCGATGTTCCCGAGTGTGTGGAGTTTATTATTCATAACTCCTGTCGTTTGACCCCCGGGAAACGACTCCGCTGTGGAGGCAGCTTACCTTGGCACAGTGCAGCTCCACCCCATAGAGCTCCAGCGTTCTTGCCGTGTTCAGGTAACTTAACTCTGCCTGGGCTGGGGTCAGTCCTCTGTAGGGTAGAGGGGACACAGACGCAGTGAAAATAGGGGAGAGGGGTGAGTCACAGTGGGGGACCGTTTGTGTGTGTGTGTGTGTGTGTGTGTGTGGAGGCGATTGCGGCGTCCTCACGCGTGCTGCTGATGGTGCTTGGCCACCTCTTTCTCGAAGTCAGCCGGTGGGTTTGGGATGAAGCGGTACTCCGCCAGGTAGTCGCACAGATGCTCCACGTGGCTGTAGTCGCCCAGCTCGGCTGGAACGCAGGGTCAGTCAGCATAGACGCACTGTGGCATTACCCCACAGCTCCCACCTTGGATTTGCCCATTTATTGGCCAAAGCATTCTCACCCCCCCCCCCCCACCCACCCAGGGGGCTGAGGGTGTACCAGGTTAGTCACCGTACTCCCATGAAATGGGGGGACAGGGGGACGGAGTTAGGGGTCGCATATGAAGCTTCAGATAACGGGGCTTTGTAAGCAAATCATGGAGGGCTCAGAAACGTGGTAGGATTTCTGCTGTTAGAATCAAAACAAACTGGAAGCAGGCAACCGTGGGAGGAGCAGGAAGCTGCAGCTGCTCCGTGTCGCAAACGCTGCGCAGGCGAGGCACACAAAACAGCCGCTACATCTTCATGAGCTGTACTCTGCCCTACCCATCCGCTCCCTAAATTAAAATCGGTCTAAAGATGAATAGCAGGGTCCACCTCCTATTTTAGCCGGCCAATCAAAATACAAACACCATCCAGGTCACACCCACTCCTCAAACCAGACAAAAGGGCTGTACTTACACTGGACGGCCAGCGAGGACAGAACAGCGGCTGTGCTGTGCGGACAAGGCAGCCTGAGGTAGACACATGGGACAGTGTCAGCCAGAGGAGAGTCCACGTTGTCTCATGGCAGAGCACAAACCTGGGTGTACCAATGGACACCTACCTCCCGCTGAGAATGTCCTGCTTGATTTGCAGAAAGTACTGGTACCTAGAGAGGAGGGGAGAAGTGGACACACTCAAGAGTGGTCAGCACTTTATAATCACCGCCACCCAAAAGAAAGGTTGGACACCCTCAGGTCATGTGAGGTCAGGAAGGTGGCGGGGAACCCATTGCTGAGCAGGAATGTCGCTGCACATCACCCAGCAGCCAGAACGTAGGAACAGGCAGGCAAAAGCACATCAGGAAGGCATGTCCCTCCACTGTGCAAGACTTCTCACTCCGGGCGGTTCCCTGATGGAGGGAAGAGCT
Source organism: Mormyrus proboscirostris (assembly GCA_026779585.1). Classification (NCBI taxonomy): domain Eukaryota; kingdom Metazoa; phylum Chordata; class Actinopteri; order Osteoglossiformes; family Mormyridae; genus Mormyrus; species Mormyrus proboscirostris. The sequence goes on from JAODKF010000001.1 coordinate 50,411,257, forward strand.
GCTAGGCCACATCTGGTCTACAGACTCCCTCTCCACCTTCAGGAAAAGCCTCAAAACCCATCTGTTCCAGGAATATGTGCACTAGCCTGACACCACTACATGCTCCCTGCATGATCTTAGGATTGCAGAGGATTTATTTGGATAGTCATCTTATTAGGTTCCTTTGTTAAAAGTTGTTCTGAAGCCCTTTGCTCCAATACTGTTTGTATTTGGGTGTTTACTGGAAGCTCAACATAGCTGCACTTGAGTAGCGTCAACTCGTTGACAGCTGTAAGGTTGTCATGTGCCATTTGCCAAACTTTTATATCACTCTGGACAAAACTGTTTGCTAAATAAAAATAAATGTAAATCCCCCAGCTGCGAGTGGGTCCAGAGAAGCCCACCCGGCCCCCACCTCGTGTACTCCTCCTGGAGTTTATTTGGGTCGCTCACAAAAAACTTGACTCTGAAGTTGAAGGTGTGTGGGGAGCCTCCTGAAAGAGAAGGAGATGGTGGGTAAGCGTGGGGTGGGGGATCGGTGAAGGTGCTATCGCTGATTAAGGCCCACCTACTTTTTAACTGTTTCCTGATGGGCTTGCTGGGATCCAGCCACCTCTGCAGGGTCATGACAGAATGACACTTAGCAGCAGTGGTCTAATGAATGACGAGGGCGACTGTAGCACCCGTTTGAAACTTAAAAGTGAAAATACCTGGATTTAACTGAAGTACAAACATCTAGTCACTTGGTCAATCTCACAACTTAACATATTTGCTTAAAAAAATACTTTCAGTTTGACTTTATCAGCCCAAGCTTTACACTGAGTGCAATTCAGCCAGATCACAGGGTCATTATGTCCCAAAAAAGTTCCAGTTCCCTGAACCAAATAAGCTCCGGGAAACGCAGGAGGACTCACCGGGCTGTCCGAGGACTCGTCCGCCAGCTGCAGCCCGAAATAGTCTCTCTCAGTGAGCTCCAGGTGCTTGAAGACTATGTCCAGCAAGATGCGTCCCTGGTCGTGCTTCTGATGAGCCAATTGGAGAGGAAGACGGGTCACAGAGCTTCATAATAACCCCTCCTCCAAAAGAAATGCAGCTTTAAACAGTGCCATGAATGTTTCCATTTGAAATCGCACAAGCAGATTTATCCAATCTGTCCGCCATTTCTCTCGCGGCTTCGCAACACCGATGTCAAGCTCCTTCCTGTCTCCATGGCAACACGGGCAGGGGTTTAAAAAAAATGCAGCGGGTGCTGGGCGAGGACAGAGGACCCTGCACACTGCACAAATTCCACGGGTCCTGCTCTTAGCCCGGAGCTCAAACTGGCTAGGTTGGGGGAATACGGACAGCCCCTGTGGTGCAAAACTTCCCACAATGCACTGCACTGTGCTTATCTACATACATCATGTTAATGAACTCATACTCCATAAGCACAGGATGGGGGTGGGAGCTGAAGACTCACACAATTTTTGGCTGAATCTTCAGTTGTGTCATTAAAAGATGATGACAAGATTAAAAATATAATTTTTTTTTTTATGTATTAATCTCATATGTCCTCTGCAAAGAGAGGGTGGGGGGGCACACTAGTTGGTTCCGTTGAGCGGCAGGGTATCCCACCTAAATTTCTGAACCTTTATCCGAAGGAAACAACCGCACTGCATTCACCCTTGTTAGATGTTTGCAGTGGAATATACAGCACCACCTACAGTGCAAGTAATATAAGGGACACAGCAGAGGGGTCAAGGAAGCGAGGTTTTAACACCCTTTTGTCAATGGTGGGCGGGACACTCCTTAAGCTCTGCCCCCCCAAAGATAAATATCTCAGAGTGGGGAGGAGAGGCAAGCAGAAACGTGCCAAGGGTTATAGCAAGGGGAACAGAGAGACGCCGTAACGGCCCAGCTTGCGCAAGCATGCTCTGATGCGTATCGTACTGTGGTGGTACCAAAGCCATAGGCCCAACTTCCTTTACTGAAGAGCACCGGGTAAGTAAACAAACACAAGACAGACACAAGAAAACAAAATAAATCAAGGAACTGAAAAACAGAGGGTCCAGTATGTTGGTTGATGTCAGGTTGCTCACATTACCCACAATGCCATGCACAGAGCTCCTACAGCCACCACAGAGTGGTAAGAACTGACAGCAGTTAAAAGTGAGGGGTCTATAGCAGCAGGCCTGAGACATCCGGCCCATTTGACCTGTAGAATGTAGCCCGGGTCCACAGTACCACAGTAAAACATCAAAAGATAAAAGCGGAAAGATAAAAGCAGGGAGCTGCGAAGCGACTGAATGGCAAAGATAGTATTACAGCAAGGCTACAGTGACATCACAGCTGAAAAGGTATGAGAGAAATGCGGGGGAACATGAGGCAGCTTGTTAGCCGGCCAGTAGGGGAGACACACGAGCCGCAGGAACACGCGGTGGGGGGGGGGCAATGCTCGCCAGGCTGCCCCAGGGGAGGTTTACACAGCCACTTCTCTGTGCCACGCCTTGCCAAACCACAACCTGGCACAGAGGCCCCACTGGCTGGGACGTGTGCCCGTTTGCCAAATCCCCAGCCGAACCCAAGGGGCCTCGTGCTGTTAGCTTGTTGCCGCTAGCTACCAAAATCCCCCGCCAGTGGGACAATCTTGCTCCCTTCTCAGTTTCCTGAAGCTCGCTCGCTGATACCTCAGCCTGACTCAATATTCCCACCCCAAATGGGTGTTTGTTGCTCAGTCTGGGCCTGATGAGACCCAATCAGCACCATCCACTGGACGGAAAAGGACATTCGGGGCGGATGGTGCGATGCGTCTTCAAACGTGTTTCTGCACAGTGGGACACGTCGGCCCCATGGGACTCTACCAAGCACAAGATATTTTTATGTCGTTTTATATCTAAATAAATCTCACTGGTGAAAAGTACCTTTATTTGACTAATAAAACTAGACACTGCATCAGTTTAAGCAGATATGACGTCTTTAAATTTAGTCCCGTGAGATGGGTGACAGACCGTCGGACCATGAGCTGGCGGCGTGATTCAGTGCTGTGTGCCGACACGTCAGGAAACGCCTCGGACTCAGGGCCTCCTACTGGGATCACACCACGACTCGCTCCTCTTACAAAGCCCAAACAGCCGAAAATGCCACCCCTCCCATCCTGCGACCCCCGCCCCGGCAATAGGGGTGAACAGTGCATGTTATAAATAATTACAAAAATCAAGCAATCAAATAAAAATTAACCCCCAATAACACAACACTCCACATGGCATTCCGAGTTCCCTGCTAGCATCGAGGGGGTGTGGGGGGACACATTTACGCTGGAATGTCAGGTATTTGCAGAGGGTAATGACAGCCTGGTGTCCCCCCCAGGATATACTGTGGGGAAACAAAGATCTAAGAGTAAACCCTGATCCCACCAAGCACCTGGACCCCTTTAGGTGCTTTAAATCTGTTTTGGGGTGAAAATGACAGGTTTGCCTCATCACACCAAACCCCTCCCTAAACAGTGTCCCAGGTCTCTGAAGGCGATCATGTGAACTCAGTATTAGGTGCAGCGTGGCTCCCCTAGACGGCCAAATCTTAGCCACACCGGCGGTACTTACGTTGACACTGAAGACGTGAACAGTGTTGTCCAGGAGATGTACGTTACAGACCACCTCGGCGTGCTGCCCGTCTCGTGCCAGCTCCGACGTTCGGACATCGCAGGATCTCCCAGCAGGCAGGCGGAAATGTGCTGTCATAACTGTCCAAAGAGAAGCACACACAAAGGGGATGTTGGACAGCTACACCACTGTTTCCGTGGTACTCAGGGCTGATTTTGTCCACATTATTTCCCATTGTTTAACAATTAGCACTATCTTGGTCCAACTTCTGTGTGAACCTTCCGGCTGTCTGAACACGTGTTAAAAAAAAAAATATATATTTTAAAGTGAAATTCATCCTAAAGACAGTCTTTGCGCAGAATGCCCACCCATTCACACCTTCAAAATCCGATGAGTCTCATGAAGGCCATGTGACCAAAAACACTCACATGGCAAGGCAAGGCAAGTGACATCGCAGTGTTGGGTCACTCAGAGGTTTAAATGCAGGGGAATTTCCCACCATTTGGTCCAGTTATACTACCAGGTATGTCTGGCCAAAACCATTTAACAAGCTGAGAGTTACTGATAAGCAATTTCAGAATGAGAATTCAGCAATCTGAGGAAAAAAAAACCATCCAATCCAGAGAGATACCCAGGAGACCAGCATCTGCTCCAGTGGACTGACTTGATCTGAGAAAAGGGGCTGTGAAGACCAACCTGAAATAGTGTCAGCAAACTGTGGTCTCATTTGCTGAAACACATCACAACTGTTAAAAAAAAAAAAAAAAAAAAAAAACTGATGCATGCAGACATAACAGAGCAGCAGATACAATCTTGTGGTGAGACACGGAGGGTTGCATGTCTCTCTCTCCCTCCACCCGTGAGCCCCAAACCCCAGCCTGAAAGAGGCCATGTTCTCCCCTTGGTCTGCAGATCCATGTGTCAGTACGTCAAAGGTGACTTTTTAACCAAATTTAGGCTAGTCACCATGCTTAATGGTCCTACAGAAGCATCTAGAGTCTGGTGCTTCAAACTAGCAATGTCTGAATCCACACCCACCATCCTCCATCACCCACCATCACGTTTCGTGAAACATTCATTAATCGGTTTCAAATGAAGATGAAAGGATGACCCGACTGATCCTGTTGGGGGGTGTGAACGTGCCTGAGCACATGGCGGGGCTGGTGTTGGGGTCGGTGGGGGGGTGGAGAAATGCGACATTCTCCCAGGAGAACATTCCGGAAGCTGCTTTGCAGAGGAGTTTTTTCCTCCAACTGGCAGAGCTGCTGACACAGACAAGGAAGGGGGGGACAGGGCAAAGCCTTCACAGCCACCCCCTCCCACACTCACCCCCCTGCGCAACATGGGCGGCTTTGACCCTGTCTAGGCAGGAGTTCACCACAAAAGATACTTCCCTTTAATTCTGGGACAGTAAATTCTGAAAAAGGGCATTTCAGGAAGTCTGGGTTATATTTTCAGAAAGAGCTGCCTGGTGACTCAGACGTGGATGTCGACAGAGAATGAGGCCAGGGATGAACAGAGGGGTACAGGCGACCTCTGCCCTCCGTCGGTGCAACAGAACCACCCCCCACCCGTGTCACTGCGTACAAAGCTGAGACAGATCACCATGGCAACAAAGGGATGTCACGCAGCGAGGTAACTATTACGATCAGGACTGCTCCGGCCCCCCCCAGGAGGGGTACGTAGGTAGCAGATGGGTTCGGAAAACGTGTCTGGTACCAAAATGGCAGCAAAAGGGGAAAAGAGAATAAATAATCAGGGCTGTAGCATTTATGAGAAGGTTTACATCACCTGAACTGCTTCAGAGGGGGCGCTCTTCCTGCCTCTGCCTCTGCTTGCCGTCCCATACAGGATGCATCACGCCAAGGTATTCACAGAGCCTTCCAACTGACAAGCAGATGCGAGCAAAACACTCGGTGGCTTAAATGCAGGGGGGCAGGTTTGCCATGTGCCAAAGCATTACCCATCAGCCCCTCCGTGCATTACCGAGCCGGCAGGTCAGGTGAGCACCGACTGCGATGGCTGTGTGGGCAGGCCGCACCGGACTCCTACTCCCACGATACACAGCCCTAACGTGCAACCCTATTAAACTACCTCCAGAGACCCTGACCAGCATAAGTGGTTTGAGGGAGGGAGGGAGGATGGATGGATGGATGGATGGATGGAAGAAACTGTCTGGAAACAAACTCTCTACCATTTCCCTCTGTCTAAGGCAAGGACACGCACACTCTCCTCTAACTACACCTCTGTGGCACACACATACATCTCTCGTGCTCTTTACAGTAACGAGTGACAGATGTAACTATGGCCGGCTGCGAACCGTTTTCGCACAACAGCTGGCAGTTTTCAAAATAGTTTTCCAGCCCCATTAGGCAGGAGGTGGAGGGAAGGGTCATGACCCTGTGCACGGCCGGCGCTGGCAACCCCGGAGGGCTTCCTCCTGAGCCGCACCCAGTCACGGGAGCACAAGGGCTGCAGCTGTGCAAATAGCCAGTGGGTCATCACAAAGCGTGGCCCAGCAGGGGGGGACTCCCGACCTGATGGGGTCACCAGCCAAGCCCTGCCCCCCCCCCAGTGCAGGAAAAAAAGTGAATCCACCCCAATCCAATATGGGAAACAGCTCAGGGAGGCTCTATGGAGGGTGTGTTGTTGGGAATAAATAGAGGCATATATACAGAAGCTGGGGGGTGTGTTCAATGCTGCTAGGAACAGGGCTGGACATCCCCCCCCAGTCAACCTCCCATTTCCTCCAGGTCTGAGTGACACCTAACACACCAGGAAAGCGACCTTTGGGCACTTGGCGGGGGCTGAAAAGGGGGAATTGTGCACACCTACGACGCCAGCATCCAAAGCCAGTGGGAATGACAGACACCAACCTACCACCCAGAGCACTCTCCCCATCGGCCTGCCCACGGTAAAAGCCTAGGTGTCATGTGAGAGGCCGCATGACACTTTTTCCAAGGTGTTTTTTTTCCCAAAGGGTAATTCTAAATCACCTGACATCTTTGGTGAGATTTTGACAACTTCAACATATTTTTTGACCGGCTTGATATATTTAAAGGATCTTCAGTGAAGGTCCTAACTTCATCTCATTAACTGTTCTTGAGAAACAGCACACATCTATATCTAAACAATAAATCAGGTACGAAATTGACTTTCCCCAGTGAAATGGCCGCCTGCTCATTCCTTTAGAAGTTCATCCTTTTATGATAAATGTATGTAAATTTACAGACAGTCACAGCAAAAGCCGCCAAAATAAGCCCCACGGGTGAGGTGCGACGTCCCGTCCACTTAACCGTGACGACCAGTCACATTATACCCGTGAGTCATGGTGAATTATGAAGATAAACATCCTCTTTCTGCTGACAGCCTGACAGGAAACCAGAATTTACCTTCGATCAGAGGCGTGCGTGTCAGGGATCTGCCCTTCCCCGCCCTGGACGTTTAGTGTAGCGGGTTTAAAGTTAGTCTAAGCTTGTTATCACGTTCCCTGCAACAGCCTCAGCAATCCTGAGCTGCAGTTGTCCACTCCGAGGACACTGGTATGCGGGGAAATCCCTCGGTTGGGCTGGATACATGAATGTAGGTAGCTGGGAGGGTGTGAAAAACCCAGCTGACTGAAATAATATTTATAGCTTTTCAGGTATGAGGTCAAAGGAGACACAATGCTTATCATTATTACTCTTCATTTTGGTAGAGGTGCATTAGAGCTAGATTCTGTCAGTGTTGTATTACATTCACTAGTTGTCACTCTCGTTTCCAGAAACCACAGATAACATTTACTTTTGGTTTGCCTTACAGCATTCCATGTCGATCACCATAAGTAACACGCTGGCTTTCCCAACCAAAATAATAAGCCATGTGACACATTCAGAGACAGAAACACGGCCCAACTCCATACATTCTGTAAACTCCGTAAGCAAAAACACCCGGCCGCGGGAAATCTGGCTCTTGAGTAACTCAATCAGATAATCCCTTTTCAATACGCACAGCGGCCCGTTTGCACTTTGACCCGACCCCTTAATCTCCACGCACTCAGGTACACCGGCCTTCTGCTGCAGCCAGAGATCAACACTCATCATGCGGGACCCTCAGAAGAAGGGGGGGGGGGAACACCATCGGCTTGGGCCAGAGACACTTCTTGGGAGCAGTAATTCCCCCATAATCCTCAGCTCAGAATGAAAACAAGCAGTCGAACAAACAGCAATAACTGTTAAAAAAAAACAACCCCCACGTGTCTTTCTCCCCATTCCAGACCTGTTAGTCAGCTCTTAGGCTGGATACAGCAGGAAACATGCCTTTTTACAGCCTTTAATAATCCCAGTGGTGACGGAAAACACACGACGCAGCTGTATGCGGCCGACGAGCAGACGGTGGGGGGGTGAGGGAGACATTCAGAAGCAGCAGTGCTAACACAGCACATTAACTGCGGCCCCCCCGGCTCTACACGTCCGTTTGCCGCCAGTGCTGGTGACCATTAAGACAAGCGCCAGGTATATTCTTATAGGTTTTTACACATGTACAGCAGTCTTGCAAGAAATTAATCGACTACAGCGAGGAAGTTAGGAATTTCCTGCTGTAAAAATATCAAGATGCCCCCCACTGTGCTCCTCCAGATGCTGCACAGAGGAGCTAAACAACAGGTTAAAATATACCCCCCCCCCCCATACCAACCACCCCTAAAGCTTAAATACTGCCAGAAGTCAGAGGAATGCTCCCCTTAATTAGCACACGCTAACGAAGGTACAGGTCAACCTCGGTGGTGCTGACTACGAGTGGTGGCTGCTGTCCAGGCACACGGGGAGTCCCGGGGGGGGTGTATATTTTACCGCTGGGTAAACTGTCACCCACCCCCATGCTGCTGACTCACTAGGGCAGTGGGGCCTGGGGGCAGGGTGGTTCCCAGAAACACCCCGAGGGTGGGGCCTTGTCTCAGTTTTCCCCAGGGGAAGAAGACAGGGGGATGTTTAACACAATCCCCACCCCCCTGCAACAGATCGTCTGTGTTTACAGGAAAAAATGAGAAATTATCACTCGGAGATAAGACTAGGATAATTCCCCAGTAGCCAAGCAAACCGGATGGGAAGAGGATCATAGCTTCAGACTCAAACCTCAGGCACAAGGAAGCATAAAGATGGGGCTGCCATAGGTGCAGCGACAGTGAGCAGAGGCTCCTTTACCACTCTCAGAACTGATCTGAGAGCAGTAGGGCACAACTACACAGACAAGCTTTATAGCTGACCACCATAGGCTGCAATTGGTCATGGAGGCTCCACCCAGCCAACGAAGAGAAAAATATAAGACTGCCATAACGGCTCCATGACTGAGAAAGGAGAGGCTCAGTTTCCAGGTTAAAAAGCGGTGCAGCCTTCACTGACCCATCTCTGATGAAACCACTGTGCTGGATGTCCAGTGGGGGGCATTGAGGCTGTGGAGACAGAGCCTGGGGAATCGGGTCACTGTCTTCCACTGCGTTCCGATCAAAGTGACAGAGCGACAAGGATACAAGAGAAAGTCTATTCACTTTCATCTGCACCCGACTGTAGCCTTAGGGTAATCCACCCATTGGA
>JAODKF010000001.1:50439986-50459342 GCA_026779585.1 Mormyrus proboscirostris
CCCCCCCCCCCCCCCCCCCCCAGGATGAACGCCCAGCTTCCCGTCTGCAGTCTCCTTTTTGTAATCCCTCTCTGTCTGCTGTGTGAGTGTGGATGCTGTTCATCCTCCCCCGTTCGATGAAACGCTGAAGGTGCATTTGTTCATTAGCAGCCATGACTGGTGTACATGAGGATGAGAAGTTTGGGGAGGGTGGGGTCTCCTCTGTGGGTTCTGTGTCATTTACAGTGGTAGCCTAAGGTTATGCATATCCTCCCCCCCCCCATACCCCTCTTTCTGTGTTCCAGGTGTAGGCATCGCCATGGCAACCAGCGCCGTTCCCAGCGACAACCTCCCTACGTACAAGCTGGTGGTGGTGGGGGATGGGGGTGTTGGCAAGAGCGCCCTCACCATCCAGTTCTTCCAGAAGATCTTTGTGCCGGACTACGATCCCACCATCGAGGACTCGTACCTGAAGCATACGGAGATTGACGGCCAGTGGGCCATTCTCGACGGTAAGCCACCCCCCTGTTCCCCCCCTGGACCCAAAATGCTACGCTGCTGTGGCTCTGCTGTGAGCGTGACGGCCGGCATCCTCTCCTCTGACGCACTCCAACAGTCACTCTCCCTTGTTTTTTCTGTGTTTTTTTTTTTTTTTTTTCTTCCCTCTTGGGTGATTCATCAGCCTGAATCAGTGACTGTTTCAGGAACCATTGCCCCAGAGCATGGTGCAAGGAGTTAAATCATGTTTTCTGAACACATCCCACTTCATATGCATGTGCTTGGCTTTTTGTCACTAGTACCTAAACTTAGAGCACAGGGCACAGCCAAGTTAGCGCACGTGCGTTTGGATGAAGAGTGTGACAGGCCGTGAGGGTTTGCTGTGCGTTCGAGCATGACTGTGCTCCTGAATGCTACGCTGCCTCCATCCCTGCAGTGCTGGACACGGCCGGCCAGGAGGAATTCAGTGCCATGCGGGAGCAGTACATGCGCACGGGTGACGGTTTCCTCATCGTCTTCTCCGTGACGGATAAGGCCAGCTTCGAGCATGTGGACCGATTCCACCAGCTGATCCTGCGTGTGAAGGACAGGTAAGATCTCTCTCCAGGCAGCAGCTCTGAATCCACCCACTTGACACTAGCTATTAGCTAGTTCTTGTTCTTCAGGGACAATTTTTCTCGTTTGTTGAGCTGGTCGTCTTTGGTCATGCAGTTAAGCATCTTCCTCCTTAAAGGTCCAACGCTTGGGCTCCCACAAGGATGTCAACTGAGCACCTGTTAGGTTCCAAGCACTTGGTGTCTGACCGGCGCCGGTCTTGTGACATGTTTGGGTCTCTGTCTTTCCAGGGAGTCCTTCCCCATGGTCCTGGTGGCCAACAAGGTGGACCTGGTGCACCTGAGGAAGGTGACGACTGAGCAGGGCAGGGAGATGGCGGCCAAGCACAGTGTGAGTGTCAGGGGGAGCCTCAGTGGGCCCTCAGGGGCCTGGGCCCTAAATGAAAGCTCCCATGGTTGTGTGACACAGAAAGTAAGACAGTTACCATCCTTATCAGATATTCTGGTAATCAATTTCTTTAAATGTATCCCATTGTGTTGTCTGTATTGTAAAACGTTCTTCAGTGTGAGAAAGGAGCTATAATTATTATTATTATTATTATTATTATTATTATTATTATTATTATTATTATTATATCCTATATAAACGTGTACTAGTTCAACTGACATCTCCACAGCGGGAGTTACTCTGATTGCCTTGTTGGGGAATCTGGCGGCTGTCCAGCAGGGTGTAGGAGAGAGAGGACGTGTGGTACAGGGTATGAGGCCACGCCTCCCCGCGTCACTGCATCAGCGTACTAACAGGCTGCTGTCAGATGGAACTCCCCCATGCCTGTTGATGTGTTGCTAAAAAACAAACTTTGCTATTCTTGGATGTCTGAGGTCATGCTGAGAGCGTGAACGCCTGTGAGACGTGTAACTGAGAGAGTGAGAGTGTTTGGAGTGTGAAGTGACAGGTTTTGGCTTGGCAGTGAAGGGTTGTTGCAAGATGCGCAGCCTTAGCATGTGAAATGAGGGCTGATGAAGTCCAGAATGATATTCATGTTTAATTACGTGTCTCGTACAGATTACATACATCGAAACGAGTGCCAAAGACCCTCCCATGAATGTGGACAAAGCATTTCACGAGCTGGTCAGAGTGATCAGGTAGGTCAGCTCTGATACGCATGTCAAGTCTCACGTTTGTCACCATTAGTTGTCTTTCCATACGATATCCAGCAGGCTTGCATGACTGTTTTGAATGTTAGGCTGATGCTTCTCTTATCGAAGTAATTGGTGATTAACACAGACACATCTCGACCGTTGAGGCAGTTGGCGCTTAGCATATCACCTTGTTCAGACAGTTGGAGGGTAGCGCAGATGCATCCTTACTGGTAAAGCACTTGGAAGCTAGCAGGAGCACTGACGAAAAACATAGCGGTTAGGACGGGCACAACCCTGTAAAGCAAGACTCATCTTTGCAAAAAGATCTCCAGGCCAGAAGGTGGGACCAGGGATTTGGATCCATATTATAAAGAGAACTTGTTACAGAATTACAACTCTTACAAAGACCTTCTCATGCAGCCTTGAGCGGTTTTGATTTTTCTGCACATGAAACAAAAAAAATCGTGGTGGGCTGGCTGTCGCGTGCCCGGGATGGTACCACCCGCACTTCAGAGCGCACCACACCGTTCTGAGAACCCGAGAACAACAACCTCGTTTATGAATGACAAATTATGAGATTAGTCAAAGGAGGCCTGCTGGTCTGTATCCAGTGACGGCATTGTTTTTGCCTGAGTGCCTCAAAGTATTTCCCAGGAAGTATTCTGAGGAAATGCAGATCTGCCCTTGCATCTGGTCTAAATCAAACCAAAGCTGCCCGGGCTTCAGTAGAGCGCAGCTTCCATACGGCTATGAGGCACTGTTTCCCTGGACAGGAAGCGCTCCGGAATCCCTGGGCTGACAGTGATTGTGTTTCCCTTGTCATCACTTCCTGTTTCTGCCTGTGGGCCACGGTGACAGTTGCCAGGGATATCAGCCTAAAACATTGTTCTTCCCCTCCTTCCTCCTATCATCCTTCTCTTTCCTGAAGGCAGGAAATCCCAGAAAAGAGCCAGAAGAAGAAGAAAAAGAAGGCCAAGTGGCGCGGGGACAGGTCCACCAGCTCTCACCGGCTCCGCTGCGTCATTTTGTGAGCAGCCCATGCCAGGGATATTGGCTTGGCGCTGCCACGCCTCTTACCATCACCGCCAGGAGAACTGTGCATGTTCAGGCTCCACATGGCATCCCCTGATCGTTTGTGGAAGGGGTGAGGCTCAGGGTGGTCTGATCCCGCCCCAACAACCGGCCAGGATGAAGACTGGTTCATGTTTGGACACTGGCCAAATTCGCTGGGGGGAGGGGGAGCGCACTGGGTTTCCCGAGGAGTGAAGCATGACCAATCCCGGTCCGCTTTTTCTACCGGGTTTTCCGGGACAGGAACGTCACGGTGATGAAGAGCAGGGGCTGTCCCCCGGCGAGGCAGAAGCAGAGTGACCCGCGGATTGGACACCCGGATGAGCTCCAGCTGGCCGGGGGAGGAGCCCCAGCAATTGGCACCATTACAGGGTCTGACGCCGTGTGACCCAAGGGTTACACAGTGGCTTAGTGGGGGTGGGGTGGGAACCTACAGCGTGTAGTTTTTTTTAAAACTTTTTTTGTTTTTGGTGTCCAGCATGTTGAGAAAGCCCTGTGCCTTTTTTCAAAACGTTAGGCATGAACAATTAGCTTGGGGGGGGGGGTTGGATCATGAAGCCAACATACAAGTGAGACTTTTTTGAAGGACGTCTTTCCTAACGTTGATCTACATGCCCTTCTGGCGTGTATTCAGAGGGTCTGTGCACCAGAAAGGAATGGCAATAAAACCACACACATGCCCGCCGCTTCCCCTCGGTGTAACGACCAGTGACAAGATCGCTAGCTTGGATGGGTGGTGACCTTCCTTTCACTGATGGCCGGCGTATCGTTCCTGCAGGGTGTTCGTGTGTTCGTGGTCAGACACCTCCCTTATCTGCTGGGAGACAAAAATGAAACCTGCCTGTTTTTTGTGCGGTATTTAGATGTTGCAATTTGACTTTTTTGATGGCTGATTTTCATATTTATTTCCATCGTGTGAGGTTTTTTTTTTTTTTCTTTCTTTCACGCATCCCACTGGCTGAGATCCGTGGGGGGAGTGGTGGCCATGAGTGGTGGCCTGCCAGCTGAACCAGCTGGTGTGAAGGATGGGGGGGAGATAAAAGAAAGATTGTGACTAAACAGAGTAAATGTAATCTCTGTGTGAGGAAGTGTTAGAAACCATGTAACAGGAAATGCTGGAACCTAAAGGAGGTACCTTTTGCGACGGTTGTTGAAGACAATGCGACTGAATTTTACACTGCTGTATTTTTATTATAATTACTAACCATCATTGTTTATCGCATAAAACATAAGGAAGGAGCAAGGATTGGTGTGTAGGGTTCGGTATTGAGAACCGGTTCCAAGTTAGACACTTCTAAATTTTTAAGAACCGGAAGTTCCTCATTAATTCCTGCACATGTAAGGGTTACTGCACGACAACTCCACTCCACGATTGTACTTCAGATTGTTTTCAAGTTTACTAACCGAAAACGCATTTATTAGAACTATTTAGGTTCTAGGTTTGGGTGGTATAATGGCAGGATAGCATATTTCATTTTGGCAGAACTGCATCATGGGGGATTAGTGTTGCTTTCTAAAATATAGTAGAAATGCTGTATACCTAAATGTAATATATGGACGCTATCAAAAATCAGATATCACCCACTACTCTTACATGTTTTGCTTATATATGGCCCCAAGCCAGTGTCTTTAATTCTCTGTTGCTAATCCCAGAAGCCAGACGTTAATTTGGAAATTGGCCTTTTGGTTTAACAACAGGCAATCTTTATGCACAAAGTCAAATGTGTAATAACCATGGAGTAAGTGGGTATTATATATGTTAAGATGCCCGGCTACAGAGAGAAAGTATATATATTCAGCTATTGTTTCAATTTCAAGCATTATGTACCTCCTGTGTTATGGATGAAACCCGGACTTGCTTGCCATTAACTGATTATTAAAACTGGACCTGCCTACTACCCAGTTTAAGTAAAGTACTGCTGACATCAGTGGCAGACTGCCATCCAAGACTCAGTGTGGTTGTTAACCTTATTTATTTATAACTTGAAACACCCTGTTTTTGTTTCAACAAAACACGGAAATGACATACCTGTGTCAAAAAGTTGAACAATAAATGCAGTGTTCTGTTAGTGAAACATTTTACTGTATTATAAATTGAACCTTGAATCAATAAGAACTAGATTTTTTGAGCAGAATCAGATTTGTTATCTGTAAAATCTAAACAATTCCCAGCGTCTGTGTGTGTGTGTGTGTGTGTGTGTGTGTGTGTGTGTGAGAGAGAGAGAGAGAGAGAGAGAGAGAGAGAGATATATATAGATATACACACACACACACACACAGTGATTAGAGTGGAGAGCTAAGGATAGGCTGTCATCATCATAAACGTGGGTTGGGTGTGATTCTGCACAGGATGTCATCTACCTCTGTCCTGTCCATAATAACTCACTTGGCGCCTTGGTAACAATTAAATGAGCTTTGGCGTTGATGTTTAAAAAAATGCCATTTAGCGTGAAGATTTTCTCTTAAAGCACTACTTCACTTTCTGTGACTTTTTTCCATTAAAATAAAATATCACATTGTTATTTCTGTAAATTGCATGTTTATTACTAAAGCATTTGTCAGTAAAACGGTTAAAGTGGAAAAAAATATGAATGTGTAACATTGCATGTTGATGTATGATGTAAAGGATGCACCTACGTGTGGTGCTGGTGCCCACATTTTCAGGGAGGAGAACCAGTGCTAACCAGTGGAAAAAGGTAGCCTGGATCCTGAGATCTCAGCAGGTCTTCAGGCTTGAGAAAGAAATGCCTGGTGACTCAGAGCTATGTGATTTAAAAGAAAAACAGGGATGTCACTGGCAGTCCCATGCAGCTGTGGACAGGGAGACTGGCTGGGCTGTGGGCTTTATTCCAAGCCTTTCTGGCTGATAAAGCGTTTGGGGACCACCTGCGTTGTAGTGACACGGTGTCGGTTTTGAATTACTGTAGATCATTGGTGGTGATACAGTGGGCATGTGTGTGTGGATTGGTTTTATGTTGCATCGTGGGGACCAAATGTCCCCACAATATGATAACAATCTGTTATTCTGACCATGTTTAGTAAAACAAGTAAAAATGCCAAAAGTCTCGTATTTTGTTTGGTTACTTATGGTTAAGAATAGGGCTGGGTGGGGGTTAAGGTCGTCATGTTGGGCTTTGAGTTTTTCCCATACACATGAATGGTGAGTCCCCACAAAGTTGCTGAGGTTCCTGTCTGGAGGTGCACCACGTTGTCAGAGACTGACCCACCCTCTTTCTTACACACTAGCTTCCTTCTCCGACTTCAGTGAGACGTGAGCCCAGATCCTATCAGCTATGGGTGACTGAAGTGTGCCCAGTACTGACATTATTTACAGTTTACATGAGCGGCTGGTAGCTATAACCAGACTAATGTGATGCTTCTGCCATTTCCAAGGTAACCAGCATTTTCCCCAGTTAATGGAGAAAACTAAGCTCAAACCCATCACCCCTCTGGCTAACAGCCTAACCAATACACCAGTCACTAAAAGAAAAAAGAACTTGCTTTGGAAAGTTAGAAACACACTGAAAGAGAAGACTGGCTCCAGTGTTGTCTTCTGAACAAGCTTTGATCGTCTCATGCTAGAAATACGTCCCCCCACCCCACCCCCGTTTGCTGGTATGACTTGGGGCAGGAATGTGGTTTCTCATGCTGTGCAACACACGTCACAGCATAGTTCACCTCTGGGTTGCCGTAGGAGACTCAGGCGGCCTGGCGTCACACGGGCTGCTCCGGCGCACGCACACGCTGGTAATGTGATGCCTCGAACAGTGTAAATGGGTAAAAATTAAAATACACTCCTGAAACAAATGGCAGTGGGTATTGAATGGGTTATAGACTATAACACTGAAGGTTACTGGTTTGAGTCCCATTGAGCTATAATGTCTTTGAGCAAAGTGGTAAATCGCAACCCTGAAAGTGCTCTGTACAAATAAATTAACAAATCTAAGACATTTCCTGTAAAACAGAAACGTCAAACAGACAATAAAATGTATTTTAACTGACACAACCAATCCTTCATTGTTATGCATTGTGTCTGGTGAAGAACTCGGTCATTGTGGGACGTTGTCACACTTTAAGCTGGTTTACATGCAGCGGGGCAGACAGCGTCGGGATTTCTCATTTCACATTGATGAATCACCTGGAAGTCAAGCGGCATTCTTTCTTTTCTTTTTTTTCCAGAGTAAACGGCTTGTTGGAAATTTAACGCCGAGTTCGAGTCCCGTTAATGCGGTACTCCAAGACGTTGGTTTATGAAGCTTCACTGGATTAAAAAATAAGTAAAAAAGGAAAACATAACGCGCCCAGGCAGTTCTAGTCATGCCACAGTTGACATTCACTGAATATCACCTCTGATCACCAGACTTTTGGCTGTTACACATTTTTGTATCCATACATGAATCATTTCTACATTATTAACGTATTATTTACTTAGAGTGTTTCTCGGCCACGTACCTCCCAGTGTGTCGTAAAATAATACATTTCCTATAAAGCTTTGTAGGTCTTCGTTTTAATTAGGCTACCTTTGAAAATCGACCTGTGAAGCCTTTGCTGCAATGTTTGTACTAAAAGGATTTTATTGCATAAATAATGATCATTGGAGCGGGAAAGCACTTTGGGAAGCCACTTTAAGCACAACGTGTGCCGAGATGGTTTGACATACTTTTAAATAGTGAGATTGTTCAGATACCTGCTTATAGCAATATACCGATTTCTTCATAAATCATGTAGTCTTTGGTCATTTTGACTCCCCATTAAATAATAAGGGTCATTAAAATAATACGTGGTGTAATTGCAATGACCTCAGCTATTGGCAGAGTACAGAGATGATGTAATCTCGGCTCGCCGCAGCGCTGTCGTGTATTTCACACCATCTTGCTGGGTGACTGAAAGGCCACTGCACACTGGCGGTCCGTTCAGCCCTTCACTTCATGGCCAGATCGTCATTAAGTGAGGATGTCAACACAATGTAACAATGTAACAATTCACATACATAACCAGTAACGTTATTTTGTTTTCTCCCATTCGTATGAGACGGACTGGGTACACCGCCGTATTAAATACTGCCATATTACTATACAATCTGCAATTCTAGGTGATTCATTTGGGGACATAAGCATTTGTTTTTGCATAATAAAAAGAGATATCTAAATGAAAACTCCCATTTCCTGCTTCAATACGTTTCAGACGGGATTTTAAATCTCTACACAGGTATACATTACACAGTGCATCTGCGGTCCCGCTTCTGGTACAAAACAGGTCTATTCTATCTATAACAACTTACAATAACTTAGTGCAATCTCTCCATGAATCTGTCCGAAGCACAGTATCCGTAAATAAACGATGCAAAATCGATGCGTACACCGCTACAAGTATCCCTTGCAAATGACAATTATCGCTCCGCTGCAGATACTCCTGAACAAAACTCACTGACCTGTAGCGGATGTCCAGTGTTCATTGAGCGACCCCTACTGGTTGTTTTAATCAATAATGTAAAACCGCATGTATCTCTAAGTAGGCAGGACTTATCCTTGATTTGAAAATCGGATCCATAGATAAATAAAACTGCTCGTTATTTGCACCTTGTTTGGCCTTCTTGGCTGTAATTCACTTCAAATACGATACTAATCCTATATAATTATGTTTGCTACACAATATATTGCTGTTTCGGGGACTAATTGACTTTAAGATATCTGATTGATAGTTGGTTTTAAACAACTGATGTCTGTCTACAGAGGTCGAGCGTATTAGGTAGGAAGAGAAATGTGAGGAAAACAGTAAATTGTGGAATACACATCAAAACCACCGGTGACCAGGAGGAGGCGACACATGATCGGTCATACTTCGCCGTCGACTACTAGAAGGCACTTTGATTTAGTTTGAGCATTTAGTTACTTATTCCTCAACACATTACTGAAATTTGGATTACTTTATTGTAATGCTTTTGATTATTTTATGTTGTTTGCAAATGCTACTTAATTTTTTGGGTACTTCTTCATACATCTTTTTTCCTTTGCTGAAGTGTTAAAGTCTGCAAAAACGTTCATTTCTGAGAGGTCCACATATGATATCACTGCAAAACCATTGACGAACCACATGTGACACTTTCAATTCAAATGACTTAATTCATGTTTAGAACTTGGGTCAAGGATATGATGCCAGAGCGCCAATTATGGTTTGAATTGTAGCACTTTTTCTTAAACACTATGCCACCATGAGTCTAGGTGTGACATAGACCTAAATGAGTCTTGTTTATTGATCCAGACTGGACTGGCCTCGGTCTGAACCAGGCAGTGTGGTACTCACCCCCAGCTACAACACCCTACCTCCAACTTCCTCTCTCCCACTACCTTCCGGATGTAGCTGGATTCTTCTGGAAGCATGTATACAAATGGACCCAGCAAATTGCATCAGCGGATGCCATGGGACGAGTTTAGAGATTATTTCCCGAATGACCCTTTTATTCCAAGTTGAGCATGGAACGGTGCCCCAGTATCTTTTACAGTATCAACACTGTCTACTTTACCTCCCTCTCCACAGCATCCTTGGGGTTGTTTGTTAGACCAAAAAGAACTGAGGTAACAAGCAGTGGGAAATGTCCTCATCCTTATTTACCCGTCATGCCTCTGGGGCACAGCGCTGAGTGATGCTCAGGCACGATTTCAGCGTGAGTCCCGCTAGTTAACATGCATGAGAATCCAGCTAGACAGCCCACTGGAGAAACCTATGACGTACACTAAATGAGAGTCTAATTCGCAAACCTGGTGAGAATCAAGTTGGTTGACCCATATTTGAATTTTAATGTGCAAACTGCACACCCCCCTTCCTTTAATCCTAAAAGGCTTTCATTTCACCCTGACCCTCTGGTACCCTGATGTGTGACGACACATGTAAGCTCCCTCCTTCCCATGTCGGCCACAAACTACACTACACTAAATAATAAATAGACGCACCCCATATGCTGGATGCACTGTGTGTCCTGTTTGATCAGCCAGCTAGCTGCGATCTTCTGGCGTTACGCGTTAGCTATCTGTTTCTTTTTTGAAACGTTGGAGTGCAGAAGCGGGGCGCCCTGCTGCTGGATTGAGGCACTTTGATAAGGGTTTCCTGGCTGGGCTGAGGGAATGGGGTGGGGAGGGCATCCGAATTTACGGCACATGACCCTGTCAGAGTACAACCCCGTCATTAATGCTTGGTTCCACTCAGCAGTCGCTCATCTGCCATTGTAATTGTCTGCTAATTGCAGGCTGCTGAGCTTTGAAGGTGCCTCGGCGAGCCGAGAGCAGGATGACCCCCTCCCCACCTCTCTGTGGATTAAGGATGAATCAGAATCACTTTTAATGTTCGGACTCAAATTGTAGCCAGAGCTAATTATCAGCCTGCTTTCCTGCACATAAGATGCATGTTCAGCCGGGTCCATGTTGTAGCTTCTGTGTGACTCAGAGGGGCCGTCTTTCCTGCCTGTAATTGGATCCCATTGTGGGATTGAATCCTGTGCTCACGTCTCCATTGGGTCCTCGAGCAACGTCATTCACCTCCTGAAAAATGCTCTAGGGGTGCTGGATGGATGGCTAACCCTGGGCTCACCTCTATATGTCCATTTAAAAAGGAGAGTGAAATGGGATATGTGGAAAAACACCTTCTGATGTATTTGTACAAATGGCAAATGAAAAGCTCCATTTTGTTGCAGATGTGAAGTCATGGTTCATATTGCTGTCTGGGTCTCACAGCCGAAACTTTGCCCTGAATTGGGTGACCCCTTGGCCGGCTCACTTTATTGGGTGACCCCTTGGCCGGCTCACTTTATTGGGTGACCCCTTGGCCGGCTCACTGAATTGGGTGACCCCTTGGCTGGTTCACTGAATTGCTTCTTTGGCTGTAATTTATCTCTTTTCAGGACTTTAGTGCCAGACATCCAAATATCAAATGACTGACTAATGAACATCTGTGACCTCTTTTACCTGGGAGGTGTGTTCCTCCTCCTGTCCACATCTGGCCAGCTGCTGCACCCTGAACCTGCAGCAGTGAACAGCAGATTATAGAGCTGGACACTGTTTACTGGCCCTTTGACAATATTAAACTCCCCCTATTTCAATTCTGCACACAATGATTTCTGGATCACCATGACACTAAGGAGTTTATAGATAATAAAAATTCACAAATTAAGCTTATATTAGTCCCGCCTCATTGTCATATTTCACAGGATGTATATAAAGTTCGCAAGTAGATTTTCAGGATTAATATACTGTTAAAAATACAACCCTGTCTCCAAAAAAGTTGGGATGCTGTGTAATACGTAAATAAAATCAGAAAGCAATGTTTTGCAGATCACATCGACCCATATTTAACTGGAAATGGAACAAAGACAAGATTTTCAATGTTGAAACTGAGCAATCTAATTGTTTTATGACAAATATATGCTAAATTTGAATTTGATGCCAGCAGCACATTTCAGAAGAGTTGGGACGGGCGTATTTCCCTCTGTGCAGCAGCATCGCCTCTTCTGTCAACACTTTGGAGCTGAGGAGAGCAGTTGCTGGAGGAGTTTGGAAGTGAAATGTTGTCCCGTTCTTGCCTGAGATAGGATTTCAACTGCTCAGCAGTTCAGGGTCTCCTTTGTCGTAGTTTTTGTTTCCTGATTTATTAAATGTTTTCAGCGGGTGACAGGTCTGGACCGCAGGCAGGCCAGTCTAGATCCTGGATCTTCTACTACGGAGCCGTGTTGTTGTTCATCAGAGATCTGCCTTAGATAAATGACATGTGATACATACACACATGCGTGTCTCTCTGCATGTTTTCACGCCTCGTCATGGCTTCACCTTAGATTAATAATTATAGGATGAGATATCTGTTACAGTGCACCACACCCCATAAGTCCCGCCCCCCCCAGCCTGGACCCTACAATGCACTACAGGTGAGACCCGGTCGGTTTTGCATACCCCTGCGAGCTGAGAGTCCATGGGAGTCTCGAGGGTAGTGAACAGACACCAGGACACACGTCTTCATGTCCCTGCTCCCAACGAATTCCACAAAATCTCAGACCTGCAGACCCATTATAATTTGAAATCCTCACGAGGTCACTTGTGAGTGGGAGGACGTTTAATAACACTTCATCCTGGAAGCTGGTGAGCCACAGCTCACTGTACGATAAATGATCACCCTGCTTATAGTGACTCCCCCGGCGCCCACCGGGCGTGCGGCTGCATATCAGTGTTAATTTTGACAGCAATTTTTAGTTTTACTCATAGTCTAAAATGTAATTTAGGTTCAGTCATAATTTAGTCATCTAAATTATTTTAGTTTTAGACTAGTTTTGGTCGACTAAATATTATAAGATTACAGTCGACTCAAGCTTCAGTTGATTTAGTCGACTAAAATTAAAAGCGCAAAGTATAATGTTTAAAGTTTCCCTTTGATTTATGAAAGTCATTATGTTCACCAAGATGAAATGAAACCAATGCTGAGAAATGGTATTAAGGTCTGACTGTGCAGTACACAAATACACAGATTTCACTCTTATTTGAAACACGAACATATGTTTATTTACCCGGAAACTGTAAAATCAGTAGTGCCATTAATGCAAAAATAAAATCACTTCAAAGAAAACGTGAAAATAAAAATATTAAAATAAATATTTGTAATATTTTTATTTGCTATTGTTCAAAGAAAAAGAGCAATAATGGTCTCAGGGATTTATATCCATTATCAAGAAAAAAAATTCCAAAGATTGAAAACATACTTTGGAGTGACATGGAGGTGCAGCAGTTAACACTGTTGCCTCACACCTCTGGGGCCCGGGTTCGAGTCTCTGCCTGGGTTACACATGTGTGGAGTTTGCATGTTCTCCCCATGTTGTTGTGGGGTTTCCTCCAGTTTCTCCCCACAGTCCAAAGACACGCTGAAGCTACCTGGAGTTACTAAATTGCCCATAGGTGTGAATGTGCCCTGTGATGGGCTGCCCCCCATCCTGGGTTGTTCCACTGGCTCTTGCCAGTAGCTTCCAGGATAGGCTCCAGACCCCCCGCGACCCAGAAGGATAAGTGGTTTGGATAATGGATGGATGAAAACATGCATCTTAATAACTATCAGTAGCAGGAAGTGCAACCATTTTATTTTAGCATTTTCAAAGCAAAATAATTACCCTAAGGCTACAAGTTTATTAGATATAGTGTATAGATATAGTGTATAGAATTGTTACTCCAACTGTTTGTTCTCAGATCTAGGCATGATGTTCACATAAGTCTGAGGCAGATTAAGAGCCATACGGCTCTGTAGTTACCGTCTCGGGCTCTGTAGTTACCGTCTCGGGCTCTGTAGTTATCGTCTCATTTTAGGCTGAAAATAAAGGTCGTTGACGATAACGATGAAGAAAATTTTTCGTTAAGAAAATGAACACTGCTGACCATCAGTATGACTTCGGCCGGCGTGCAGAAGCACATGTGTGTTTCTGCCGGGCAGCACAGGGACTTAATGATGCCGGAAGCCTGTGGAAAGGCAGGATGTGACTCTGGGGGTCTTCAGCCACTTACAGCTACTGTCGCCAGGTTATTATCGATTATTTGTATCGGACCCTTAGATGAGATCTCCCTTTTTTCGCAGAACAGCTTGATTTTTCTGCCCTCATCACATAGAAAAATACAGACACTCACACAACCTCTTTCCAGGAGCCTGCATGTATTTGTTGAAAGTGCATGACTGTTCCTCCCGCCCGGGAATTTATGCGGCATCTGTTTGTGAACATGCACCTTCCAGGTCTTCCAGGCTGATGGACAGATTCGATTGATCCTGATCCTGAGTCGGAAGAGTTTCCATCTTGTGTGCTTGGCTTAGAGTGTTCCGCTTCTCACACAGCAGGTGACGTTTTCTTTTTGGACTTTAAACCCAGGCTTTTTGTTTAGCAATAATCTGTTTTGCATGTATGTCCTATTCATGAGTAATTAAATCATGACATCAGCCTTCCTTAGTAATTGTCAATAAGCAGTTTCAGGGAAATTCACTTTCCTGTTCTTTATACCTTAATCTATTACTCCTGATGGAACCTGTAATATGTTCTATTTTTAAAAATGACCTATTTATCTCTCTGAAAAGGGAGTACATTACATTAATTTGTCCTGGAGGAATTAACCTTGTTTTCCCCGCCTCAGGACTTTAGCTGTAATCCCCTTGTGTGGTGAAAAAAGCTGATGTTGAAGCCATTATACCCTATTCTGCAGACATCCAGCACTTTTGGTGTTTGGCTTTATATCTGTATAACTTTGTGCTTCTTTATGTTCATAGCTTTTTATTTATTTAGCTGATGCTTTTACCCAAGGTGAAGTACAAATGAGGAAGCAGAGTCAGACAAGTTCTGGAGCAATTAGGGGCGAAGCGTCATGCTCATGAAGCTGGAACACATCTTTATGCTTATTTGGCATCTTCTAGAAAATGATGTTTTGATCACATGTTCTCACAAATTTGTTCATGTCTCCCCGGACATGTGACACACAGTTTACACTACACGTCATCCTTTCCAGCTCCCGTGATTCATGTGTGAATAAAAAACACTGCAGCCATGTGACCCCAACTCAAACATTCACGTAAATGCCACACTGTTCACGTGTGCTCCTCTCTGTCGGACCTTAAAATGCAGAGAGACTGAGGCAGAGACAGAGGCTCATCAAGCAATTGATGAGGAGAATGTGTCTTACCAGAAAGAGCTGGCAGGCTGGTCTCTTGGTATAACTGGAGTAGCCTTTCTGCTGGTTCGATGACTATCATGTCTTTGTTCTCCTTTACACATGAGATCCATTTCCAGTCTCTTTGTTTCATGACGGATCTGAGCTCATCTCAATAACAGTTCCAATAACACGTAAGGACAACAACATTTAATGCTTTAATGAGATGCCCCTCAGCCACTGGATGTTTAATTCATGTGCACTGAGACCCCCTCCAGTGAGCACTCTGGGATAGATTAATATTTTTCCACCCTCTTTCACATAATTTTATCTCTGTGATGGACGCAACCCAATGCCAATATTCTAGAGGAGGAAGCTTTTAGCTTTGTGCATCCCTCTTTTTTTTGCTTTATGTAATTTCACAGCTTAAATTGTTATTATTGAAGCCGACAGTAATTTGCTGGGAGTTGCTTATTCTTGCTAGCAATTAGCATTAGCAGAATCAGTTCAGGTTTACGTAAGAATAATCAGTCTGGATGCTTCACGCTGCATTTTAGCACAGAGGACAAAGCCAGAGATAGATGGGAGATGTTTCTGGCAAGTCTGATCACAAACAAAACTCACATCCAACTTTCAGCTGTTTTTCTTGATGAGAGTCATAGGTGGATCACAAGGCTGGGGTAGGCTGGGATGCCAGTCCATCACTGGACACAGGACAGGGAGACACGCCATACAAGATGCCAGTCCGTCACTGGGCAGAGTTATACCCCAGATGGGATGCCAGTCCATCATTGGGAACAGGACAGGGGTAGACCCCGGCCGGGATGCCAGACAATCATTGGGCACAGGACAGGGGTAGATCCCGGACGGGATGTCAGTCCATCACTGGGCACAGACAGGGGTAGATCCCGGACGGGATGTCAGTCCATCACTGGGCACAGACAAGGCTAGATCCCGGATGGGATGTCAGTCCATCACTGGGCACAGGACAGGGGTAGATCCCGGACGGGATGCCAGACCATCATTGGGCACAGGACAGGGAGACACACCATACAAGATGCCAGTCCGTCACTGGGCACAGGACAGGGTTATACCCCAGATGGGATGCCAGTCCATCATTGGGAACAGGACAGGGGTAGATCCCGGACGGGATGTCAGTCCATCACTGGGCACAGACGGGGGTAGACCCCGGACGGGATGCCAGTCCATCACTGGGCACAGGACAGGGGTAGACCCCGGTCAGAATGCCAGTCCATCGCTGGGCAGAGGAAAGAAAGGGGAACACGCCAGACGGGATGCCAGTTCACACAAAACCAAAGATTAAAACATACTTTATAAAATTTCACTGCTGCCTTGTAGCACCAGAAAGCAACGATCTGACTCAAAGATTGTGGATAATAGTTATGTGTCCTTCTGGTTATGGTGTGTTTGACTTTACATGTTTACCAATTTGTCAACTGGTAAAATAAGCAAAAAAGCACACATTATGCCATGCAGTGCATCAGGGCACCATAAACTGTGTATTCCTCATTATCTACATAAATGTACTGTATTATATTTGAAATTCTCACATGGAACTAAACTAATTGAACTGATTTATATTGAAGTAATGCTGACTATGCGTTTCTTAATCACCTTAATTTCCTTAATTTAGAGCAGTGATTCTCAAACTTTTTGGTCCAAGTGCCACCTTGGAATGAACCAAAGCAGCCACACACCTAAAAATGGCACTGACCATTTCAGTGAGGGGGGCAGCTTGGCGGGGGGGAGCTTTGAAACGCCAGGGATGAGGGTGGGACGCTTTCTGCGCAGAATAAAGTGCAGGAATTCCTGCATGCAGTATTGCACAGACTATGTTAAATCTGCCCCAAATGAGTCATGAATATGAAAAATATATATCCATCGACCTGAAAATGATTATGATATTTCATTTTTATATGAAGCTGATTTTACATTGATTTCAATATTCAATCCCTATTTTTTTACGTGCACATAAAAGCCGTGACTCCACTCATATGGGCGGCCCTAGAGTGTCTCTTCTCCATTGCTGCGGGCGATGAAGCCCCGGGTCACAGGGCTCTCCTTCAGCAAGATGTCGTCCACTTTGCCGGCGCTGTCCTCCGGATCGGGGCGCTCCCCAGGGACAGAGGCTGGTGAGGTGTCCGCATCGGACCCGCTGAGCACGTAGCCCGGTAGTGCGGTGTGACTGCTGGTGGTGCCCCCCCCCCGGCTGCGGTACACCCTGCTGGAGAAGAGCGCCGTGGTGCGAGAGGAGGCTGCCAGTTGTGACTGGCTGCCTGTGCTCTGGCTCAGGTTGGTCAGCACCGAGCCGTAGCGGTAGCTGCAGCTGGCACAGGCCACCGGTCCTGACCAATCCACCGCCAAGCTCCACCGCGTCCACGTCTTCTTGATCTCCGCCTGGACCTGCGTGGACAGCCAGGTGTTCACAAGCTCACATTCAGCATGGCTTCCTCTCTCTCCGGCATGGGCATAAGTTATGGGCGTGATGCCCTCAATAATCAAAACCAGCGAATGCAACCTCCTAGACACCCTTAAATGGGTCAAGGCCTCAAATAAAGTTTGTCAGACTCTTAAACAAATTGATTTCAGCAAAATTTCTACCACAACGTCACCCCACAACACAATCATGAGCATTCCCATCTGTCAACCTGCCCCCCCATCCAAACAGTTAACTTTGCCTACTGTAACACGGGCCCTTGTTGAACTATCACTGCACTGAATAACTGCAGTCTGCACCGTATCCTGTAATAATTAAATGTTTACAATTCTGCAAGTTTTTTAAGTTTACAGTATGTGATTACATTACTGCACTTTAATTCACCATTCACCTATATATCTAATAATAATAATAATAATAGTTATATAATTATTTTTATTTTGTATAATATGTAACAGAGTTTCATTGTACATACAATTACAACAAAAATATTCTATTTCATTCTGCATCTACACAACATATGGCACACAAACAAGCAGCTATTCACTATGATCACTGGATCCTTCTTTGGAGGATGATAAATGATTAAGGTCACAGAAAGCAGGAATGGACACCTTGTGCTAATGTGTGAAACTTACTTTGAATTTGCTCTATTACATTATTCATAAATTGGTCCTTTAGGGTAATTGCCTAAGTTTCCACATGTATCGGCTTAAATTTCACATTTAACAATATTAACATTTAAGAAATTAACCTCTACCTCTTTGATCGCCGCCCTACTAGCCATAATTAACAAGATTTAACAGCATTACTCCTCACTTTAATAACTGGCTGCTATTAAAATGCCTACATTTGAATGTTGGGCCCCTTGGCGCTAAATACTTAAGATAAAATAACTTACAAACATTATGGCACATCAAGAACCGCAGGTGCTGCATTTGACAGGGTTTTGCTTGCATTTAGAGATGCACCTTTGTTCAGAGTAACGTATCTTTTTTCACAGTCACATGGCTGGATAATTTAATGGAGAAGTTTAAGTGAAGCCCTAAATTCTTGGGTCCTACAGCAGCACCCTTTCTGTAAGTGTAACGCGAAAGAGCCCAGTCCCATCCCGCACCCAGCTGGCCCTCACCTCTCCGTTGCAGTAGCAGTAGATTATTGACACAAAGAAGCCCTGGAAGAGAACACAGCATACAGTTATGGGGGGGACGTTGACCCTGCAGCCCTTCCTCATGCATTTTATTATTGATTAAAACCGTAAATGGATTAAAATGTTGCCTGTCGAGATGGCCTGGCCACCTCCCAGCGGCGCTTCTACACCAATTCAACCGAGGGGGTCAGACTGGGGCCAGTTGTTCTGTCAGGGGGGGTCAGATGCATTTGACCTTAATGCCCTCCAAGTATTACTTACACTAGACTTCCAGCATTAAGAAGCAAAAGACTGTTTTGAAAACCGATGTTATTTACGTCGTGCTTTGCAGTTACGTAACATTTTGCAATTTTCATAGGTATGTTACTCACTCTGATTTCTTGTTTAGACTGTCTTGCATCCACAAGCTTGATTATTTTGTTTCTGTCGTTATCCTTGCATTTCAATTGAAGTGACTTGACCACGGGGTGGCCCCAGGTTAAGAGTCCGTCAAGTAAATGTGTTTATGTTTGTGTATCGCCTATTTCCAGCGCACAAAATTTTAAGCCACACATATATATGAAAATTATGAGAATAGTAACAATAATAATGTATTCATTTCAGACCCAAGTAGCCTACATCCTTAGGGGGCCGTGCATGTTTTCATGGGGGCCCTGACCATCCCTATTCCCCCCCTAGAACCACCTCTGCCTCCTCCTATTGCATTTCTATTCTTGGGACCCTGGAGAATGATCTTGCGTTCCAGCCAAGGCATGACAGTGGAGACCAGAGGTGAACATTTCAGGTCCAGAAAGTAAAAATCCAAACCAGGATTTTGTTTCAACCAACTAGTTGCGTACTCTGTGACTGTGG
>JAODKF010000001.1:50460875-50474242 GCA_026779585.1 Mormyrus proboscirostris
AGGGGGGCGGTTGGAGGTGCTACAGATACCCCTGGAATAGCCATCGCACCCCCGTAGCACGCCCAAAATATAATCTTTATGATTATTTTTAATTTCACATTTCTATTGCGTGGATACTATGTTTGACCTATTAAAAAATAAAAATTTATAAACGGAAAATGATAACGTCACCTAAAAATGATCTGATTCAGCCAATGGGCGGAGAGCGTATTTAACATTTGACCTTACGTACTTTTTTACATTCTGTGTAAAAGAGACAGAGCGCACCACTAACCTAAAATACCAGAACCTGGATCGTTTTTGTCTGCGTCGTATAAAAAACTAGCTGAGGAACAGCAGTGGGGACTGTCAAACCAGCAACCTGGCACTTTTGGCGATTAACCCTCAAAGAACAAGAGCTCCGGACAGTGAAAAAAATCATTGATGCCTTTTCACTAAAAACCACAACAACAGGCGGATTGTGCTGTTATGAAGACATCTAATAGTAAGTGAAAGATTTTCATTTTGAGTTTAATTATTTGGGACTTGAGAGTATTTTAAGTCTGTAATGGAATACTGCTGATTCCTGGTGACTCATTTGAAATACTTTTCGTGTTGCTGTATTGATGATGCAGCGTGCTTCTGTTTCTATTTGTATTGAGCAAGTAGATTTGTGTGTGGTTTCATTGTCAGAGATCGTCTGTAGGTCTGCTCTTCATGCCTGCCATGATGTGTAAGCATCCATGTGTGTATACGTGTTGTAATAAAAAACAGTGATAACACATCAGCAGGGAACGTAAATATCACAGCACCCTAAATAAAAGGCCAAGCTACCCCGTAGCACCTGCAGTAGAAATTCCCTGGAGCCGCCCCTGCCTGCAGCACAGGGGCCTTTCCAGTAAACGCAGACTTTCTGAGTTTTCGGGGGATAGCCCACTTACCCCAATGGCTGCTAAGATGGGACCTTGGTATATCCACTTGATGTTGCCTGCACTCAGCTCCCAGCAGCTGCAGGGAAATGGAGGGAGGCAAGGAGGGAGAGTGAGAGCTCACACGTGTGCTACATGCAGTATTGTTTGCGCAAGTGAGCTCACATGATTCATGGCCTTACTGCTTACTGAGTTGTTTGGTATCGGCCATTATTCCCTTTTAAATGTATCAGCTGTTTGTTTCACAGTAGGCGCACCAAAGGGAACAAACTGCGTCGAATTTTTAAGCGTTTTTTTTTTCTTTATCGCATCAATAAGATTAAAATAATCAGTCACAGCTCCCCGTGCCGAACAAAACCTCGAAACGTTTCAGCCCCGTAGGGAGGAGAAAGACCATTCGACCGTCCTGCGGAGCAGCAGAGTGATTCAACCGGCTGAGCACAGCTGCGTGGTGATGGATGCAGTTGGCATCCCGTGGTGAGTCCAATGGAGTGCAGGAGAAGGTCAATGCAGAACCCAACCAGCAAGTGTGGGATGGGGTCCCAGAAAATCTTACATTCACCAGATACTTTGATCCAAAGCAATTTGAGAATATTTGAGAAAGCTGGGCCAGTCAGTCCCTGAAGCTACTGAAGAGCAAATTTCCAAAACTCACTCATTTTTTCTTGTTGTTGAGAAGAGCCCGCAAATGACCTTTCTCATCATATGCTACAGTATTGGGAACCAGAACTCACTCAGTTCTCATATAATCTAATGAAAAACTTTTAAGTTTTCAAAACTCACCAAGTTCACAGAAATGGTATTTACCTACGAACTTATCCCATCCATGTATCACATGGACTGAGTGAGTGAGTTTTGGAAATATATTTGGGGTGCGGGGCGGGGGTTAAGGGCCTTCTTCAAGGACCCAGCAGTAAAATTACTCTGTCAGTTTCTGGGACTTGAACCAGCGATCTTCCGATCAATCAGCCCCTAAAACCAATCCTTATTGCTATAGGAGGATGAACATGTAAGTTTACCTTTACAATATATTTACATGTATGGGAGATGGGAGTGTGTATATATGATGGCACTTTTGCTTCATGCCTCCAGGATATGGGGTTCAAATCCCTTTAGGGAATCGGGCCTGGAGTTTACCTCACACACTGTGTTCCATTTCCTCCAGGTACTCCAGTTTTGTCTCACAGTCCAAAGACATGCAGTTAGCAGGGGTGTAATGATACAGTCGACTCACGATTTGGTTTGAAAGACAATTCAGGACTCACGGCTCGACCCACGATATATTCAACAACATAAGACAAAAATCTCGCAGTTTTTATTCGTTCCGTTTTAAGCATGCACATTTACCAAAAAAACTGTTTTCAAACCATTTCTTTTTTCTTGCAGGTTTTTTCCTTATTTTGCAGACTCCAGTGCAAAACTCAAAAATAAAATCTCAAAGCAAAACTTAGATTATGCCTATTGCACGTTCTTGTGTTAACATTAATTCATCATTACACCCCTAGCAGTTAGTGTGCATCTCGGTTGCCCACAGTGTGTGAGTGTATGTGCCGTGTGCTGGATTGGACAGCAGGTCCCTCATCATCATCCCCTAAGCTTCTTGGGATACTCAGGATCCAGGTTCTGTTGTGCTGGATGCAAGACAGACTGATGGGTGGATGGTGTTTATATATGATTATACAGGCATGTGTGTGAAAGGGCATTTACTGTATTTAATCAACCATCATCAGGTTCTGGATGATGGAGGAGGATGATGGCATTTGACTCACCTGGCGTCTGCTAGGGTTGCCCGGACGACGGCCCAAGCAGCCACAAAGACGGCGGGAACACCTGAAATCAGACAGACGGGACACTGGCAAGGTCACACTGACTTGATACTGTCACCGCAATCAAAGTGATGAAGAGATCAGAGATCAGTGAAAGAAAACTTAACAAACCACTCTGATTACAGCTGGATTTCAGATCAGGATTTTATTCCACATTGCCATCCTGAAGGTCTGTGGTACAAAGGATTCAATCAAAGAAAACGTAATGGCCTTGCTGAAGTTTTTGCCGCGAGACGCAGCCTGGTGTGTATAAACAGGACCTACAGGCTGCCTCAGAGGCCCCCAGTACTTTCTTGTTTCATTTGGACAAACCATAGATGCTGTGTGAGGCTTGTTACCAGATCAGGTATGTTCATGTCATTTTTGAGGCCAGCGATGTTTGGCTAAAAGAATGGAATTGCTGTGAATGATCATGGTGCACGGAGTGGGGAAGCAGGAGAGGAATACAAAGGGTCGTGTAACACAGGATTTAATGGTGAAACGGAGCAGGGACATGGAACAAGCAGCACTACACGATCAAAGTGAATAGACTTCAATGCAGACCTAGGGAAACGTACTGGAACGCGGACTGAAATGCACAGGACTACTCAGAAATAACACGAAATAGCTGAATACGATCAGGAACTGACACGAAGTAACGAGCGGGCGTGGCACACGGAAGGATCGTATGAACAGGTCACGACAGAAATGGGTATTTTACTGGGAACAGGGGACAGGTGGAACTAAGTATGGGAGTAAATTATGCGGGGATGGGCGGTTGTGACCCCACCAGTAATCAAAATCTGCCAATACAACCCCCTGGAACCCCTTAAATGGGTGCAGACTTCAACCCATTCCAATGCTCAACCCAAAGTTATGCCCTTAAAACTAACCAACGTGAAATGTCTGCTTAGCTGGTCCTCCACTCCAAGGCTGGAAGAGCCCAATACATTATTCTAGCCCTAAATCACGTCCGTTTTGATTAATATTTTCTTTCCAATTTCACAGTGTTTTTTTTTTATAGGCACTCACCCCATCCAACCAAAGTGAAGCCCCACAGATACTTGGTGTCAGATAGGAAGGCCATGAAGATCAGGCTGTGCAGGTAGAGACCCTCTACCAGGATCCAATAGTAGTTGGTCGCCAGGAAGTAGATAAACAACAGGACTGTGATCTTGCAGCCAATCTGTAGGCCAGGAGAACATTTTTTTAACAAGATCATGAGAGCCTGCCAAGACCAGAGTTTCCCAAAGTGAGGGTGCTTATAAATATTGAAATGACCAGACAATTGTGATTAATGTACCATACTTGGGGGCCGTGGTTTGAATAGTTTGGGAGCAGATGGCCTAGGCCAGTGTTGCCCAGTCCGGTCCTCTGGAACCCACAGCTGGTCCACATTTTTGCTCCCCTTGAGCTCCCTGCCTGAGAGTCCACATTTTTGCTCTATCAGGAGCTGGGAGGGAGCAAAAACGTGGACTGTGTGTGTGTCTCCTAGGACCAGATTGGAAAACACTAACCTAAAGAAGAGGCGCTATTGCAGTGAAATGTTTGACAATGGAGACTTGGCTGCTTTTGTATAATGGTTGGCTCCATGAATCAGATTTTGGTTTGAATTACATGACGAGGACTTTCACCTTGTGATGCACTCAGACGGATCTGAAGTGTCACTGTTCTAGGCTGTCATTACCCTGGCCCTTGAGATGGAAAAACCCATTATTACCTGAAAGAACACCTCACGGTCTCAAGGGATGAGAAGACAATTTCTCTCCAGAGGAGTCTGTCCGAGGCAATTACGGAGCACGTTACCAAGGTTTGGTGCTTTCACAGGAGACTCTGAAGTCTGAGTTGTGGGAGGACAGCTCTGATTTGAGCTACCATGCCCTCCCAGGAAGGACCAAGCTTCACTGAAAGAAGCAGACCAGCTTCACAAAGGGCCTTTGCCAAGCAAAGTCACGTCTCTTACCTAGTGCACTCAGGTCATGGGGTTAGTGTACAAACATCGAAATGGGGACATAGAGAACAACGCTGTAATGCTGTTGAATAAGGAGATCCTGTTTTAGTCCATGTTAAGTTCTTAATGTGATCATATAGTAAACAAGATGTGCTCTTTTTCTGATTCATTCAAAGCACTTATATAATGACCGGAATAACAGGGAATCTCTGAAAGCGAACTGATAATTATATGGTTCTCGTGCTGACCCACCTACCTCGTTTTTACGTAAAAGGGCTGTCTACTAATGCTCTTGTAACCGTGGCGACGTGGTTCACGGTCCTATCTCTGCAGAGCTAATTGGCAGCTGAATATTCTAATAATACAGTCAGCATGGTACTTCCACGGTCAGATTTTTCCCCGGCCAGCACCCGGCTGAAACTCTCTTCCCTGTCCCGGGCTTTGCCATGCAAATGGAGTCGACCCCTTTAGGGAATCGTGTCTGGAGATGTGGTACAAAACTCGTTGGCTGAAACATTTATGCGGCAGACCCAGGGGCTGCATCAAAGAAGGGGCACAGATTTCCGCGTGAGCCACCAGCAGGGGCCTTGTCCTCAAACTCGTCTGTTTCACAGCACTGGACCTGAGTGTCCCAATGCTACCTTAGAGGAGATGCCTTTGATGCCTCTGATGTGTGTGAGACAGACTCAGGTTGGTCAAGCACCACATAACTAGATTACTCTTAGTTCAGGACCAAAAAACTGCAACATTATGCTCCATGTGGATGAAAAGATTAAAGGAAGCGCAAAAGACCAAATTCTTATAACACCCCAAACTGTGTGGCAAATTCTGCAAGGTAAATACATTTTGAAGATGTTACCATGGCTACGGGGAATCTGACTTTTCTTGCCTCTGTCTGCAAGACTGAACATTTCATTAATGATAAGATTACTGATTTCATGCTCAGCATCTGTAAAATGGGGCATGAAACATCTTACACAAGATACCTCAGTGAGTGAGATCAAACACTAACTCTATAATGGACAGTGTTTCGTGTAAAAATATTGTTTAAAATGTCATTACTGCTAACTTTAATAGCAAGTCTTTGAAATAATGAAGGAAAACTTAATTACACCACAGCATAATAATTAAAAGCATGGATAATAGTATAAGTGGAAGTAAATGGAAATCAAACAAAACAAAAAACTTACAAAAATGAAATGGCTTGCAGGCTGTATGTGATTGAAGTAATTGTTTATTTTTATGTTTTTATCTTTTCTTAGATGTTATGATGTGATTACAACAACAAATGGGTGGGTGTCACTATATTTTTTTCGCACAAGTTTGTATGATTATACTAAGTACAAACACAAATGACATCACAAAAAGTCACAGAAAATTGTCAATTAAATTAAACATGGAAGGTACTGTATATCTGAATTACACATTATAGAACATTCATCACCACTGGTAATATGGGCCTTGGGTTTGGTGGCAATTCTATACCCTGATAGCCTTGACTGTTACTAAATGCCTCTGTACATCATTTTACCTTTGAACTTGACGTGTTTCTGGCCAACCAAGGCTGTGCATGGGGGACACCTGCTTTATAGAAAAACATGCACCTGCAGCTCCACATGCAAATTCAGGAGACTTTCCTGAACTCAGTTTTAATGTTTTTGGTTAAGTCAACAATAGCTTGGGTGCCTGAAAACAGTTAAGGACATGAACACAGACTCCCATTGGGTGGGGGAGCTGATTGACATAAGGACACCCTCCCGTTGGGTGAAGGAGCTGACAGAGTCAGTCTTCTGAAGGAAATGAATTAATATCGCTTGAAATAATATCTTCTGTTATGTTGTGAAATTTGCATTGAATTTATATATTTAAATTTCCCTGTGATTTTACAGGATGGTGTCCATTTATTCTAAAAATATTATATTGTTGTCAGGTGAGTAAATGAAGCATAATGTTTTCCCAAAATATATAATCCTTCAAGGTATTTAAATTTGCGTTAGTAACATAAAGGGTATTAAGACCAAGAGTGTTTGCTGTTCATTTCCAATAGCAAAATCACAGATAAAGGTTAAGCACCTTTCACGACACTTGAAAGGCATCACGGGCTCATCATGACGACAACATGCGGTTGTTAACTCCCACGCAGAGACAGTAAGAGCCAATCACACATCTTGGCTCTTTGTGCTCTTTTGTGATGCATTCTGGGATACAGTCTGTTCCTCTCATTCTCCTGCGGGGTTTTCACTATCTCTATGTTAATTTCCCCCGTTTCCCCCCAAGCATCTAGGTGCTTTAAATAATTAATTATCTTCTAATTATTGTGGTGTAGCACCATAACACAGCAACACACAACAGCTTGTGGCAGCACGGCTAAAGGACAAAATAAAACACCAGTTAGTTCTATATATCAAAATGGCAGCATTTTGATTAGAGTTAGCCCTAGTCCACACTGTCAGAGATAGCAGCCTTCCCCAATTTGTCTCCCACTACAGGCCTGGAGTTCATCTGAGTTAAAACATAATGGGGAATATGAAATTAAGCTGCAGAAATTTCAGCTTCTGGTTTCCACATCAAGGCCCATCATGTGAACATCCTGGTGAGTAAGTTCCTAGTGAGTTTATACTCAATCCCTCCACCAAGTGCTAGCTCTGCAAATGGATAATTCTATGGGATAAATGCACTGATTTAAACACAATAGGAGAGACGTAGCACTTACGTATTGAGACTTGTCCACAGGGGCCACCGAGATGGTCTTGAGGTCATCCATGAGCGCTGCATCCAGCTCCTGGGGACCTGCACTGGCGTGGACCACCCTGTCCTTAACAAAGATGCTGATAGCCCTCAGCATGAATGACACAAACAGGTGCATGTGGATGTAGTTCCTGGTGCAGTGCAGACGCCTGGAGGGACAGGTGGGAAACAAGCAGGGGGGCAGGTGAGGGACAGGTGGAGGAGATAGATGTGAGACAGGTGGGGGGCAGGTATGGGGGCAGACAGCGGAGCAGGTGGGGACAGGTAGAGGAGCCAGAAAACAGGCGGGAGACAGGAGGGAGACAGGCAGGGGGATAGGTGGAGGGTACGGCGGAGGAAAAAGGTGGAAGACAGGCAGGGGACAAGTAGGAGACAAGTGGGAGACAGATGGAGGAGATAGGAAGGAAACAGGTGGAGGAGATAGGTTGGAGACAGGTGGGGGGGCAGGCACGAGACAGGTGGAGGAGATAGGAAGGAAACAGGTGGAGGAGATAGGTGGGAGACAGGTGGAGGAGTTAGGTGGGAGATAGGCAGGGGGGCAGGCATGAGACAGGTGGAGAAGATAGGAGGGAGACAGGTGGAGGAGATAGGAGGGAGACAGACAGGGGGGCAGGCATGAGACAGGTGGAGGAGATAGGTGGGAGACAGGTGGAGGAGATAGGTGGGGGACAGGCGGGGGGCAGGCATGAGACAGGTGGAGGAGATAGGTGGGAGACAGGTGGAGGAGATAGGAGGGAGACAGGTGGAGGAGACAGGTGGGAGACAGGCGGGGGGCAGGCATGAGACAGGCGGAGGAGATAGGTGGGAGACAGCTGAAGGACAGGCAGGGGGGACAGGTGAGCTCAGAGAGCCGGAGAAGCTGGGACGTGATATTGATGTATCCTGGAGTCCAGCTTCTTCTGCTGCAGGATGCTGAGGGTGAAGCCTGACTGCCCAAATAAATTTCTCTGTCGGACAAAAGCACCTACACAAGTGAACAGAGAATGCCAAATCCAACATGGGTTCTTAATTAAGCCCTGAGAAACCGGCACTGCACATCCCCTAAGAGAGGAGAAGAAGCTGCTGCTGCCGCAGCTGGCCCAGAATCAGCCACTGGGTTGTACCGCATATGGGCGTGTGCCAGTGCTCAACGCTCCAGGAGTTCCACTTCCTGAAGACGGCTACATGCTCTACTCAAAGGGGACAAAAAAAAACACTCAGTCCATATCTGTGCCGGCAGAAAGCGTTCCAAAATGCCTCCTCAATTTCCAAGGCGTTTGCAAGGCGGATTTTGCACCCCTCCACTCTGTCTCTCTTTCCCTCCCTCTTCCCACCCGTCCTCTCTCTCACTTGCGCTCTCTTTCTTGGGTGCCAATTGGCACATTTGTTCCCAGAGACACAGAGGGGAGCCAGGCTTTCGGAATTCTGGATGGTTCTTATCTGACTCTCTTTGAAAAGTGCCAGACACCAGTGTGCTCCTTCTGTATGCTGAGGGACATGTTTCCATTTCTGTTTGTTTGTCTGTCAGTTTTTCTTTTCTTTCATATTACAAGGAAATATGCCTGCCACAGACCAAAAAGCAGCCCAGAAAATATGATTGTAATCTCAGCAAACAGACAGGGGAAAGGCATACAAAAAAAATCAAACTGAAAACCGTTAACTACAAACTAACTCAATATAAACTAGTTATAGCCTAGTTGTAACCTAAACTAATCCAGTTTAAGAGTTCTGTCAAAATGCAGTTGTCTCTTACTGCCAGATGTTGGTGTGAACTTCCAAACTAAAAGGATTAAAAGGTAGATTTGAAATTGCCCACACTGTCAAACCGCTGAAGGGATAAAGAGCATTAGCTTTAGAATGAGCTGGATTTTATTCATTCTCTATCTGTTGCTACTCAATAACACTTTACATGACAAGGCACAAATAATACAGTATTATGAATTAAGCACAAACCAAATCTTGGTTACATACTGATTTCATTGTTAAAACCTGTACAACATCATTGAATTCTCGAGCAGTTATTAAGTTACAATATCTAACTCTGTAAACCCTTGTGCTCTATCGAAGAAATAATTAATGACACATGACATACTAACTGCATGGCTATTCATCATCAATGAGTCATGATGCATCTTTTATTTCAAGTTGTGTTGATTTTTTGTACTTATTGTGTAATAAGTTATTAATAAGTTTTTGCGCCCCGTCAAGTAAAGTGTTACTATCGTAACAAGAGAGCACCAGGGCAGGGTACTGATAGGAAGATATTTAAAATGAACAATATAAACGAAAACTGGAATATCCCTCTTGATGAAAGTGCTGGTTTAGACAAGAATTGTGGTAGAACAGTTTGGATAGTTATGTAAATAGGCCCTTTGGTTCTACGAGAGGTTAATAAAGAGTGAAAAAGAGCTTTAAAATGTTGCTAATTTGAAATGGATTATGTTGATGAAGGAAAGGGAATCATCAAGAGGGTGTTATAGAAGAAACTTTAATCGTGTTTTTTTGGTGTCAGGGTCACACCAGCTCCATACCCCTTCTGGTTTCCATAGCAACGTGTCTAATGCCTCGCCTGGAACAATTAGTCACCTGGGCTAATGAAAATGATGGGACCTCTCCACATTAAACACCTACGGTGCTGGGTTCGGCAGCCAAGCTCACGGCAGAATTTTAAGCACGGGCTTTGTGCAGGGAGCCCGGAACGGGCGAGGGGGGGCATTCCTTTACCTGAAGTACCCAATGATGAATATGGCGACCAGGAGAGAGCTGAAGGACACGGCGTATCCGACGGTGTACATGGTGTAGAGCCGCTCAAAGAAGTCCTGCTGAGGGAGGGTGTGAGAAGAAAAATACTCAGGCATCTGCAGAGCCACCTAAAGCCAGGCCCATTTTGAACAAAAGACCCCATCAGAATAGCCCAGGAGTTCCTACCTTACTTCTCTCATGTCCAGGCTGCAGGAACCGCACGCAATCAGAATAATTCGCCCATGGCCTATTGAGGCTCTCCACAGTCACCCAGGAACCATTGGCATCACACTTCCTGTAGGCATGACCTACATACAAACATACACATACCACAAAACAGGGGCTGCCACTTAAGATCACTATGAAAACACCTACAGGATCAAAGGCAAGATCAAAAGACTTTCGCATCAGCATACCTTTGTGATCAAAGTCATAGATGTATGTGGGACAGGGCACCTTGGTCACTGCCCCGGGAGAGCCCTGTGGCCAACAGATCAGGCCGTCCCAGCCTGGAGGGCAAAGGTCACCTGCACAAACAAGATCCCTGACGTAATGACTCCTGAAAGCACTGTCACCTTTGATTTTGTCACAGTTTCTCTCAAACAGCTCCAAGAAGCTCATAGTCTAAGGCTGAACCACCTTCCGGGTGACACCAATTAGACAAAATAAAAATCACTAAGCTCTTACTCTCTTGCTACCCTTCCTTGTCTCCATATAAACCTTTTATAATCTGCTTCTTCAGGACAGTGGGGATTGTATGTGGGACTGAACTTCCCCATAGAAACAAGACCTACTTCACAAAGTTAACTAACCTCACTGTCTCGATTAAGGATCAATAATTCACCCGCCCACCTGAAAATGCTCTGCTGCTAGACGGAAATGTCCTTGCTCATTAGGATTCGGGATTGATTTTTTTTTTAACAGCTTGACCTGTTCTCTGGGTTCTGAGTCATTTAGCTTCGTTAATGCCGGCAACCAGAAATGTGGCCTCTAGGAAAGGGAGGTTTGGAGTGTTTATCTAATGAGATTCAGTCACTATCGTTAATGGGGGGGGGGGGGCGCGTAGAGGGCGGCCCTCTCAAGGCAAGAGGCAGCAACCCGTTGGGCGACTCACTGGTAGGGTTATCCGAGGACACATTCTGGTGACACTGCAGCTTGACATCATACAGGAGGTACATCTGCTCCTGGGCTGTGATGCCCGCGTCGGACGCCACCTGTGGTGGATTGTGATTGGATGATGACAGTGCAAGACCCACCTCAATGGTCATGTCCTGGTCACATGCACTGAAACATCCAGGTCATTTGATTACCTGCGCATATAATACTTTGCTGAATGGTTGCTTACCTCATCAGCAAAAGAGCCGTTGTGTACTGAACAGGAGGCACGTGACCAGGGTGAGCTGAACCCCACAGCAAGTTTAATGCTTTAGCAACAGCAGCAGTTGTAGACCATCTCAACTGGGGGGGGCTTGGCTGGAGAAGTTATTTACAGCATGCAATGCTTTGCAGTTATATTTTTCAGTTTTTACAAATATGTAACTGACTTTTTTGTTGACACTGTCTTGCTTCCACAACCTATTTTTTTTCTGCCATTAATTTTGCTTTTCAACTGAAGCGACTCAACCATTCGGTGCCTTTGCAGTAAGAGTCCATCAAGTAAAATTTTACTAATAAAATAACATTTTTATTATATATATGTATAATATATTATATATATATTATATGTCATATAAGGAACGGCGCACAGAACACAGACGGACAGAAGTCAGGAATCAGGACGACACAGGGTTTTAATAACAGGGCAACGCAGACTGACAATACAATGACTAGACTGGGGAAACAAACTGAAAAACAGACTGAATACACTGAACTAATGACAGCAACAGGAAACAGCTGATAAACACGGGGATTCCACATGGGGTAGATGAGGGGGCGTGGCACACGGAAGGAGCGGACGAGCAGGGCATGACATATATATATATATATATCTATGTGTGTGTGTGTGTGTGTGTGTGTAAATAATAATACAAGTAATAATAACAATAGATTTATTTCAGACCCAAGTAGCATACGTATTTAGGGGGGAGGGCCAGGCATGTTGTTATGGGGGCATTGCCCCCCAGAACTGTCCCTGTTTAGCAATGATGAAGAATGGCTTACAAATGCCAATACAGGCCGGTGGTAAGCTGTATACAGTACCAATAACTGAATCTCTTTTTCTCACATTTAATGTTTTAAATATGGTTGTGTTAAATGTGTTGATATTTTAACTAGTATGTTCACAAAAAGCCTTGATAGCATAAACAATAAGCTGAAGCCACGGTACTCTGCTCACCCACAAACAGCTCTGATAAAATAGACTCAACTCTACAGTTACAATGCAATACCTGAGCCATTAAAACGATTTTAAAACTTCACCTCCGCTTTCTCTATACAGACGTCAAGCTCCCTCTGTTTGCTTAATGTGTTTCACAAGGTGGCCTTCTGGAAAGGTTCTGTATTATATTGGGGGGGGGGGTCTCTTCTCCACACCTCAGTGTTGAACTGTCTGAGGCCTTTCAGCTAACGGACATCATCACAATCTGCTGAGATTTGACCGTGTCATGTCATCGGAATGCTTTCATTTCCACACCTCCCATCATGCTGCCCTTTTAGGCCCCCACACAAATACAAACGAGAGTGAGGCCGGGGGTGTCAACCATTTATCTAGCGGCCCTGGGTTAAGGGCCTTGCTCAAGGGCCCAACAAAGACTCCCGAGCACAGGATCTGAACCAACAACCTTCCGATCACAGGCCTAATTCACTAAGACAAGGTGCATCTTCCTTTTTAAAACTGACAAAATTGTACCAATAAAATTGGTGTTTTCACCAAGTGAGGGTTCACTTTCAGTTGCAAAAGCAGTTAATAAGCTAGTGCTTGTTAATCTGTCATCGGATATCATTTCTGACTATACAGCCCAGCCGTGATACTTTATGTGTGGATATGAATGTGAATATGCGCCATTCACCTGTCAGACGAGAATTTTTTTATCCCCAGCGACGCCTGTGATAAGAACATAAGAACTATACAAATGAGAGGAGGCCATTTGGCCCATCAAGCTCGCTTGGGGTGAACTTAACTAATAGCTCAGAGTTGTTAAAATCTTATCTAGCTCTGAAGGAACCCAAGGATTCAGCTTGCACTACGTTATCAGGAAGACTATTCCATACTCTGACTACATGCTGCGTAAAGAA
>JAODKF010000001.1:50474342-50493422 GCA_026779585.1 Mormyrus proboscirostris
GAGTTCTTGTATTTGAACTAATGCTGAAGTAACTATTTGGTTGAACAGCATCCAAACCTGTTAGAAGCTTATAGACCCGGATCATGTCCCCCCTCAAATGATCTGAACTCGAGACTGAAAAACCCACATCAGAGATTACAGGTCTACCCTCGAAGCGCTGCACGCCAAGAATTCACAAGCCCGCAGGCTCCCAATACTCACACCAACCACCCAGGGGGCATCTTGACCCATAACACATACAGAGACACGACTCTGCAGGTGTGGAGGAGATGGAGTGGAGGGAATGGAGATGTCCGGGAGTGGTTGGCGATGGATGGAAGGAGGAGGAGATGGCTAGGAGAGGGGGGAATTGGCTGGGGAGGGTATAGATGACTGGGGGGTGGTAGAGATGGCTTAGAGGGATGGAGATGGTCGGGGACAGTGGGAGATGGCCAGGTGGGGGTTGCTGAAATGGGGAGGAGATGGCCAGGAGGTGGTGGAGATACCCCAGGGGTGGGGTCTCTGGGGACCTAGGGATCCACTT
Organism: Mormyrus proboscirostris; assembly: GCA_026779585.1. Classification (NCBI taxonomy): domain Eukaryota; kingdom Metazoa; phylum Chordata; class Actinopteri; order Osteoglossiformes; family Mormyridae; genus Mormyrus; species Mormyrus proboscirostris. The sequence continues at coordinate 50,474,866 of JAODKF010000001.1, forward strand.
CTTCAGATGCTCACTTTCGATTTCTGCACAGCAGGATGGAGACCCAGCTAACCCCTTCATCAGACACCCCCAGGCTGCCAAACCCCATCATTATCTTCTGGCCCTCCATTGCATTGACATTTGTTGGGCGCCTAAGCGATCCTCACCCGGGAGAGAATTTTCTCTGGCATAATTGGGGACAGGGGCAGCTTGGAACTTGCTGGTCGATATTTGACCACCTTACACCTTATGGACCATTTGTTCGAACTCTCAGCTTGATCTGCAGAGTCTAAGTGCTTCCTAAGTCCCCAGGCTATGAAATCTCAAACTGCTATTCTGGGTGCTCAGTATGTGAAGGACCCCAGCCTCACCCCTCTCCTCTCTCAGCCGCTCGATCTAAGCAGCTCCCAGCAGCTGATAATTGCATGATTTGAGTCATTCCCGGCATGATTTTTGGTGCCTTGAGCCCAGATCTGTTAATGTGCATGTTCACATGAAAACGACAGTGAGTCAGTGTTCTGGATTAACCTTTGTTTATTTTCCTGGACAAATGGAAGTTATGACAGCAGTTTAAATTCCCATAGGCTGCTGTTTGCTGTCACGGATTTAGGAATGAATTGGGAAAAGGGCTGATTGTGAAAGGAAGTAGCGCACCGCTTAGGAACTTTGGCCCATTATCTCTTAGTGAGGGCTTGGTGCTATACTGCATTCCATTTGACCTGGAGGTCGGAAGTCAGAACTGGGAATGACGTCACACCTGAGTTAACCACATTCCAGTATAATAAGTCAGAAAGCCATTTAGCAATGCCAGTTCAGATGACAGTTGGACAGTACTGTGTGTAACTGATTTAATGAGACACAAATAAACAGTGTTAATAAACAGTATATAACTACAGCTTTCACTTCTGTCGATGAAAGGTGCGGCCATCTTGATTTCTGAGGTCGGGGTTTTAGAGGTTTCATTGACCACTGCAACTTCAGAAGGCGTTCTAGTTGAACTAAGAACTCAGAAATTCTGACTTTCGAGTTGAAATAGAGCGCACCATCAGACCCTGGAGTCATGTGACTTAAAAATCATTAGCCCCTTTGGAGTAATGATTCACTGTTATGCACAAAGATTCACATTGTACTGTTATAAGCACGGTAAATTACAGCACTGGTAATGGGGCAAATTACTATATGAATAACCAGAGATAATATAGATTCATAGTGATTGGGCAGAAAGTATCATCTTTATATCTGCTGATAAGCTTGTGAGTCATACGTGCTGCACAAAAGCCTTGTGATTTTATAAACATGGTACTTGTTCGAGGTCAACAGATTGAAAGTGCATCTTCACACTTTAACCGTTACCACGAAAAGGCAAAATATAAACTTCGTATATTACTAAAGCCATGTTTGCATGTGTTTAGCGGTGCTAATGAGCCCAATCTAGATAATGATGGAGGAAAAGACATCTGTAAGGAGAATAGGTCATGAAGAGGGAGTGAAGGTTAGCGTCGGAGAGGATACGCACACACACACACACACACACTGATTGCCCGTTTTCACGTGCCATTATGTGCAATCCGCATTTCCCAGCCCTGACTCACCACTGCAGACTCGCATGGTGTAAACAGCCATTATTATGCAAAGTAAAAGGCCGATAAACGGCTCCAAGCCTGCCGATGCTTGCAAACAATGTTGAGGTGTAATATTTGTTACATGGAAACAGGTCGGCTTGTTCAGTCGCGCCCGAATTATCTGCATGTTCACATTCGTCTCAATTCCTCCATAAGCATCTGAATCCCTTTCTGTAAGTTACGATTGGCAAACTTTTCAAATACCGAAGGTAACGTAATTTTGTTTACCAGCGAATCAGAACAATGACAATAGCGATAAATGAACCCGCAGAGAGAAGCACAAGAATAATAACTGGTCGCCTTTCTTACCTGTGCTTCAGCTAAAGTCCAACACATGATGACTTTAGTAAAGTTACACAGCAAAGTCCTTTTCATAATTGTCGCTTTTGATTTCCACGTATTTATTATTAGAAATTATGTTGGGATAATCAGAAACTACTCGTTATCGCGGCTGAATAATTTTTCGCTGAGGGATTTCGCAATTTCCAAAGCCCCATTTCCTTCTGTGTTGCTGACAGCAGTTCCCAGTCAAATAATTTAGAATAATAATCCAAGGAAATTAAGCTTTTCTTCTCCAGGTATTTCTGGGACACACAAGAACGGGTTCAGTAGAATCGTAGTAACAAAGTTATCGATGCAACAGAAAGACGCACCCAAAAAGACAGACTACGTGTAAAAAATGTCACTCAGATTTGTGCAAACAGATCGATTGTTGAAATGAAGTTTAAAAAGCGAGCGATATGTCAGAAGTGTCGCCGCACGCTGGGATCTGGAGCTTACAGCGGATACTTTGAATCGGATCGCTCAGAAGACACGGCTGCGCTATGGCAGGACTGGGCTGTTCACCTTTCCACTTTCTCCCAAGTAAAGAAGCTTTAAGAGCAGCATCATGTGCAGCAAACATCTACATTTGCGCAATGACCACAAAGAACTACATTATCATTTTGCACACAGTTGTTCGATTATAAACTGATGACAGTTTTCCTTACTCCTGAGCGCTGTATTTGATGTGCTGCAAACAAAGGTGCGTTTTGCAAGCTGTTTCTCCTGAACTGTCCAAGGTGCTGAAATAGTCTCGAGCGGAGGAGCGTATGAAATGCGCCCAGCCCCTGACTCCGCCAGCTGGACCATTGCAGCTTCTTAAACAGCAGCTTAGCTGAAAAGGACTTGAAGCATACCTTATAGTTACTGCAACTTTTGCGCATTTCAGAAAGACTTCGAATAGTCTTTTGCAGAGATTAACCGTGGAGCTGTGTTAATTGCTCTGAACGAATGGGTATAATGGAAATTAAAGCCTAGAGATTTGCCGCTCCATTTACTGTTTGCACAGGATGAGTCCAATTCAACTACAAATTATGCTGCATGAGGCTATTGCAGTTATAATGCATACCACATGCTTTCAAAAGGCATAATTTAAGTGCAGCCACTGGATTTTGTAAGCCTTAGTATCTGTACTGTTTCTGAAACAAAGGGGACAAACAATAACTTGCACATGCCCACCAGTTTAACTGGTCTTCTCAGAAAAGGGCTACAAACCTGTACCTTTGCTTGTCACTGGGGCTGAACCATCAAGGGTCTGCCAGTTGTACCCTTTGCTATAGGTAATTGTGCCTTTTAACATTTCTGTACCATTGATGGTACATTGATGCTGTTTGTACCATTGGGATGTTTTTCAGAGTCCATTTCTTTACTTTAAAAAGTACAACTACAAGGGTACAGCCCTAACGACACGCAAAGTTTTTGAACCTTGATTGGGGCTGTATTTTTGTGTGGGAACCCAATAATGAGAACGTTAAAACATACAGCAATTTTTAGTATCTCAAATTCCTTTTGCAAAATTCCTTTGGGCCAAACACAGTAACTATACTACAATAACCATTTCCAACATGCAGCCAGATTCCCCATTATAAAGATTCACTATATGGATTCAAGTATCAGGACGCACCTCTTCATCATTGCATTCAGGTGTTTCATTTAGAACTATTGTCACAGTTGTATAAAATCAAGCACCTAGCACCATATATCAGGTTTACAAATATTACTGTAAAAATGGAAGTGTTTAGGGTTAACAGAGACTCAGCCATACAGTGGCAGATCATGTAAAGTATTATAGTGAGGTCGTCGAGTGTGCAAGAAAAGTCACTAACGCTCTGTTGACTCAATAACTGCAGAATTCCAAACTTCCTCTGGCATTAACCCCAACACAAACACTGTGAGCTAGGAGCATCATGGAAAGGGCTTCCATGACCAAGCAGCTGCATGCAAGCCTCACATCATCAAACGCAATGCCAAGCGTCGGATGGAGTGGTGTAAAGCACACTGCCACTGGGCTCTGGAGCAGTGGAAATGTTTTCTGTGGAGTGATGAAGCACAGGGAACTCTTATTGCTTCTGCATACCAAGACATTTTGGAATTCTGTGCTTGTAATTTTGTGGGAACAGTTTGGAAAAGACCATTTTCTGTTCCAGCATGACTGTGCCCCAGACCCAACAGACATGATTGGGTAAGCTTGGTGTGGAAAAACTTCGTGGCTGAGTTGCTGTTGTTCCCAATTGCTTCCACTTTGTTATAATACCACTGACAGATTGTGGAATACTTAGTAGTGAGGAAATTTCACTAATAGACTTACTATACAATTGACATCCTATCATGGTACCACGGTTGAATTCACTGAGCTCTTGAGAATGGCCCATGTTTGTAGAAGCAGTCTGCATGCCTAGGTGCTTGATTTTATACACCTCTATGGCTATGAAAGTGGTTGGAACACATGCATTCAATGATTTGGTGGGATGTTCCAATACTTTTTGGCAATATAGTGTATATGTTATGACCGGTGGTAGGCGAGTAGGCAGGAAGAGGGGAAGGATGAGGCAGACAGGCGAGGATTCAGGACACGAGGAGTTATTACGGCGAATCGAGGGAAGAACAGGGCAGATGGCAACAAACATCAATGATGGATCTGGGGATACGGACTCAGACACGGACTTACATATACAGAACATATCGAACTGATGGAAAACAGCTGGTCACAATCGGGGCAGCACACATGGTTAATGAGAGGGCGTGGCTCACACGAGGATCGGACGAACTGGGCGTGACAGTATATCTCTTGCTGCCTCCCAGACATTTGTGGCACACTGAAATGTCACAGACACTGACACATCTTAATTTAGAGTTCTGTTTTTCCTGTTTCCCTGTTAGGTGTCCGCGTCTCCGTTTAGCCAATACCCCTGATATCCTGAAAAGTGGCTCTTTTACAGGACAAATAAATATGATAATAATAAATAAATAAATATGATAATTTCTGACATGTTTAAGCCTCAGTTTTCCCTTTACGTTCTTTCTCATTTTTTCAGTTTGGCTTGATGCTGCTTCACTGCAGAACAGATTGTTGCTTTTTGTGAGACAGTGAGGGACTTTGATCTACAAACCATCAATAGTGGTGACGGCTCCTTGAAATATTCACGATCTGTAGCAGGATCTGTTCCACACAACAGTTTCAGACCGCTTTAATACATCTTCCTAGAAAACAAATGAAAAGCAAACAGGAAAGAGCTTTAGGTGAGGTCTCTACAATATGAAAACGAAATCTGAGCTGAACATGCATATTTAATAAATGGATGACCAAACTGTATATTAAAATGAATTTGGCTGACAGTGGGCACACCTCAAACCCTCTGGTAATCCTGAACTCACCCTCATGACCCCGAACACAAAGCGATCTGCACTTAATGGTGAATTCTGTAGCAGCAGTTTTTTGGTTCAAGACCCAGCACAGTGCACCCTGCATCCCGCCAGCTCACTGTAGTATCTTTGTAACTAACATCCTAGTGCTTGCAGACTCAGATTTGTCCTCCTCTGCTGCTGAAGTCTCTTCTCAAGCCCAATTTGTTTGAAATATTAAAATGCATTTTTTTTAATGTCAAGAAGCTTTAAGCTATTCATGAATTATTGTAGTTTGACAGCAGAACAGAAAATAGCATAATACAGAGAGAGCGATACTTCGGATGTGGTCATGTGTTTACACTTTGTAGGGTTTGGAGTATGAATTACAAGATTTTAGCCAGAGCCTGACTGGCACTTAAACATCTTGCGGTTTTCATCTACTTTTACAGCTGGTTATTATACTCAAGTGTTTCAGGTGAAGAATTTAGCTCAGAGGTATCCAGCCGGTACCTTATGACCCCTGGTTTTTAACCACTGAGAAAGGCAGGGAAAGATCTGAAGAGACGGAGTCTATGCTGAGCTTCTGAGGAACTGGAACCTGCAGCCATTGCAGATCATTCCTAGAGTGACACGTGCATCCATCAGGGGTGGCTACAGAAAATTTTAATTGGGAGGCTATCAGGAGCTAGTTATTGTATATTTACTGGGGTCCCATTGTTCAGCAGGGATGTCCCCTTGGTATCTTTTGCTGACTAACGGGGGAAGCGTCCCCCATCAGACAGTATCTTTTGCTGATTGCGATTCACAATCGACCGGAAGACTGCTAATGATGAAGTGATGAGCACTATTTATTAATCATCTCACCATCCAGTTAGAGATGCGCCGTAATTGACTGATCGACATGTCAGCCAGCTCTGGTTTACAAAATGAATTCATCTCAACCGCAGTGACGTGAAAAGGCAAATCAAAGGTACAAGAGTGAAAGCTTGTGAAAGCAATCGTCTGTATCCCTGGGGGCCAGTTAATGAAACGCACCATGGAACGGCTCAGAACATTCCGAGTTTCAGTGTGAAATGTTCAGGAGTCTGTCCCTGCAGACAAAATGATGCAAAAACAAACATAAATATGCAGGTTACTTTGCATATATATACATATGCATTCATCTCTATTTTAATAGGCCGTTTAAATCTTACACTTGGCCCTACTCCCAGCATTCAGGCAAAAAGCGGTAAGGATGTTACCGCAGAAACACTCTTTTCCACATAGTGTTAAGATTATTATCACCAGTTGAGCATAATAATGCATGAGAGTAGCCTCAGGTTCTTAAAATAACAAAAATGTCCTCAAGTGGACAGCAATCATGCAAGTCATGACCACATAACTGGGAAGTTGCTTCACCTGCAGGCATCAGGTTTCTCCACATAACAGACAAGAATTCATTTTCTCCCGCCTGCACACAGATATGTCTGGCTGTATGATTGGCCAATTCTTTTACCTGTGTGGAGAATGTAATCATATTGGCTGATTCCCTTGATCTTCTGAACTTATATTAAAGATGTCTTTTCAATCTGCAGGAGTCATGTTAGCGGTAGGTTGTGTGTAGACTGGCATAAAATTAAAATACTATATTGTATATGAAGTTTTTTTTCTTCATACAAAATTTTGCTACAGTAATTTATCTGTTAGTTTATGGGAGCTGTGCAACTTACATATTTTCCTCCCTTATGCTACAGCATTCAAAAATTCCCTATTATACTGCGGACACCAATCTATATATTGATACTTATGCCATAGGACTGGATCGATTTCACATTTTCCAATGTCATTCATGCTACATCTGGTATATAGTTATAGTTGTTCGATTCAAGGGCCATACATGTGATGTTCTGGGTCTGATTGGCTGTGGGGAGGCGGGTCGATCGGTGGGTCGGTGCTGGGTTCTGTTATGGCTAAGCATGAACTGGGGCCCACTTTCCAAAGCTCCCAGTGGATGGCATCAGGCAGGCTTGGGTCTCAGAAGCGTGTAGGGTTCTAATGATGTCATTACTATGGAAGGAAAGCTCACCGTGGCTAAGTCTTAGCCCGGGGCCAACCCCCCCCCCCCAACCAGTGCCATCGGATTTATGAAGCTGCATCGTGTTCCGGTTCGCAGCAGACTAATTAATGATTCTTTGCTTTTTCAAATTCAAAAGCTGTGCTTCTGTCTGCAAAGAGGTCCAGGCAGCTAATTATTTACACCTGCAAAAGTAATGTGATTTTCTATCCAAATAAATGATAATTAACCAACATGAGCTCTGGGGAACAGAGTACAGCTGTGAATGGCGATGCTTTTCTCCCTGTATTACATATCGGGCTGTTCCAGGGTGTTAATGGGACTTGGGGAACATCTTGGATCCGGAGGGTGAACACCACGCTGGGACCTGGAGAAAAGGGAAAAGGGGGGTTTGCCAGGGACAGGGATGACGTGTCTCAAAAAGGACGCATAGAAAAATTAAAAACTGGAATGTGAAACCGGGACAGAAAAAGAATAGAGTCATTTTGGGGCTACAAGTTGAGGCTAATATCAGAATGTCTGTTAAGTTCAGGTGGTGCGTGGCTCAGAAAGTTAGGACATCATGCCTGTGATCAGGAGGGTGTTGGTTCAAATCCCAGGGTTATTAGAGTGACTTCACTGCAGGGCCCTCAAACAACGCTCTTAAACCCCAATTGATCTGCTGACTGTCTGATCTGTCTTTCTAAAGAAAAACAAAGCATATTGTTTAGATACAAGCATCTGCTAAATAAATAAGATATAAATGATCATTGCTGCATAAATACCACTGTGAAGGAGGGTTAGGTGGAAGAAATTACTCTGATTTCTGAAAAAGCTGGTTCCCCCAAAGCTCCATGAGAGCACACGTACCTTTATGGCTTCTGTTGCTCCAAATAGAATGGAGCGGCACACCTGCTAAAGGACATGTGAGTTTAGGAACCCTTAGGAAGAGTTTTTCACCTGCATCCATGCTGCTCTGACCTCCGGCACCACTGTCCAACCCACACTGAAGAAGATTACAGCTGCAGGTAAATATGACGAATGCTGTCTGACTCCCCCGAGATGGATGTGGGTCACTCTCCGAGAAGCCATGTGTCATTGAGTCATAATGATGAGATGAAAGTGAAATAATCTCTTCCATTCATCCACCCCACACTTCACACTGGGCCAAAATGATCCAAAAAATCATCTGTGCACTTCAAAATGTTTCAATTTGTCTCTTGGTCACCCATCTGTGCAAAATTGTTCAATGCTTGTAAGAAGCAGAGGCAGAAAAAAACACAGTTTACAGAGCCGATACGACGAGGCTCCGAGGTGTATGGTTTTAGCCATAAAGTTTAAGGCGGCATATGCAGATCTTACCTAGTGATGTAGAAATTCAAACAATGTTTGTTCTATAGCAGAAACAATAGAAATAAAAGCCCTACCCTGACATGTGGCCTGTTTGTACCCAGGCACTGCCCACTTGCTGGTGTTTCACTGCCCTACAGTGATGTCTACTACCGCCACCTACAGGACTGTGGGTGGAATTGAGTCTGTTATCTTGCTTGAAGTGTGTAGAGTCTGACGTATCAGGCTGTCACACATTTGAAGAGGTGTGTACTGGTCTTCCCCCCTTCGGAGTCATCATTGATGCTGTGTTTCAAGGCTTTCTGAGAGATTAATTGGCCGGGCCAAAATGTGAGGGCTTAAAGAAACTGCCATCTTATAAAACTCACAATTGCGACGATCATTTAGCAGACCGTAACGAGATAACATTAATTCATAATGTCATAATGAAGATTTGAGGATAGGGCTGAGTCTTCGAAAAAAGAACAAAAAGGAGATAATGAACACGAAAAAGTTTTGGTAAAAAGTTTTCTGGGAACCTTTTTCCTGGGTTTTTAAATGACCTATTTTGACATCTCCAAACACAGTGTGCCGCCATCACTGTATTCTTTGTCACTATGTCATTTTATGTGCCTTCTGTTAGTCGTCCTTGGTGGCTGGAAAAGGACGATTTGTACCCTTGACAGATTTCCTCTCTGGAGAAGGTGCTTAGACCTCTGTAATGTGACCAGAATCTGAACTTTTAGAACAGCAGTAGGAACAGAGTATTAACCAGCATCAAGTATGGACTACAGTCTCTACGGAGGCTTGGTAAGATGCATTTATTTACGACTGCGGTGTCCTTTTTCTCTCAGCCATGAGTTGTTTTCATATGGCTACTTACCTGAATCTCAAAACTCTTCTGCTCTGTCCATTGAGAACTCAAACCCAATTCACACCCTCTGCTCCTCCCCCCCCAACTCACAAAATCAGTCCCACAGTACCACATAGTTACCCCACCTTCTCTCTCCTTGCTGCTTGGTTCATGAGGTACGTTTGCTGTTCACATTCCAGAATGTTCAGTTCCTTAGGCTCTTCAACAAGTCAGAAACCTTCCCCTAACACACACACACACACACACACACACATACACACACACACACACAAAACACAAGAAAAATCCATTCTTTAACAGAAACCTGCTGGCGAAAGAATAAAAAAAGCTCCATAATTCCTTCTCAAGAGGCCAGGACCTGCACTTAATGTTCTCTCTGTAAAACTCTGTACAACACTCAAAAAACTTTCAGTTGCTATGTCCTGTTTCAGCCCTTCTGAACATATTCATTGAAAAGTTTACAGTTGCTGGCACATTAATCATAGTTATTGTTACAGGTAAAGCAGGTACACAAACCCGAGACCCAGTTAGGCAATTCATTTTATGTCAAAATAAATTTGTCTTTCCTTCTTCAGTTTTATGTTTGCATTTCTTACTCAACTGAAGCGAGAAGCACTGGAGTTTCACTTAATAACTTTGGACTCCAGACTTCCCTGTGATCCTGACCAGGATGGATGGATGTATAGATGCATAGATAGATAAATCAATACAGATTCATCTCGATGAGTTCAAACCAGAGTCTCCACTTTGTTTCCACAGTTCAGTTTCATCCATCCATCCATCCATCCATTCTCTACTGCTTATCTGGGGTCAGGTCACAGGGGCAGCACTCTAAGCAGGGATGCCCAGACCTCCCTCTTGCCAGCCACCTCCTCCAGCTCCTCTGAGGGAATACCAAGGTGTTTTCTGGCCAGCTGAGAAATATAATTTCTCCAACATGTCCTAGGTCTGCCCCGGGGCCTCCTCCCGGTTGGACATGCCCAAAACACCACCCCAGGGAGCCGTCCAGGAGGCATCCTAGATAGATGCCCGAACCACCTTAACTGGGTCCTTTCAATGCGGAGGAGCAGTAGCTCTCCTTTGAGCTCCTCCCGAATGTCTGAGCTCCTCACCCTGTCTCTAAGGCTGAGCCCAGACACCCTACGGAGGAAACTCATTTCTGCCACTTGCCTGCGATCTCTTCCTTTCGGTCACTACCCACAGCTCATGACCACAGGTGAGGGCAGGAACGTAGATTGATTGGTAAATCGAAAACTTCACCTTCCAGCTCATTTCTCTCTTTGCCATGGCAAAACCTCTGTAAGTCTTCCAGAGCCTCCCGACTTGAGAACAGCCCCCCTGATGGACTCGGCATCAACTTAAGCTTCAGAGTGAAGAAATGTGAGAAGAAAAAGGAGGGAAACAGCAGGCTCTCTCATTTTGCACAGTCCTGGTCTCTGCCTTCTCCCAAGGAGCCCCTGTTTAGCCTTTCCCATATATAAATCTTTATCCAGTCGGGTTTCAAAGCATGACTCTTCCAACTTGATGCAGACAAGAGTAAAAACCCCCCATAACAAACCCCCATCAACTTAGGATATAAGCAGATAAAAACCGGCATCCATTGTCTTTCCCGTGAGCATAATCGGGTGGATTATCTACGCTTTCGGTTTCCTGGGAATCCATTTTTGCAGATGCTTTTATCTGGCCTTAAAAGCCTGCCTGAAACAGTAGTGGGTAGGCTGTGCTTTGCAGTAGATGTACGCTCGGATTTCAGAGCCCTGGCATGTTATTGATCTATGCCCAGGTTTAGGACAAGATGGATGGAAACATAAATGGATGGATGGGTGGATGAATGCTGTTAACGATTCACTGCTAGGGTTGATGGCACCGTAACTGGAGCCTTATTGAAGTTAATTATGAACCAAGAAAATTGTGCAGATTTGTGTGTTGAGTCTTTGATATTAATTCCTACCTGGGACTGCAGTTACTCATCCAAAAACTCATATCTCAGATGACTGGGTGGTTTTCTGGCTACTATTTGGTTCTGGTGTCTTGCAGCATTGAGCAGAACCTTCCAGACATATGATACTGTACAGATGCAGATGCCCTTAAATACAATTTCTTGAGAAAGCTCAAGAAATACAATATACAGCATAATGCTATGAGTGTCATGACCAGTCCTCGTGGGCCACGCCTCCTCGTTACCCACGTGTATCACCCTGATTGTGATCACCTGTTCCCTGTTACTTCTGGCTTGTCCTGTGTATTTAGTCTGCGTCCGAGTTAGTTTCCCTAGATCTGTCATTGATGCTCGTCGCCGTAATAAACCCTCGAATCCTGCATCCTCGCCTACCTGCCTCATCCTTCCCCTCGTCCTGCCTGCCCGTCTACCACGATCTCTACAATGAGTTACTGAGGAAGAGCAGTATGGGCTTTAGCTGAACTTGAGGGTTGCCATGGTGAGAGATCAGCGGCCCCTAGTCTGTAGGCAATCCGTTAATGAGGCCTGACTGACCCTGATCAGTGTCAGTACCATTAGGGTTACTTTGATGGTGGATAAGAGAGCGAGTAGGGTTAGCGTAGCTGGGCTAGGCTAGGCTAGGCTAACTCAATCACATCGGACTGCTCTCCATTTCGCCTTTTATTTTTCTTCTCCTTCAACAGACCCTTTTATTTCATTCATCCCCATCATCTTGTGCCTTTGTACCTGTCAGCCATCTGCCACCACGATGACACAACAAAGAAGCTCCCTGCACCTGTGACAGGTGAACAGAGGGTCTTCCATGTGTAAAGTTGCCTCTCCCCCCCCCAGCTTCTATTCAAGCAGAGACTGTCAATTGAATCATAAGATATAATTGGGCCTAATCCAGGTTCAGAAGAAATGGGGGTCTGTATCCCTGCATTGAAACCATTCGAGCGAGTTCAGCTGATGATAGCACACGGAGAGGAGCGCTGCAAAACGGGAGAACATAAGGCTATTCCCTGCTAGCATAGCATTCTCAACAGCAAGACTGAGCATTTAGCAGAAGACTCTAGCCTGGTAAGTCTTACTTTCGAATAGTATTTGCCTGCATCAGAAGAAAATCAGCTAGACTGACAACAGGCAGTTGTGCATGATTTGCTTATTTTTCTCAGAAATATGTCATTTTCCTTGGCTGGGAAATGAGGGCTTATTGAAAACACTTATCCTTCACAGGGAAAAAAAACAAAATCCCATCTGCTTTTTCCTTATAAGGAGTTGGTCGGGTGTTTAACTAGAGGTAATAGTAGTGATTCCAGAGAGCAGTTACTGAATGCACTTGAGTGACTCACATGTTCAGTACTCAACAACAAAGCATTCAGGCAAATAAACATCTGTTATTCAGGGCGATAAATGCTTTCATAACTATAATTATGGTACACAGGGTAAAAGAGTGTGTGTGTGTGTGGGGGGGGGGGTCGGTGGTATATTAATGTTTGTTATGAAAACAAGCTTCCAAATTTCATGCTTGTCTAGATAATTTGAGGCATGTGAACATTGTGAAGTAATGATGTTTGTGCTCTCCTAGCAACCCTGCCACAGAATGTGAATGAGCAATATGACGGGTGACAGTCCATCATATTGGATTCATATCGTCCGTCATGTTGCTTATTCACATTATAAGGCAGGGTCTTGGGAGGGCCAGTCTGTAACACAGTTTCCCTGTGCAAACATGCACACCGTAATCAGCTAATTACCAGGTTTCGTATGTGTATTTGAGTAGGAAAAAAAAACTGTGTTGCAAACTGCAGAATTGGGGAAACCTGTTGTAACACCTGTTCAGAGAGACAAGTTCAAGTAATACAGATGTGTACTATGGGAGTAAACCAAAGAACCCACCAGAAACCTCAATGGCACTTGCACTTTACCTATAATACTCAACAAAAGCTGCTAAAATTTCCATTGATGCCCAATATGCTGTTCATTATGCTGTTTATATGTCAATTTTGTGAACAGAATGTACATTGTTGCACTGCTTCGTGTCGTTTTTTGTCTTTTGCACACTGTATTGTATCTTGTTATCTGTTGTATGTTGCACTGCAGACCAGGGAGAAACGTCGTCTCATCTCACTATGTATGTGCACACAGCTGCTGATAACAAGAAAGTACCTTGAACCTTGAAAAAAAGCCACAGAAACATCAGGAGAACCTGCAATCTCAGCACGCGCAGAACTCCAGCAAACCTGGAGGTCCGACAGCACAGCCACTGACTGGACCGCGCACACTGGCCTCTACGGACTCATTTTGTGTAAGAAGTGCATCTGCATTTTTAAAAATGAACATCACAAAGTAATTCAGATTGACATGGTACTTATTTTGAAATGTGCTCAAAAGCGGGTTCTTTCAGCCACTATGATGGGCATTATAATAGTAACACTGGATAGAAGTGAAAATTAAATCTGTGCACCCCCTAGCACTGTGACAGGGCTCTGCAATGAATCAATTTCATCCCATGCAAGGAATGTGTCTTTTTTTCCCAGACAGATTAATTAAACAATGTGAGTAGAGGATCTTACAGTGTCAGCGAATGTCTGAAGAGCAGACCATAGTGTTAGAGCTCTGCCATGGAATATTAGATGTACACTTTTTCCTGGATGCACCATGTCTCGAAGGACTCATGCACCATTGACACCAAATGTCAAAGCTGTTCACAAACAGCTGTTTTCACGTCTGGTGGCATTGAGGTACATTTGCACCTGGAGAGTTATAGTAAAATTAACAGACTGTCCACCCTTTAATGTCCCCCTGGCCCCAAATTGTGAGGAAAGTTCTGGAAACTTTGCTTACACAAGGTTGTACTCCACTGGAAGGCAGAGCTGCTGCAGCCACATGACGACATTCTCATGATGCTCCAGTTGCTTCCTGCCAAAAGAAAAAAAAATCAGGCTTAACATTTACCAATTTCAGCCTTGGCAATACGATTTCCCCAAATTCTGTAGCCCCCTCATGTTCCCAATGTCAGTCTCATTGGATGTTTATTTTTGTCTCTGGTAGAGGTACTTAAGTACCAGTCTTGACTGGTATCGACACAACACACACAGAATAAAGTGTTCAAAGGGCATCACACAATGCCTGTTCTCGAGTCCACTGGCGCCACCTAATGATCTGGCTGGCGCTGGTCTCCCATTCCGGAGAGGTATCTGCGAGTCCTGATATGCCTCAGGGTCTGAAAAATCAAAGTGGCAAATGGCAGCTTTCCATTTAATGTGCATACCGCTGGTTTTTATCACCTTTTTCCTTGAAAGGTGTATGTTGCGCAGATCCGAGAACAACCAAATCCAAAACAGTACGCCGTATTCTTGGCCGGATGGATTGCCAAAGGTCAGAAGCCGGTGAAATCAGTCCTACCTCGAGCCAGTGCCTCCTTACCTCCGAGGCGATCTTGATGGCCAGGAGCTCTCAATCCCTGACGTCATAGTTGCGTTTGGCTAACGACAACTTCCTGGAAAAATAAGCACAGAGATGCTGAGGACCAGTTGCTGGATCCCATTGAATAAGGATGGCTCCCACCCCCATTTCCGAGGCGTCCACCTCCACCTCAAAGGGGAGGTCCAACTGCGGTTGCTTAAAGACAGGAGCGGAACAGAAGGCATATTTCAAGGTCTCAAAGATGGGTCCTGTTCCCGCCAGTGAGGGAGGTGAGAGGGGCGGCTACCTGACTAAAGTTCCAAATGTACTTACGGTAAAAGTTAGCGAACCCCAGAAACCTCTGGAGCTCCTTGGTGGTGCGCGGTTGGGGCCAGTCCGGGAGGGCGGTGACCTTACCCTCATCCATTGCAACTGCTCCCGGTTGGAACTTGACCTGGCGTTGGTGAAACTCTTTTCACCATTGACATAGAACCGGTGTTCACTTAGCCGCTGCAGCACTTGTTGCATGTGTTCGACATGCTGGGACCAGGTAGGAGAGAATATCAGAATGTCGTCTATATAGACAATAACAAACTGATCATATCTCTGAAAACAGCATACATAAATGCCTGAAAGATATACAAACTGTTGGGTAAGCCATATGACATAACGTGATACTCATACTGACCAGTGTTGGTAACGAACAAAGTTTTCCACTCGTCCCCTCGTCTGATCCGTACCAAATCATAGGTGCTACGCAGGTCTAACCGCATCCCGAAGGTGTTCTAGCAAGGACGGGATCAGAGGCAGGGGTTCCAGGCATTTTATGGTGATCGCATTAAGGGCCCAGTAATCGATACAGGGACACAGGCTCCATCTCTCTTCTCGATGGAGAAGAAGCATGCGGTTACGGGTGACGTGGATGGGTCGATGACACCTTGCTGAAGGCCTTACCTAATGTAGGATCCATGGCCTCATCCTTGTGTAGGGACAAGGGATAGAGGTGATCTTTTCAGAGGGGAGCCCCCTCCCGGAGGTCGATAGCCCAGTCCCACTCCTGATGCGGGGGTAGCTGGAATGAGAGCGACTTATTAAAGATGTCCAGGAAGTCGGCTGGAATGCAGGACAGGTCTTTGGGCTCCAGGCTCTCCACTGGGGACTAGGGCAGGGCAAGACAGCGAGTGAAGCAGGTGGGTGAGCATGAGATGTGCTCACCTGTACCCCAGTCTATGTGGGGGTTATGCCGCTGCAACCAAGGATGGCCCAAGGGGTCCCCCACTTATGCTCAGGACAGCCTCTGGGGCGGCGAGTGCCTGCAGGCGAATCCTTTACTGCTGGGCTAAGGTGAAATCAATAAAATGACCTGCTGCCCCAGAATCCAACAGAGCGTTCGTGGGGATCTGCTCCACACTGCACAACCATGGGTAACATGAACTGGACTGGAGACACGGCCACCAGGGCGGAAAGGCTTACCTGTAAGGTGTTCTCCGGATGTTGGACCCGCACAGGGCAGGTCTGCAGGATGTGTCCCGATTACCCACAGTACAGATAAAGCCAACCGTAGGGTGATCAAAGACCTCTGTGCAGGCCTGCTGGAAATTGTGGGCCGAATCCAGCAGGGGGCTATCATCAGTCCACAGAGCGGTCGCCCATTCGCAAACTCTCTGGGTTAAGAGCAATATCACGAAACGCACGTGTGCGATGTCATTAACAAAGTGATCCTGGTATTCCTCCACAAACAGCCCACACTGCAATAGGAAAGCGCAACACTGATTAGGATTACCATTGTACTTCTCTGGAAGCGCTATTGGAACCGGAAACCTGCAGATCGCTGTGGGAGGCTTGCCCCTCCAGGAACTGGGACACCAGGGTGGTTAGCCGGGTTACCTGCTGCCATAAGTCCTGGGTCTCCATACCGTGTATTGTGGGACACCACATTTACTTTCACAATTAGGATCCATGCTACTACGGCAATGTATTCTGTAACCTTCAGACAACGAGGAGGAGACAAATCCCTGCTTGCGGCAGACCCGCCGATTTATTACAGATCTAAGAACAACCAAATCCAAAACAGCGCGCTGTATTCTTCGTAAGTTGGATTGCCAGAGGTCAGTAGCTGGTGAGATCAGTCCTACAGAATGACACGAGACAGGGAGATGGCCAGGAAGTAGGGAGGACGGACGCAGAGCAGGCAGGCAGGGCAGGACAAATAGGGCAGGCAGGCTGGACGAAGCAGGTAAAGAGAACAGGGCAGACGAGAGACAAAAAAAGTTCTGTAAGGTCATGGTACATAGCTACAATACTTTGAATTGACCCGTCGTGGTTGCTCTGCTTAAGACACCAGGCTAATTCAGGTTAAAAAATGTTTTCAAATTAGATACCGACTATTCTTTTCAGTTTTCTTTTTTTACTTTGATACTTACTTGGGCAATTTAGTGAAGTACAATACTGTGTATTGTGAAGCGCCACATTTGCTTTCACCATTAGGATATAATGTGCAGACATAAGAAGTGTGTGAACACAGTCAAAAGACAACACGTTTTGAATGACGTATTCTTGCTCTTTCTGGGGTCACAAAATCTTACATTAGATGTCAGAAAAAGTCACTCTTTTGCCAGAGCTGACCCATACACCCATCCATCCATCCATCTTCCAACCCGCTTTATCCTAACGGGTCGCGGGGGGTCCGGAGCCTATCCCGGAAGCAACGGGCACGAGGCAGGGAACAACCCTGGACAGGGGGCCAGCCCATCGCAGGGCACACTCACACACTGTTACCATTCACTCACACATGCACTTTAGCGACTCCAATTAGCCTCAGCATGTCTTTGGACTGTGGGGGGAAACCAGAACACCCGGAGGAAACCCCACAACGACATGGGGAGAACATGCAAACTCCACACACATGTAACCCAGGCGGAGACTCGAACCCAGGGGTGTGAGGCAACAGTGCTAACCGCTACACCACCAAACCGCCCTACCCGTACACCCCAATTATATTATTTTTTTAACAGAATTACACAAGTCTACAATTTTTTTTTTTAGTTGCCAAGGTTTTTTTGATTGGATTTAGGGTATTTTGATGGTGCTGAATTCAAGAATCACATTACCTTTGCTGAATTGGTTCTAGTTTTTTGAAATAATGGACATCAATGAAAATAATGCATTCCCCCAATGCGACTTGTGTGTGATAACAAATGCAATAGATTTTGGTCTGTCTTTTGACTCTTAAACAGTGTCTTAGGTAATGAAATGAATGATGATACGGTGATGGAGAGTCTGAAAATAAAATTAGAGTTAAGTTTGCACTGAGGTATACCAAACCATAGTATACCAAACCAGTATTATGTGGTGTGCTCTGCTAATCAAATTTAATAAAGTTTATACAGATTACTAACTTTTGGGTATCACAAAATGCATCTCATTAATATTTAAGTTATACTACTAATCTCCTTACCAAATTATGGGCATAAATAAATGTCCGTATAGCACCGAAACGCCAGCGTCCGGCAAATGCATCTCCTGTCATCTGAAGTGCATGATATCTCTCAGCCCATCTTACAGCTCATGCCTAACACAGAGACAATGAAGCGTTGAAGGAGAGCTGGAAAATAAAACTACAGTTAAGTTTACATGTGCGTGTTTGCATGTTCATTTATTGCTGTTGTTACTGTGGTGGTGAATATTTACCCAGATCAAATCTGCCAA
>JAODKF010000001.1:50529245-50539997 GCA_026779585.1 Mormyrus proboscirostris
GGGGGAGTGGGGAGGGGGGACAATCGTACTCGGGCGCGGTTCATGGCAACCATGCCTAGTGTGAGTACACCCTAAATTGCTTAGGTGCAGGAAGATGGCTCCGTAAGCCAACCCAACCATTGTAGAGATGCTGAAGTACCAAAATTCCCGTAAAGCTCAGGCCTGTCCTTCATGAACGAGAAGCTCTGAAGATGTCTGAGGCCTGCAGCTGGTTCCTAAATCATCTGTGGGGGCGTTTATTATGATGGTCCAGCGGACTGGATCAGCTTGGGAAAAATGAAATCTTGGCACCAAGCTGCGACAGCTGACCAGCTGTTCGAGTGAGAGCTTGCAGTCTATCGCTTCAGCTGTCACTATTATCAGTGTATCACATTATCATGGTGTCTGTTAAAGGTGAAAGGGTGCTCCCTCTGTCCCGGGGGCACGTATTTGCTCACACTGCAGCCCAAAGAGTATCTCATCTTGTCCTTCTCCTCAGAGGACTGCAGGCAGTTGCTGTGGGAGGGACGACATCAGCACCTTGGCTGGGGTGAAATGTCACGCTGATCGCTGAAGGCTGTCCATGTGTGTCTCTCTTCTGCTGTTGTACGCTCGCCCTCCCATACAGCCGCTATACATGGCTCTGATCATGTGCCCTTCTCCCCCCCCATAGACCTTTTGAATGGGGCCCAGGAGAAGTGTGAACTGCCTCCCCTGGACGGCTTCCCCCACTGCGAGGGCAAGCTAAGGGTAAGTGCTGGGCCCCAACTCTGAGCCTCTGTCCTACACCGGGGGGGCACCCTTCACAAGCATGGGGTCCCATCGCCTGGCCCTTGGGTTCTAGAAAAATAAGCTCTTTGACAAGTGTGTGATCCTGTACAGCCCAGTGCCCAGCGAGCGCTTAGCTGGTCATTGTTTACACATCTCTGCTTTCCAAGATTCTGGCCCAATCAAGCAGGGACACTTCAAAATCAAATCTGCTTAGAGGAAAAGATCACAGTGTAAATCTTGGCTTAACATTCGGCAGGCTCGTAATTAGTGTTCCAGTAATTAGTCTGTCAGTCTTAAAAAAATATATATTAACAACATAAAAAGTGTTATTGCAGATCCTCTTCTTTGTAACAGCATGCTGCAGTCTTTAAATTATGGATTTTTATTGTTTTTATAAAAAAATTTTGATGGTTACAATCTTCAAGGGAATGGCCGTTCCTAAAACTCATTAGAAGTTTGACAAAGCAGATGGAAAGCATGGATATGTGGAAAGTTTCAAAGTAGTTCTGCAGCAAGATCTTTATATTTGATGTTTTTATTCCTTCCACGTGTGTTCCTTCGGAGAATATCGAAATCAAAATGCTCTGTCCTGCTTCTGCTGCAAAACGTGAATTTCAGTGGACGAAGCTTATGCGGTTGCCCAGAATGTCTATAATAATAGCAGCTCAGCGACAAACGGCTGATTGCAGCTCAGATAAAAGGGCACCATGCAGTCACTTGCAGTACATCTTTATAAACAGGCTCTCTGCACATGTCAGAGCCAAGCTGAGTGTCGGTCTATTTAAAGCCTGTCTGTTTGTGCTGCCATGTAAATCTGGTCCCCCTCTTCCTCAGTGGATGAAGGACATGTGGCACTCTGACTCTTGCTACAGCAACTATGGTGTGGATGGCTCAGTGTGTTCCTTCTTCATCTACCTCAGCGAGGTGAGTCTGCCCTGCGACGGGGGCCTTTGGGTGTGACCCTGAAGTGTTTTCTGAGAAGGCAAGCTCCATGTGAACGGAACAGATGGTCGTGGTCACAACTACTGTAACTACTAGCAAAGCAGTGAGGCTTATTCATCACTTCCCTTTTTTGTAAGCATGCTTTTAAATTATGGCTTAAGACGATCGTGGAAGCACAAAGAGCCAATAAAATAAGAGGAAATAAAACATTGACTTCACCTGTCTAAGTAGCTGGTGCTTATATGTCACATATTTGTATTTGTTATATTCTCTGCTTCCTCCAAAACATCAAATACACTCAAGATCTCATAAAAAGATCTCATAAAAACTCATAAATTGTCTTAGGTGAAGGGAAATTACTGCAAAACACCTTTCAGTGACATAATATTAATATAAACTTTTGTTTTATTGTTGCATGTAATAAAACTTTTGGAAATGACATGATTGTTGGTTCTGTGGTAAAAACAAATTGCAATGGCAAAATTTACGGTTGAACGTGAGGCGGTAATTCAAAGAAGCCCTTTAGAGAGAGACTGCAGGGAGGTCGTGTGATTTCATAGAAGCTAAACTAGACCTTATGCCATGCAGTATGAAGGAGACCACCTCAGACCTGGCCATGTTGTGTGGCCCGTGTGGTTTCCATGGTGATACACCTGCTTTTTCAGTCTACGGTCTGTGCTCCTCCCCTCCAGCCTGTCTCATAACCTGAGGGAGAATTTGTATTCGCTGAACGTGCCCTTAACCATGGGGACCAAATCTGCAGCTCAGAAACCCAAAGGCAAGCCTGTCGCCACAAGTCTGAAGCCTTTGAGGTTCTCAGACCAGGCAGAATGTCTGAATCTACCTTCCTGTTGGGGTTAGGTAGTGAGAGGAAGGCTGAACTGATTCGGGGCCAGAGAGGCAAGTGTAGACAGTAGATCCGGTGGACAGTAGACAGTTGAGTGATTAGCTTCAGGTGTTTCAGAGTTTACAGTCGGTGATGATCTCCTTCCTGTCTGTGGCCCCCAGGTGGAAAACTGGTGTCCACGCTTGTCCTGGAGGTTGAAGCGTTTCAATGAGGAAGATAGCAAAAGCTTGGTGAGTACACCCCCCCCCCCCCCAAGAGTAGGGCAGAAGGTGCCCATCACCTACACCCTGACCACCTTGAGCTCCACCAGTAGGATTAAGCACATGTTTAGCCGCTTTCCAAAATTCCCTCCTTTTAAGGTGTTCCTACTTAACATGGCCCCGTTTTAAAACTGCCAGGCACCGTAGTTTTTTTCAGGGCTGGCTCGTGGGTCTTGGGGTGTCTCATTGACCCGGTTCACTGTCCCGGTTCTATTCTACCTTTGAGGGAATGATGGTGCCATAGGCGAGCGACGCCCGCATTGACACCAAGAGACTCCCAGTCACCCCATTTGGACGTGCATGGCACTGCCATTTCCTTTGTGGCTGTGATTAGCACAAAGGAAACTGCAGGTTTGACAGAAAGATGTCGACATTGAGCCCTTGATCAAGGCTCTTAACCCCCAGTTGCCTTGCTTTTAATGGAAAAGTATCTGATAAATAAATAAATGTAAATTCTACGGAAAGCCAGAAACATGTCACGCATTCTTTCCAGACGTCTCTGAAAAGGACGCTGTTTATAGAGGTATGATCACTTTCTTACTCCTCATCCATGTATAGACGCATTTCTCAGTGAATTCCATCACCATACTAATGAAGAGGGTTTCCATCTGACACTACGGCTGTGTATACTCCTCCTCCACCCTGCCCCCAAACACCCCCCCTCCCCGGGCTGAGCTCCTTATGCGGCATATTTAGCTCCATCGTAAGGCTCAGTGCCGTGATGTGACTGCAGGCTGGCTGGCCGGCGCACTCCTGTTTCTCATCAGCTGTTTATTTACACTTAATCATTTTAGCAGTCGTTTCCCGTGAATGTGTTGAGGTGGAAATGAAATGAGAGCGGGTGATAGGAAGCATAGGGAGACTGAGGGTCCACACACTCTGGTCCTCTGCACACAGACCGAGATCCGGACCAGTTTCGACGATCTGTACCGAATGATGTCGCACCGGGAGGAGTTCCGTTGGATGATACTGCGAATCCGCCGCATGGACGAGGCATGGGTTGACGCCATCAGGTCACTGGCTGAGAAGCAGGACCTGACTAAACGACGGCGCAAGAAGGTATGCATGTGTCCTACTGGTTATGCTTTGGCCATGCAGAGAACATCCTCGTAGTCCAGTTTGCAGTGGAATAGCATTCATTTTGGATGCTTCACTGGAATGGGTACTTGCTTGTCACCGGATGACCTAGGTTTATTCCTGAAGGATCATCCATATGTCTGATAATTGAGCCGGTTTTGATGAGTGAAATAATTCCTCCTTCCACATGATCTCTAGGTCGGTCGTAGATTTCTGCAAGGCCATTGTGGGTTTTGATTAAGTTATAACAAGTCACCTCAACTTTAATAATGCTATACTTGGGTTATCCGTGTTGCTAACCAAAGGTCCTCCCTTCCACTCACAGATCCTGGTTCACCTGGGTCTACTTACCAAAGAGTCGGGCTTCAAGATCGCAGAGAACGCCTTTAGTGGTGGCCCCCTGGGGGAGCTGGTACAGTGGAGTGATGTCATCACTACCCTGTATCTTCTGGGCCACGACCTGCGCATTTCTGCATCTCTGGCCGAGCTCAAAGAGTGAGTGAACGCCGACAAGGTCTTTTGACTGCCCGATCTCATGTTGCTCGTGTGTCGTTTGACTGTCAACGTGAAGAGTGATGTTCTGTAATGGCAAGTGGCTGCAGTCTGTTTCGCATTCACGTGCAGCCTATGTTTAAGTTCCTTATTACTGCTATTTCATGGTGAAATTCATCCGTTAAGAAATAATCCGGTCTGTAGCCACACTGTAGCTTTCAAAACGCTTGATAAAGATTTCAGTTCAGAGAAGACAGTGTCCTAACACAGAAATAGTCTATTCAGGGACGGGGAAAACGAAACTATCCGAGCCGATTACATCGTTTTTTTAAGGTGAAGATTGTTTGGATAATTGTGTTGATAGATCATATCCGCAAAGGGCCGGTGTGTATGCAGGTTTTCGCTGCAACTCCCTAATTAGGTCACTAATT
Source organism: Mormyrus proboscirostris (assembly GCA_026779585.1). Lineage (NCBI taxonomy): Eukaryota > Metazoa > Chordata > Actinopteri > Osteoglossiformes > Mormyridae > Mormyrus > Mormyrus proboscirostris. Next base: position 50,534,045 of record JAODKF010000001.1, read on the forward strand.
AGAGGACTGATTGGCTGAAGAGTCCTCACACCTGGGTTTGAACAGCTGACCTAAAGGTTACCCCAAAAACCTGCATACACACTGGCCCTTCGTGGATAAGATTGCCCACCCCTGTGATAGATGCTACTCCTGACAGGTAGGATTGGCTGTATCTCTCTGTGAAGATGCATAGCCACAGTGGAGTTTATACTGGGCTTGGCTTTATGAAACATTTATTATGATGCACCAGATACTGGTTTTCCTTCTCTCATCCCACCCTACTCTACAACACGTTGATGTTCTGCTAACATTTTTGAAATCTGCTTCTTGAAGCTGTCAGCCTGTTGGTACCTGCATCTTTGAGTGAGCAGGAGTCTGTCAGCTAACACAGCAGCACCCAGGAAACATTCTTATCAGCTCTTCAGTTGCATGTTTCCATCTTGCTCCTAAGAATCAAAGTTTCAGTGAGGAGATAGTAATCCGTTTTGCTGCCTTAAGACCCTTTTATCACTTTTTCTCATACTTGGCATACTTCATGAGTGCCTCCCTCCTGGCAGGATCATGAAGAAGGTGATGGGGAACAAGTCCAGCTGCCCCACACAGGGAGACAAAGTGGTGGAGCTCATCTACATCGATATTGTGGGCCTCACCCAGTTCAAGAAGACTCTGGGACCATCCTGGGTACACTACCAGTGAGTCTCACCATCCTCTAATTCTCGTCTATATTATAGTCAGCATACAGGCACAGGTATTTGTGAGGTCCATCACTACTTAGGCTGTAGTGGTTTTACCTGCTGGTGACTAATGAGCCATTCAGGGAAATTCTGGGAAAAAATGTGCTGGGCAGCAGGATGTATACTTCTGTTCTATAGTTACCTGGCCCATGATTTTTGTGTGTTGTGCAGTTTCCTCGTAGCATTTAGTTACATCCATCACAGAGGCCTCCATGCTCAGTGGTGTATGTGCCTGTAGAATGATGTCTGCTGGAGGCACATGGTAGTTTGCATTGCAGATGACGTTCTGGTCCGTGTTTCCTGCTGGCATCTGTCTCTTGGTCTCAGTCCTTGAATTCCCAGGTCATGCTTGGAAAACCAACCCTTTTATCAGGATCTCCAGAGCATAAAGCATGTGTCAGTTTTTTTGACATCATCCGGTTGCGGTTGTCAGAGCCCTCGGACTAGCATACCCTTTCACGTTGGCAGTGCCATGCTGGGGAATTGGCAGAAAATCAACTGCTGAGCTGCTTTGCTAGTCAAACGTGGTCGTAAATGTCGATCTCTGTTGACATGGCCATCACCAGGGTTGCCAAAACCACAGTTGCACGTCTGCCTCTGCTCTGTGTCTTCTGTGAGACGTGACTTTTGGTCATATCGTGGCTCCCCCCCAAGCTGCTCCGGGGCCTGGTCAAAATGCCGCCCTTTGGATTGTGATGACGATTATGCGTGGGAGCTGCCTTTGGAAGGACCAGCGGTCAACACTTAATCAGAAAGCTAACTCCTGTGTTTTCCTTCTCCCTGAAAAAGGCACGTATTACATTTCTGCTGCTGACACCCAGGAAATAACAGCCTCCCTTTTGTGAGACTGTCCTTTTCCTACCCAAACTTAATTTGCTGGTGTGGAAATGTCTTACTCTGACAATGCAGGTTTTCGTCTTGGTTATCTACCCTGTCTGTTTGTGGCACCTCAGTGCTAATTCAGGCAAACCCTGCAGTGGAATATTCTCCCTCGGAGTAGAAGGGACAAGGTCGGCCCCTTTCATGATGATTAATGCATCCGCCGTCATCCCGACCTTCTCTGTGTTGCCTCAGTTTTATGCTCTGCTCTGGGTGTCTGAGGAGAAACTAATTTGAGACTACATGGCTATTATCAGGATGGCAAATCCCATATAAATAAGGCAGTGCAGGAACCGAGATGCCAAGCAGTTTGCAGAGCACATGCGCATCCCGAAGAAGGTCTTTTCCCAAGATGCTGCCGGTGATTTTTGATGGGCACAGCTGTTTTGTGTTCATCGGCCTGGTCACATGCTGGTTAGCCCACCCATAGGTAATGACATATGGGTATATTGATGCTGAAGCAGCAGCCAAAATTGAGTGCAATCATAATGGTGCCTGAAAACTACCTTTAATGTTCAGAAGCTTGAAAGCTGAAGCTCGCATCTGTGTCCTGTGAGTTTAACCTTGAAAGGCGCTATTGACTTTCATATCTGTTCTAACCGAAGATGGGTGGTCGTTCTGTGGAGATTTGTTTTCCTCATCAATTGCTCCGCCTTCCGGTTCCTATTGTGCTTGTGCTTCGAACACCCCCTGCCCACACTATGAATTAGTTTCTGACGTTTGTTTGCCCACCATTTTATCAAAGGTAATCTGCAGGACGTCACTTAGGCCATGAGGTCCACCTGGATTCCCTGTAATCATCTCACTGATCAGACTAATGTCTAATGTTATCTTTCTTCCAGCATTAGATGTACCAACGTTTACATGAGGTCTAGAAAGTATATAAATATGGTAGTGGTTCACTCCTTTCAGGCTGGCTGCTCTTCAAGATGCCTGGTACCTCTTAACGTGTTTCTGTTGGGCCTTCTCCTGGGGCACCATGGAATTATTCCCTCCTTTATTTCCTGTCCCTCCTATTCCAGGTGCATGCTGCGAGTGCTGGATTCCTTCGGCACTGAACCCGAGTTCAACCACGCCCACTACGCACAATCAAAGGGCCACAAGACCCCATGGGGCAAATGGAACCTTAACCCCCAGCAGTTCAATACCATGTTCCGTAAGTCAGTCGGCACATGCGTCACTGTGTAACTGGTGAAGGGGGAGAAGCCTGTGCTTTCCATCCGTGGCTTCTTCTGATCAGACTTTATCTGTCTGCCATGGTTGTCTCAGCATTCTGCCCCGGGACTATTAAAATGAATGAAAGAATTAAAGTACGTTGAGCTAGCTACAGGTACTAGCTAATATTTTTGCTTTTTCTGGTTATTTAGCCTACAGAGTGTTGCTAACCATAACCTTTATCTATCTACTGGTTATCATTTGCTGGCAAGTCTCATCTGTTGAGGGTTGTTCTTTCACCTATACCATCGTTAGCATGCTCCTGTCAGCCCACCCATGTGCATGGATTTGTTGTACCTGTCAGTATGAGCTCTGGCTGGGACAGCCCCAAATGAGGGGACTGGGGAGGTGGCTTCTCCACCGCTCTACTGATGGCTGCTTAATGACTCCCCCCCCCCCCGCCATGCCCCCCCACGCAAGCAGCTGATCAAAGGTCTCACATCTGAGTGAGGGCTGGTGTTCCTCTGTGGTTGTGAAATGGTTTGAAATGGCTATTCCAGCAAATGTGCAGGCAGTCCAACGCAATGATGGCGGCTGCCTGTCCCCGGGGGCGTGGGGTCGCCACAGCCCCGTGCCAGTCATTCTCTGTCTCTCTCATAAGCATCCTGAGGAGCCAAATTCACACTGGAAATGTAGATGTTTTCCACATCTCCTGCATGCTGTCTGGGGCCCTTGGGGCGGGATCCTGTTTCACCAACACGCCATGACATCAGTGGGAAACCATGGTCTCCTCCGTCTCAGCGAAAAAGCATCGATTGGTGGGGTAGAACAACAGAGAAAAGCACAGCCATCATGCTCATCAGGGATTGCGTGCTTGCGTTTGCCTTCATACTGTCTGTCTATATCTGGAATAAACCAAGCTGAGACCAGCAGAGGGGCAGCCCACGGCTGACTATTTTTCCCTACTTTTTCCCCCCTTCGCGTGTTAGTTTAGCTACAGCTGGCATGTGTCCCCCAGCACCAGCGTGTGAGTGAGAAGCACATGGAGTTTAATAACAGGTACCAGATGATAGCCACTGCCCCTCCTCAGTCTGTGCGGGGGTGGGGGTGCATCTGGGCCCTATCTCACTCCCATGGCCCATCCCAGTGGACTGGAGAAATATCATCATTACTCAGTAGGTTGAGTGATTTTATCTACTATAGGATGATCCTCCCCCATGTCTTCTGGTTGCTTAATGAAGCTTAATGCGTCGTTCAGTCCTCTGTTGGGAGCCAAATTCCTTCTAAAACAATGTTTATGGAGCCATAATTGAAACCAAACTGGTTTGTATGTGTGGCTTTTAGCTGATTCGGTCTCATTTGACGGCTTAATTAAAAATAAACGGCTGAATGAGTAAGGGCTCTTTCAGGAATGAAGAGCAGGCCGCAAAGCAGCTCGGAAAATTCAGCCACAGTCATGCAAAAACTAAAACGGGAAGAGGAGTTTAAAAAGGATTATTAAGGATGTTGGCGGATGGATGTACTTTATTGTATCATCATCTTTGTGTTAGTTGCCCCACATTGACTGAAAACCTGCTTAAATGTGAGGAGAGGCTGGCCTGAGAGTCTTGTTGGAAATGGGCTTCCGCTGCATTTAGCCCTGTCAATTAAATGGCATAATGCCGCTGACATCGACTCTAGTTGGTGGATTGTAATACAAACATGCATTTTCATAAAACATGGCTATAAAACATAAGTCTGTACCCAGGAGCGGCTTTGCAGGTCATTCTGTGCATCACAGTGCTGGGACAAGACAACTTGTCAGAAAGAAAATGCCTGAATTTCTCTGTTACTGGGTAATGGCTCAGGTAGAAAGTTTCAGCTGCCCCACCTGTATCGTGTCGCGCTTGTAGGTGGGTGCTGGCTCCTGGGTGCAAATGAAAGGCCGCATTGTGAACAGCTGGGAGGAGTGGGAATGCCGTGCGGAATGGGAACCCCGTAAGGCACGCGGAACTTCAGGGCACACATCTGACACTAGTGACCTCTGCTACGTCCCTCGTAACAATAGGTGCAGTGCAACTCGCAGGTAAACGTTACTGACACGCGAGTTACTTCTTTTGACACATTGTGTCCTACCTGTCCTATGACAATGATGGGCATTACATGTAATGATGGCAGGGAAACAAGATGGTGTAGGCGTGACGTATCACCTGAAGGTTAGTTTTCATGTTCAGGCTCGTCTGTGTCCGAGAGAATCCATCTGGAGGAAATAAGCGCCATGAGGGTATTGAGGGCTACTCTGAGCCTGTCTTTCGGAGTGGGGCTCAAGGGTGCCTCTGATCCCCTCTGATAACAGCACAGTTGGCTCTGTTTGGACCTCACAGTAATACACACTTGCTTATGTCATGCTCATAGATCTTCCCATTGAAAGACGCACGCTTTCAGGTTTTCATGCCTATGAGGGCCTGGACATTCAAATCGGCACACAACATGTTTTTACATGGTTACTGCACAACACTGCAGTATGCACAGAGCTTATTTATTGAAAATATTTCTCAGGGAATTCTCACAGATATACAATGCCAGTCAAGTCTTGACACGCCAGCTTTTAATGCATTTGTTATGTTATTCAACTTATAGTGAAAGGCCTCAAGGCAATGACCAAGTACAATGTTCAACATCTTAAAATGTTTTCAGATTACAGACTTTTCAAAATAGCCCCCTTTGTGTTGATGGCAGAATTGCAGACTCTTGCCATCCTTTCCACCAGCATCCAGATGTAGCCACCTGAAATGCTTCTCCAACAGTCCTATAGGAGTTTCCATAAGTTTTCTGCACAAGTTGGCTACCTTCCTCTTACTCTTCAATCCATCTCATCCCAAACCAGCTCTTCAGGGTTTAGGTCAGGGGATTGTGGGGGCCAGGTCATCTGCACTCCATCTCTTACTAAATAACCTCAAGCTGTGCTTAGGGTCGCTATGCTTTTAAAAAGCATGATGTTCAGTAGGTGTGTCCAGACTTCTGACTGGTACTATATATTCCTATGACCTGTGTTTGTGTAGTATTGCTTATGTATGTTATGTCCTTATGGGGGCAGCTACTAAAATTTGCTGTATTGCTGTAATCCACTTACACAATTACAAATAAAAATGAAATCCTTGACCCTAACTGTGTTTTCACACTGCATTCTCAACAACATGCAGCTTTATTGACATGGGGGGGGGGGG
>JAODKF010000001.1:50548883-50560022 GCA_026779585.1 Mormyrus proboscirostris
CCCCCCCTCCCCCACAGCTGACCTCCCAGCACCCCTATGCGGAGGTCTACATCAGTCGGCCTCATGTGTGGACAGTCGACATCGAGAACCCAGCCGAGGTGGAGAACGCCATCCGGTCCATCCTCAGCCAGAAGGTGTGTGGGTCGAGCCTCTCCCGCCTGGGTCAGGATTAGATTTGAAATTGTTTGGGATTGTTAGAGAAGCATAGTCTACAAAAATGTAAAAAATTTAACCAAGCTGAGGAATGTTCTTGAAATCTGGATAGGCAGCGAGGGTCGTACTCTGTAAACCTACTCTTATTCGGACGCACTGAGGAGATAACGGAGGAGTGGAAGTGGCTGCTTGCTGGGACAGCGAGGCCTTCGAAAAGGTTCCATTGTGTCTACTTGATAGCATCTTGGAAGGTGCCTTTCTGTCAGCCCTTAAACCTGATATGAATGGACCATATTGACCTGCCAGTTTAAATCAGTCACCCGTGCATAGACCATTGACCTACGAGAGTATATGAGATGGGGTCATAGTGCCCTCTAGTGACAGGAGTAGCACAATAGCTAAGGAATAAAATGGGGGTTGTACATGTCAATAGGATATTAGTAGATAGGAGTGTTGACTCGGTCCATGCTTTATAATAATGATGTTGTGATAAGAATGAACAGGACGGGGTCTGCAATCTCTGTGTTGCTGGAGGGAGGGGGGCAGGGCCCACTTCTGCCTGACCCAGCTCACATTCCTGCCCACAGATCGAGCCGTACCTGCCCTATGAGTTCACCTGCGAGGGGATGCTGCAGAGGGTCAATGCTTTCATCGAGAACCAGGTAGCCTGATATACCGAGAACTGTCTGTATGAGTGTCAGAACCTTAACCACTGCTCAGTTTACTTGGGTGGGGCAGTATAATGACACTGTCTGACTGACTGGATGGGGCAGGTCCAGGAAGTGACACGTGGGATATAACACCCCCTGTAGGAGGGTGCCACACCCCCAAAAACACACACCTCTGTCAAGACAATGGTGAGCGGTCAAAGAGAAGACGAGATGTAACTATACCCCCCTCCCCCACAGGACTTCTGCCATGGGCAGGTGATGTGGCCCCCACTGACCGCACTCCAGGTGAAGCTGGCCGGGCCGGGCAAGTCCTGCAAGCAGGTGTGTCAGGAGGCGGAGCTGATATGCGAACCGTCCTTCTTCCAGCACCTGAACAAGAACACAGAGCTGGCCAGGTGAGACCCCTGACTGCCCCGGGGCGGGGCGGGGCGCGGGGTGGGGGCGGGGCGGGCGGCCCCTCCCTGACACGGGGCGGGATGCAGCGTCATTGTCCCTTCGAACGTACAGCTGTACCCAGGAGGAAAGTTTTGTAGAACAGATTCCACTAGATGGCATAGATGAGCCACTACAAAACCAGTGACAGTTTATTTCCTTGGCATTGGGTATTACCCTTGTTGTTTTATTGGCTGCATATTACCTTGTCTAGGCCAACCCAGCCTAATTTAATGGTGTGATTTACTGCCAGCGAAGTTCTGTCTGATCTTTGTCACCTGCACCCCCTCCCTTATAGGTTTGGGGTGGACTGTCAGACAGTGGAGTCGTCGGACGACATAGTGGTGCCAGCCTACAACAAGGAGCAACGCCATTGCGTCTTCCAGTCCGACCTTCTGCTGTTCAGCTGCGCGGGAGCCCATCCGTCGCTCACGCGCATCTGCCCCTGCCGGGACTACATGAAGGGCCAGGTGGCGCTCTGCCAGGGCTGCCTATAGTCGCATGCCAGCCGCGGCCTAGCTCGGGGGAGCTCCCTCGAATCCTGCGCATATTTTCAGCAGCTAGCTGACCTTTATCATTTCTCCGTCTCACCATCTCGATGGCAGAAGAGTACGGCAATGAGCCGGAGTGGGCGGCTCGCCGCAAGGAGCGCCGATGGAGCTCAAAAGAGAGGCTCAGGCGAAGACAACTCCACTCAGCCTGACATACTTGAATATACGCGTGCTTCTGTGCAAGAGACAGGATGAGCCTGCCCCTCCATACTGCCCTCTGGTGTCTGATGGTAGTACTATAGGGATTTTTCTCCATCCGTTCCAAGACCATGGGACCAGCTGCCAGATCAGAACCATAACTGTGCCGAACACAGCTGCCTGTACAGGTTTGTTGGGATGGACCTGTGTTTCTTAGAAGGCACGGCTACTCCAATTACTACACTGTATACAGCGCCTGTCTCTGGCCCTCGAGATTCGAATTGGGTGACTTGGCCAGAGCGATTGGTGCCAGCACTGTAATGCATTTGTACTTTTACTGACTTGGAGAAAAATGGATCCCCGCTGAAAGGCACAAGAGCTTCTATAGGGGAGTGGGACACTCTGTGCGATTGGCTCTGCCTGATAGAAAAGCCACTGGTTTCCTGTTTGCACAGGAAATCCAGCCAATCATAGTTTAAAAAGCAGTTAATGTACCGAATATGACCAATGTCATACAAGGTTTTACCAGAGGCCTGTTTCACAAAGGCGATTTTAAAGTCATACTGATTACCGTATTAATCAGTAACAATAGATGCACATACATGGCAACTTGTGTATGAATGTATAATTATTCAGAGTAATTTTAGATCACATTGATTGCCCCCCTTTTTTATTTTGGATCGTTTTATCATTGTTTTATTTCTGCTTGCCAGTTTTAGGTAAAATACCTTTAAAAAGAAACAAATGTTTTTAGGTGCACTATATTATTGAAATGAAAATAAGAGTATGATAATGTATATTATTCATAATGGGTTTTAAATTCTTTTTTATTTATTTTGTATACAAATCTTTATTGCTGTTTGCAGAAAAAAATCTTTAATTTATAAATAAGGGATTCCTTTTCTTTTTATGAGATTATTTAACGGACGGAGCGTGGTCAGATAGACACGTAGGGTGGTCTCTGGTGTTCGGTGATTCTAAGGGGCCCTGCAGTATGAGGGAGACCTTTCTGTTTGGGATTGCCCTACAGTGTGCAGCATGCGGGTACGCACAGTACTCCAGCGAAGGGGTAGCTCTCTGAGGGCGGTGCCCCAGCCCCCAGTTGGCCATCTGTAAATTCCACGCCCCCGTGATCTCACCAAGGAGCCGCCCACCTCGGCCGCCTTGTGCCTTTTAGGTCTCAGTAAGCTTGCTTGTTGTTTCGCCTGCTGAAAGGGGTTCAGGAGTCCTGTTGTGTCAAGGTGGTGTTGGGGAAAAAAACTGTAATATATAAAAGATACATCCTCTGGAGTGATTTTAGATACAATCTAATTGTGAAGGGAACTGTTTTTAAAGTGATGTGTGTCAGACAATATGGGCCACAGATAGTAGAGTTTAAAAAAAAAAAAAAAAAAATCAGTGAATTGTGGAAGAAAACAAACGTCTGAGAGCTATGAACTGAAAGAGTGGCTGACAGCTGACATGTGAATGTCATCCTCGAACCCCCACCTTCAGATTATCACGTGGCACTTATGCCTTATTTATTTATTTATTGGTAACTATACAGTATGACCACAGTGCAGATGTATAGCCTTTAGTATAATGTGCACCTCGACTGAAGGGAAAGGGGTCCATGAACTGCATCCCTCTTCTCTGCGTTAGATGTTACCTTTTGAAAATAAGACTTTATGAATGGATCTGTGCAAGTGAGTTTCTGTCCATACTACTGTCTCTCTCTCACACTCCTCCCTTGGTTTTAGTGTTACGTTCTTTATTTCAGGCAGAAATAATGCAGGCTGGACCTTGGCATTTGCTCGGTTGAATAAACCTTCGGATGACGAACAGAAACATGAGTTTATTTCATCCGACTTGTGTAGGGACTGACGGAGTTGTGTGTTATTATAACGTGCTGTTAGCTGCGACATACAAGCGCCTTCGCAGCTCCTCTGCCAACTGTCATGCATTTTCTTCATTACAACCTTTGCATTTTATGTAGTTTGTTAGCTGGTTTGGGAATCTGCAGAAATGGGTGATTATTCCAGAGATGGTGTATGATGAGATGCAAACAGAGAAAAGACAACTTGTTTTCACTGTTTTTGATGAATAAGCAGGATAAAACTTTATTTTTAATAAACCTTTTTCTGTGACAGTCTCTGTGTTGCATGAGTGATCAATATAAATAAACACTATATATATATATATATATATATATATATATTAGTGCACACATCACCCACGGTATGGTAATCACATCCATACTAAGACATCATGTATGGCATTCAGCACTGAAGACTGCTGCTGTTTATGGAATCTGTGCTCTGCCTCCAACACGTGTGTGAGCGCATGTCCATATACGTATCACTCTGGAAACTAGATCTGCTTTGAACAAACTGCTTTCCCTTTATCAGCTTTAAGGATTTCATCTGGATGGCTTTAGGAATCAGTCACTGTATTGAAGTCCTCATAGAGAGAAGTGTGTGTGTGTGTGGGCATGTATATTGGGTACGAGACACAATGTGATTAAAATGTTACTTTGCCCTTGTAGGGATATTTTTATGGTCCCCACAAGGGAGGAAACTATACAGAACTGAGAATGCAATCAAAAACTAAATCTGCTAAAAGTCTCGTATTTTGTTTGGCTACTTATGGTTAAAAAGGTAAGCCAGAGGTAAAATGAACAAAGTGTCCCCACAAAGATATAGATGCCAAATCTGTGTGTGTGTGTGTGGTGTCAAAGCAGGACGCTGGCACACTGGGAGGCATACTTGCATCCAGGAGGTTGTGTTTTGAGGTGAGCTCTAAAACCACATAATGTCTACTTTCAACAGTCAGTCCATCTGGCCACTTCTTGCAGAGTAGGCGTGTGTGCTTCTGAGTGAGCGAGACAGAGAAGATGTACAAATTGAAGCCCCTCCCCTTTTCTGGTTCCGGACCATTAGCACGGATTTCCTGAGTGGGGGCTTTCAGTATGTCATGTGGCATTGGCTGCGTGAGAATGTCACTGGAAGCTTCTTCCTACATGTGTGTGTGTGCAAACATTCAAGTATTTTACATACAACCATTTCTCAACAAAATCTCCACTCATACAGGAGAAGAAAAGTTCTGAAATGTTTCCAAAATGTTCTGTACATACACCGATAGTACGGTCAAATTATTTAAATATACTGGGTAACAATAAATACTCTAATGCTTAGTTGTGTTACTACCTGCACAGTGTACCAGCACGTTACAGTGTGTACAAATGTCCTAAACGCCTATCGTCTTACACTCACGATACAAATGGCCACTTAATCGATATTAGAATGTTAATGAAGGTGGATCCCATGAAACTGGCTTCAGGGCTTCACGTTTATGATTGTTGTCAGTACAGCTTAAGGCTTGTTCGTTCCGAGCCCCCTCCCTGGATGTGAGGGCTGTGCTATTCTCCCCCTACTCCACATTCTTGTGCTTCTTCGGGGGGGTGCAAACGGCAAGGTGATCAGGATGTAAACGTGCTACAAAAGTTAATACTGTGCTGTCTGCGTCCGGTTCGAGGAACCAGTGTGTGCTATTGGCCGGTCTGAAAAGCAAGCTGTCAACTTAAAATGAGCAGTTTGCTGACGGTAAATCAAACTCTGATCCCGCTGGGGGAATTCCTACACGGGGGGGGAATCCACAACTAAACTACGGCTAATGCTGGCAATGCCTTACATGGAGGAGGTCCTACAGTCTTCGTCTGGATCGAAGGGGGGGGTACTCTTCTTTTTTTTTTTTCTTAAACATCTGCCAGGACAGACGAGTCCTATGGACGCACATTCTGTCTTTTTTGGATACTATATAATAAACTATATACAAAAGGTGCTGGTATTTCACTTAGAAACAGCACAACACAAAACCAGTGCATCCCATGGCTTAAAAAAAAAGAAGAATAAAAAATTTGCCTCTCTCTTTGGGGTTCCTGTACGAGGAGTTCGAGGCGTGGGAATGCCCTATCAGAATGCTAACCGCTATCCACTGTCTCGCGGTGCTCTGATTACATAGGTTCCTATCATCTTGGAGGGATATAATCCCCCAGGCATTAAAATCTAGAAATACAAGGATTTATGTAGTTTTTACTTTGGAATCCTTGTTCGTTTCATCGTTGAACATTCTGCGTCTTTGTCAGTATAGAACAAATGTTAAATCCATTTCTGTCTTTAGATTTGTAAGCCTTTGTGCCATGTCAGAAAATGTAAACAGGTTGCTATTATTATTTTTAAGCAAGATCTTTCCTGAAAGTCTGATGAAACCAGATTTGCTCTTCAGACAAGTGAGATACAGAGTGGACATCTGGCAGGGGGGTGGGGGGGGGGATTGCGCTTCTTTGTAAGATAACATCTGGGTTACAGGTAAGAGAGGGAGTGAGACTCTACAGGGGCAGCTGTCAAGTGGCCCTGTGGTCTGTTTTTCCGCCCCACACCCTGGCTTTCCCAGGCGACATACTGCCCCTCCAGCTGCCAAGAAATACCACGGATTTAGCCTTGGATTTTCCTGTGCCGCTGTTTTGGAGATGATCATGCGCCACTGTGGTTCTCTGCTAGCTCCTGGCTCTCTGGGTATCATCAGGACCAGCAGGGTGGCGATGCTGTCTTCATCATCAGGTTGTAAGGCCAGTGACACCTTGACCTCCCACTTATCTCTGGGGCCTGCCAAGAGAACGTGACACCGGGCCCCCGGTTCTCCAATGTCAACAGGAGGACGCTAAGGTGGCCCAACTACTCATCCCTCTCCAAGTCTGACAGGGGGGTTAACCTGTTAAGCACAAGATGTAGAGACTTTTTGGGGGTGGCAGTAGATGGTCCACCCTTTAAAGGGGCTGCTTGAAACTTTGAAATATATTATATTGTTTTGAAACCTAAGCTATTGTGGGGATTCATGTCAACATTACATCTAGTTTTAAATTTAAGGAGACGTAGTGTAGTTTTAGGAAATGTAATGTAGTTTTTTTTCTTGATATGTTTGAAGAATAACAGTAGCGCCGCCCTGCTGGGCATGATCAGAAGAGCAGGTTTTGGCAGCGGACCAGGCAGCCTCCGTTTAGTTCAATGGTGACAGCAAAGGCATAATTTCTCCCTCCTTGGAGCTCTTGGGCTATTATGGGATAGACTGGGTTTGGACTTAAAAGAATCCAAGAAGGGGATGGGGGCACATTTCAGCAATGGACGGCTTGCTTTTAACTGAAATACCATGGGCACCTAAAGATCTGCTTTCAATGGGTCCTCTGAGTCTTTCTGGGGAGTGACATAAAGAAGGCAATTCATCCGTCACTCAAAGCGCTCGTAGTTCCTGGTCTGTCTCACCCTTGGCACCATATCGATCAGCAACCTGCAGCACAGAAAGAAGGAGGAGGCGGTGAAGGCCACGTGTGACTGTGTTTACTGTGCTGCCAATCTTCGCCACTAGAGGGTACTGTTTCCAGCCTGAGAGTAGTGTGTGCAGCTGCACTCAAGAAATCGACACAAGGGACTCAACCCAGTTTCAAAGCTAGAAGGCACAGTGAAGAAACATCAGGAGTCAACCGTTTTCAAATGTTCCACAAGGGGGCAGTAATACTTTAAGAGACACTCTATTTAGTACCTGCCTGCCAGATAGGACAATGTTTCTGTGCAATTAATCCTTGTATATCCAATATCCCTATGTAAAGGTGAATATATGCAGTTTGGTTAGATACCTTTCCTAACACCAAGACTTTAGTGGGTGTTTTCAGTGACCAACTGCTTAATTAACCTAGTACATTTGCACAACCTGTCAGGCAAAAGGATCAGTCCCCCAAATTAAAGACCAAAGTCCACAACTCAGGCTCTTGCATATGAAATATCTACTTGCTGCCGGAAGTCTGTGTGATGCTGCTCTATGGCCCACCGCTGTGCTAAGATCTATGAAATCGATCTGCTGGGGTGCAGAGCCGGTGCTTACTTCACGCCATAAGCCAAGATGATGAGGCCAATGAGGACCCCTGTAGTCCCGTCGAGGTACCACACGGTGGGGTGATGCTTGAAGACCTCCGCGCTGATGAGGATGGAGAAGCCCATGATGCCACCAACCAGCGAGTTAAAACCTGCCAGAGACATACAGTCAGGAGGTGGCGCTCTCCAGCCCTGAGCACGATGGAATGAGGCTTAGATATTCTCTCTTTCATCACTCCCATGTCCAACCTTCCATCCATTTTCTGAAGCTGCCTGTCCTATTCAGGGTCGTGGAGGGTCCGGAGCCTATCCTGGAAGGTACAGGTGCATGACAGGGGACAACCCAGGATGGGGCACCAACCCATCACAGGGCACAAGGCAGGGGACAACCCAGGATGGGGCACCAACCCATCACAGGGCACACTCAGTCATTCACACATACGGCAATGAGTGTTTATTATAAAAGAAGGACATTATTCCTGAAGAAAAGAGAAATTTCCGGAAGCCACAGTGGAACTTGGAAGATCAGAAAAAGAGCAGGAAATCTGAGTCCATTTTTATGGTTTTCGGAAGCCAAGAAAACGGGAAATCTACTGGGAGTGTTTTTCTCAATAGTTTGGAGCCAGAGCACCTTGACGGATGATGACAGGTGTGACGTCCCCGTTGCTAAGCAGCCCGTTCTCTCTGAATGAACGGGAGCCGGATAGCATCCTCTTCCATGCCACAGAAAACATCATGAATAAAACAAAGCACAATAAAAAAAAAAGCAGACATCTATTTTGTGAGGACAGGCAAATGCATTTTAAAGAGAATCGGCGGCTGGTGAGTGAAACTTCCGGAAGGAGCTAGTGTTGCTTGACATGGCTGCAAGGATTCTTCCGGTTGTTATTTTCAGGTTTTTCCGCACGGCCTCAGGCCTGTCACTGGGGATGTTATCCCCCACGCACCCCCTTCCCGGCCCGAGATGTGCCCAAAGGCCCCCCCAGCACTTGCCCAGACCTTGTTTCTCACCAATTATTCTCCCGTCTGGCAGAGCAAAGGGACAGCAGGCTGTCTGACCTGAGCCTGCTTGGACTTGGCCCCCATCTTGCCGTGCTCTGGTCGGCTCCAGTCCCACCCCCACCACACAGGTTTGTCTGCCTATCAGCTAGCTTTTAAACCTTCAGTCTGACCTGTTAACTGAAGTCCATTCACACGGTGTGCTGATAATGAGACGAGGGGAGCAGGGTCCATTTTCACGCTCTGAAACCCGCTAATGTAGACGGACACGGATCTGTGATGAACCCAGCAAAAAAGGAATCTAATTTGCCCAGTCTGTTTTTCCTCCCTTTCTGCTCAGTTTAGGTGGATACTCTAACTATAATCATTATACGATGCACAAAATCATTTGCAAATAGTAACAGACAAAGGTTGTTGCGTGAGTTTAGTTACGGCTGTATTCTCCTTATTTTTCCCTACCTGCCACAACACACACACACACACACACACACAGTCTTTGCTCCAAATTAACAAACCATGTCGGCACAATTGGCAGCGGGGGGGGTTAGCTGGCTCAACTCGGCCTCCTGAGGTACAGGGCGAATTAGTGCGGGGGTTTGAAAAAACAAAAGAGCTGCCTGTATTTCTGTGTGAATGACAACATGATTGGCTAACAGAGTGTTAACAAGACAGGAGTGGCTGGGGCTCAGACCCCCCCCCCCCGGGGGCTTGCGCAGTGGAGTGTGCACTGGACTCCTTATCCTCACTAATGAGCATGCCTTCTTTTGGTTAAAACAGATTCCCAAAATTCCCTAACGCCAAGCTTTCAACCTGAAGTGGGAGTGGCCTGGCATGGTTGCCATGGCAAGGGGGGAGGGGCTTAGCACTGATGGGCGCCTCTGAGTTACCCACCGTCTGTGATGAGGGCCCTGCTGGTAAGCACCTTCCCCAGCATGAACTTGACCACGGCAAGGGCCGTGCACACCATCCCACTCATGATGGACACACTGAAGAGTAAGCTGCCCTGAAAAAGAGGGGAGGACAGGGTGAGGGAAGGAGAGGGGGAGGGGCATTAGCTGTGGCATTAATATTTCATGGGCATCACATGGCATAAGAGCCACCTCCCAAGGAAACACCGCGGACTGTGGGAAAGGGGCCTGCGGTATTCTGTCTGTTGCCATGACGCTGGTGAGGTTCTCACAGGAAAGTGTCGGGTTTTCTTTAAAGGTGAGGCTCGGCGTGTTGCAGAGTGATGCGGGAGGGCGGGGGCGTGCGATCAGAACGTGGCCGGCCCCCCACTTGCCCGCTTTCCGTGCTGCTGCGGCCCGGGGCTGTTCTCTCTGCCTGAAAGCGAGCTTCTCACAGCTGGTTAGTTTTCATTCTGGCATGGGGCTTCCTTAGGGTGTACCTGATATCTCAACAGTCTTTTTTCTTGTATTTTTATTTATTTATTTATTTTTTTATTTTTGCTTTCGCTCTGTCAATTTGGAAGCCCTTGGCCTACTGCAGGGCGACTTACACAGAAGACCAATAGGGGGCACCGCTGCACAGCGGCAGTCACAGGATGGGGAGCTTCGCAACTGTGCCCCAAGTCAGAAAGTGCCTCTGAACCTGTCCACACCCTCAAGCTGCCAGACCTGATTCCTGGGCAATTTCATTCAAGGTTTCTAGAAGAAATGCGCTTCAGCTGAGGGTGGGATTAACTGCCAGTAACTTCGATAGCTGGTGTGCATTTCCAGGTGGCACTGAAAGAGCCGCAAAAATGAGGTGAACCCTTAGCAGAAATATCCATAAAAAGGAAACCTTTCAAATCCACAAAAAATCTTTTAGGGTCAAACTGAGCTTATACAAAAGTCCAGAAACGAAGGTGCCTGCTCAGTGTAGTTACTGCTCCTGTATCTGGGACAGCAAAGCCTGAGATGTAGTTAAAGAACACAAGGCTAACAAAGTTGTCAGGAGAATCTCTGGAGGGGTGCAGCGTGATGTTTGAGGAGCGCGACAGGAGGCAGAAGGACCAGCGAAGTGGAAAAACTAGCCGACTCCTCAAGGGCGTTTCACGATGGTGGCTGTCTAAAGGAAGATAGTGGGGGCCAGCCACAGAAACGGCAAGAAAAGTCACAGGCAGATGGTCAGGACGGCACTCCCAGGGGACGTGGAGGAAATAATTCTGTTTGTACCCGGCGGACGCCAGTCAATATGGAGAGTCTGGGGGAGATTTAAATATGTTTCCATAACGCCCTCTGAGAGGGACAACGTCTTATTTTAAACAACAGAAGTTTAATTTATTCTTCACATCAGATATGTTCTTTTTTT
>JAODKF010000001.1:50584182-50601889 GCA_026779585.1 Mormyrus proboscirostris
CTGAGCCGCCGTTCCCGAGTCACGGTGCCTGAGCCACGGTGCCTGAGCCGCCGTTCCCGAGTCACGGTGCCTGAGCCGCGGTGCCTGAGCCGCCGTTCCCGAGTCACGGTGCCTGAGCCACGGTGCCTGAGCCGCCGTTCCCGAGTCACGGTGCCTGAGCCGCGGTGCCTGAGCCGCCGTTCCCGAGTCACGGTGCCTGAGCCACGGTGCCTGAGCCGCCGTTCCCGAGTCACGGTGCCTGAGCCACGGTGCCCAAGCCGCTGTTCCCGAGTCATGGTGCCCGAGCCGCGGTGCCTGAGTGGCGGTGCCCGAGCCGCCATTCCCGAGCCCCTTGGAGTGATGTACACTGGCTCCGGGCAGCAAGACGAGCTCCAGCCTGCCGCTTTATAATCAAAGCCGCTGCCGACCCCCAGACTGCCGCGGGCTATGAGGCTTCCGCAGTAACCAGTCAGATCCTGAGTAATTGTTTCCCGCTCTCCTGCCTTTTAGGTGCCTCTGGACCGGTCAGTGGTGACTCAGCGCTGTCACAGACAGTAACGGGTCTGCAGTTACGGTGGGGGGGCTCGCGTGGACACCGATGGGATACAACCGCAGTTATCCTGCCCCTCGAATTCACAATGAGTCTTAGGCTTGCACCATTTTTAATAAGGGACACTTAACACCCCCCTCCCCCTCCTCGGCTGTAATTAGAGATTGGTTATGTTGATGCACCAAGAGGTTCAGACTGCTTCAACATGAACGTGTTTCTGAAAAGAGTAGGCGACACACTGTTTTGGCTCGGTGTCTACTGGATGGAAGCAGCCCTGGGTGTCAGACTGATCTGGGTGCTGTTGTTGATCTCCATTTAGACTGGCTCATAAAGGAGGAGGTGGAATGTTCTGAACAGCAGGACGCAAGACCGACGTGACGTTTTTATGGGCTCTGGCCAAGTTTGATTAGTCGTGGAGAAATATGAACTTCTGTCCTAAAACCTTGCTTGGATTCTACTTTTAGTTCCATGATATGTACTGTTTTATAGAGAAAGAAAAACAGGAACACATGTAGGCCAGTAATTAATATTCTAACGTATTCTAAGTCTGTTCGCTGCCGGCACTTAATTTCCATGCAAGGATGCTTCTTACTTCAGCGATTCCAGCTGCCATTCTGTGTTGTTTTGTCAGGCTTTCATCACAAAGGGTGCTCCATGTGACATAAAATACCCAAGAGTCTGTTAATGGACACATAGAGTACAGCTCCATCTCTATGGGACTCCAGAGATGCTGCATAAAAAAGTGGGATCAGGTGTGGAAAGGTACTGGGAAATCTGTCTCTGTTTCAGTTATTTATCTTAGCGCTTTCATTAGGGAAAAGCGAGCAGCTCTTTTTCCAGAAAAAAAATATGTAGATCCAATTTCCAATGTAGATTTAGTTACTGGGGCTCAAAACTGGGTCAGTTTTCATGTCGATGCCATCTTGTACAATACTGCATGCACTGGAGGCTGAACCTCAGTGGTTTGACAGGGTTTGCAGGGGTAAGGCTGCAGACGATCAGTATCTTTTTGACGGCTTGTTGTCCTGGCCTCCCCCTCTCCCTCTCTCCCCCTCCCTCTCCCTCATTGGCTGGCAAACCCCAGAAGCTCTCCTAAACCTTGTCAGTAATTTGGATCCAGCTGGGTGCCATTTGGCCTCTGAGATGCAGCAAATGCTATGATTCCTGTTTTTTCCCCCCTCTGTTGGGACTGAAGACAGACGTCAGCACCAGATCCCAAAAAAACCTGCAAAATTACAGCCCATATCAGCATATCAGTCAAGGATAGGTCAACCATATATTCTATTATATGGAAGGTTCCTAATACACCCAAACCTCCATAATAACTAGGATTTGGCTTTCTACAAAGAATCTATTATTCCATATATTAAATCTTGTTGGCTAAGAGCAGCAGATAAACTTATAAAGAAACATAGATCTTTAGTATACATTTTATATAAAATGCATAAATTATATCAGTGGTGGCTCAATTTTTCTTGAAAAAATGATGTTTAATCTTGCATATTTTAAAAATGGAATGGATACATACTTTGGAAAGGATCTTATTTTCCACTGTATTACCTGATAGCTGAATCTGTGTTCTGTCATGTGATTCCACCCCAAACAGCTCAGAGTCTGAGTTGCCTTAGTGAAAGTCTTTGAGGTGATTACTCCCCAGGGTGTGACCTCATCCCCCCCACCCCCTATTCACCACTCATACGTCATCCGCCTTGCTTACCACGCTGCCTCCTGGGAAGTCTGTGACACCAATGGCGTTGGCACCAGTAAATGAATATAACATACCATTTAAAGTCAAGGTAATAAGCAAGATGGTGAATTAATTAAAAACACAAAAGATGTGGGTGTCATGGCCTATTGAATCCTACTGTCTTTTCAAGCATAAGAAATAGCAGATGAGCCGCAAGGTGACATATAATCTTCCGTAAAATAAGTGGAACCTGCTAATCTCTGTCACAGGTCCTTCTGGAGTTTCCAGAACATTCTTCCTTGCTCTGCTAAACACAGGAAGGATAAACATCTCTTGTGCCTCGTTTCCACTAATGTGGTGCCGAACTTTTTCCCAATCCAGAACTGGTTCTGCGTGTTTCCACCGCAAAAAAAAAAACTGGCCCTGGGCCAGAAAATCGGTTCCAGCACACCACCACAGAAACGCTGGTCTCAGAATTTGCAACCCTAATGTCGACGAAAGCACACACAGACACTCTGCCATACTTTACCATAGCTCAGAAAATTTTACAATCCGAAACAGATCAAATAAATATAAAAAACGGAATACATATGAACCTGTACGTTACTCATGTAATGATTCTGTTCCATTCTTTTTTGAAACCAGTGGAAACGCAGGCAGGTTCTCAAAAGGCACTGAACGAACCCAGCACTGACACCAACACCAGCAAGAGCACCAGCTCCGTGTTGGTGGAATCAAGGCACTAAACCTCACAGCAGTCATTTTGTCTGATGGGGGACCAGCAGGGAGCTGCATTCTTGTTCAGATTTAAGATCAACTCTGTACACTGAAATTACTTATATGAGGAATTTGATTTCTGTCCTTTTTTCACATAACCTGATGCATGAGAAGAGAATTCCGCATGATGAATTCTTTCTGACTGCATATAAACAGTGTCTAGAGAGGAAC
Source organism: Mormyrus proboscirostris (assembly GCA_026779585.1). Classification (NCBI taxonomy): domain Eukaryota; kingdom Metazoa; phylum Chordata; class Actinopteri; order Osteoglossiformes; family Mormyridae; genus Mormyrus; species Mormyrus proboscirostris. The sequence goes on from JAODKF010000001.1 coordinate 50,587,347, forward strand.
TTTCAGTGAAATTATATACCACTATAAATACTTTTCTTTTCCACTAATAAGTTCAAGAACCTTTTACATCAATTTCTACAACTTTGAAGCTGACTTTCAGGAAGGATCCAGCGCAAAATCATGCAATTTTGAATTTTCTGCGCTTATGCAAGTAGCAAACGTGATTCCTTGACATCACTCTCGCTGGCTTAATGCAGTGAATGGCAAGACCAGCCCCTCTGTGACTCCAGCAGTGTGTGAGGGGGGGTCGGAAACAAGGACAGCAGTGAAGAACCTTAGATCAGGGCTACGACCTTGGGTTATGTTTTTGATCAGTCCTCTATTTCATTTTTATGCACAATATTTTTATGCAGGTTTCTACATGCATTTAACATGTAATATTGTCATACATACTAATACATCATTAGTCTAAAACCTACAATGCTTTAATTATAGGAAATATTGATTTGTGACGGATGGGACATTTTCTTCCAAGTTATGGCGTTGATTAGTTGCAGCTCCCAGTACTGGTCTCCAGGAGGACATTAAAAGATATTAATTAAAAGACTGGATAACAAGTTAACAGTATTTGTTGTGATTTATACGTGTATATATATATGCAGTCTGTCCTGGGACTTTTTAATCACACCAAGCTTATTTTTAACGTGTTGCATCTTAAGGTGCTGATATCTGTCTGAGATCTGACAGCTGGCATGCAGAAAATTCCTTTTTCTCTCTTTCTCCTTCTCTCTCCAGCTAAAAAACAAAGATAAGTGAGTCATCCAGACAACAGGGACCCTGCTCCTTGCCATCTAAACCAATCAGAGACTAGAACGGCTTGGAAGGTGAGAGAGACAGCTTGGGAGGAAATATCTTAAAGATAAAAACGGGTCGCAGTTGAGAAAATGACTTTTTGTTGTTTGTTTTTTCTTTTTTTTCTGGCAAATGTTCAGTTTTAGTTGTGGAATTATAATTGCTCTGCTTGTTTAACTCTTGAACTGTTCTTTGTCTTTTAGTCTAGAACCCTAAACACAACAAACTTATGGTTTGTGTCCTTTCCTGTTTTCAGAGATAGTGTTTTGTGGTCTGTTTCAGGCTGCAAAAGCCACTCATAGCTACGGCTCTTCAAAAAAATACACGTTGTGTGTTTAAGGGGCGTGTCTGTAAAATAAAACGGGCTTCATCTTATGGCCGTATCAGCAGCCCTGAACCGACATCTGACCGGAAGTGTGCGAGCAAGAGGCCACAAGCTACTCACTGAAGCTAGATATTGCCAGGATGATGGTCACCACGATGGAGATCCAAGACACCCAGAGTGCCTTCTTCCGGTAGCTCTGGGCTTCATGCGGCTTCAGGCGCATGCTGCTCTCCAGCAGACCTGCGGAAAGTGATGGCAGAGTGAGCGATCAATGCCCCGTATTGATGGCTAGAGGTCTGCTAGGAGTAAAGCGCAGTCCGGGGTTCCAGTGCAACTGACACTGTGCTGCATCTTATACTACAGTAGGAGACGGGTAAAAGTACGAGGCCTACTTTCAATATCCATTATCAATTCAAACAAAATATGAATTAAAATAGAGTGATGGAATTAAATATATTTAACAATGGTTAACAATGCTAATGCTTAGCAATTGTGTTTTATATCATAATTCACCAAAGGCTGAGAAGTGGGTGTCTATCTTGTGAGTCTGTCCACCTTCAGTTCCACCAAACTCAGATGCTACCACAGGAATGTCTTCTCATTCTCCTTAGTAAGAGATACCTGAAGGAGCCACGGAGGATCCAAGCGGCACTCTGTGGGACTAAAGCTCCCTGGGGCCAATTTCCATGCTTCCTTTCACCGTTGTGCACAAAGTTCCCACTAGATCATTGGTGTGTCATAATGAAAGACTGAATATGGGTGCGGGGCTTCATGTCCCATCTTTGGTCCCCTGCTGAAGAGCTGCCAACGTCTCTCAAAAGAAGGTGGCCCCAGGCTTGGTGTCTGTCCGAAACCACCCCCCGGCTCCCCCCACAGGGAGCCGATTTCCCAAGGTCCTTTGCAAAGCCTTGGAGAATGTCAGGTATTGACAGCCAATTAAAAATACTCATTCATTATTCACCGGTGAGAATCGATTGTGCAGCACAATTCCGAGTGCTGCGCAGCCACGTTATTGGAATTCTGCTGCAGCGCTCAATGCAAATTGAGATGCGGGAAAAAGCCGGCATGGAGAGCCTCTCACCGGGATGCCACGACATCAGGCGGCCTCGACCGTGCTGCGGCTTTGAAGGTGGGGGGAGGGGGCATCATTAGCCTCTATGTCTGGGTCAAATTTTTATCGATGTCTAACGAGATGTGTCATTAGAGGAAGGATCCAGGCTCACGCTGCTGGTCGCATGTGTTGTGACACCTTCTGCACCGATGCTGCCATGTCGTTCAATCCAATCAGAGGCAAGAAATGGAATGAGCAGCACTGCAGGGCCATCATATAATCGAGGTCATATCTCCCCTCCTAGGGTCAGTATTTTGATGGGGCGAGGTATACCCTCGACTTCTCAGAGTGCTGAATGTCGTAAAGTTTCTAAAATCACGGCTACATTTTTATTTCTTCATGGGGGCACGACACTACATGACACATAATAATACGTTACACCTGTAATAAACTTTCGTTTGATTATTTGCCGCGGTGTTTCAGGTATCGATTGCCGTTAAAAACACTTCAGTATGTTTCTGTGTTCTGTAGTTCAGTTACGTCACACCCTACCGGGTCTGGAACTTCAAGTGGTTCACGAGCTTCCACGCTTTAACCTTACCTAAGAGATATTTTGAGACACGGTCGTAGATAGAGGTATAAACGCGTGGCTCCGCCTCGGTGTCGCACCTGGAGCATGTCCGCGACCAAGCCACGCCCTAAAACACCGTACAGCGCTCCAGCATTTTATCATCACGGTTTTCATTTCTTGCTTCCGAAATTATTTCGGCTAAATTTAAATATTAGACAAAACAAACAGACTCCTGGGAAATATTTGTGTGAAGTCTTCCTTCTTGCTTTATCCTAAGTAATCCTGTTTGTTTTCCATGCCCAGTTTTGTAAACCGAAATGTATGACATAAATAGGAGGAGAGACATATAAAATGTAGCCTATGTTGTCAAAATATGGATAATACATAATGTCACTCATTTCACTGACTATATTTTTGGAAAACAATTAATCACATTTGGTTTTCCAGATCACAACCTCTGCAACAAAATCACGCATGCATGAAGCGTCATGCTTTGTTTCGTCTGTATTCTGTTGTTGCTGCTCGGATCCATTTAAGTGTTTTATTAAAAATCAATCTGAACTCTTACTCGTAAAAGGTATAAGTAGTAACACGTTACTTCGCGACTTAACTGGGAAATTTCAGAAGGAGATAGCACACGAAAACCTCGATGCATTTTAGAATTTCATTTTGTTTTTGCCTAGTTGTTAAACTGTTAATAAACTGTCCTCTACTTTCTGTGCCCATGCAGATGTCTTAAACTTGCACACACACTTCGCAGACAATACAGATATTTGAATTCACCACGCAGGAAATAAGTCGTTGTAGAACGGTATTCTTAAACAGTGAAGTTAATCATTGTTAATGTAATTAAATTGTTACCTTCTCCCTCTACGCCGTCGCTGATTTTCATCTGATGGTCCTGGTCCGAATTGAACAGGTCGCCCTGACTTGCTCTTTTAGGTGGGTGCAAATCTGGAGGGGGGCATCGTCCGTTTGGAGCCGAGGGATCCAAAATTGTCGGGTCCGGGACCTGACAGGTCTCTGGTGCCGAGTCCATAGCGACCGTTCACTATTTTTTAGTACAAATGAAGCAATGAAATTTATTTCGCACCCAGGCGAGAAGTGCAAATCATCCGCCGTACAGATGCCGAGAGATAAGAGATCAGCGATATCTCCCCCTACATCAGCATCCCCGACCGGTATAAACGGGAAGGCAGATACACTGTGATAAAATGGCAAAAAATAATAGGAATACAAATAAAAATCCCTCTTGGTCAGGAGAGAGTTTTCTCTGGGAGCCTGAGACAGCCGTACATGTGGCACTTAGAGCCCGCTGTTTGTCCGCCAGCCGTGATACGCCTCGCGATCCTCCCAGGTGACACGGCGTCAGGACGCTCGCCTATGATAAACGTTAAAGTGCCGCACTGTCTTAAAAAAGCCATTGCGTTGCACAGATATTAAAACGTGCTCTGATTACACCGGTAGATGGTCGCATCAGTAACTGAGGAACTTGATTGTATTTCCCTAACAGTTGAGATTTCTAATTGCTGTTTGCTTCCTTGTTGGAAATTTAAAGTTATTTAAAAATGTATTATTAGGCACTACGCATTTGAAACTAGAATAGTTTTCCCATATCAGTTACTTTTGCCCACAAATTAAATGTTCAGGTATTTGACAGTTTAGATAAACGTACAACGAAAAAAAAAAAACACAAAATATGGGAAAATATTCTTGCACTTCTTCCATCTCTTAAGATTTTAGTAGTTTTATTTTGAAAATACCCCGCACTCAGTAAGTAGGCTACTTTGTCATTATTTATTCATTCATTGTAAACCATACTTCTAAACATCAAGCTATGAGTAAATAACCGTTTAATCAAAGGCGGGAGGTCTTTAGAAGCCTTATGAGAAATAAGAGCTTCCAAACCACAGTGGGTGGGATTAACCTGTGCTGTCATCAAGCAGTTTTAACTCAATGCGAACCAGTCAATCAATAATTAGAAGAAAGTGGATAGCTCTAGCTGGTAACTGACCGAGAAAGGCACTTATACTCACAATGGGCTTTAAAGCCTCGTTTATGCCAAGTAATGATCTGATTACCAATATTTAAGATTAAATTAAGAAGGATTACATACAGTAGATGTAAAACACTGAGAAAGGTCTTGTCACCGTTCAGATTATATACCATGCCGTCGACAGCAATTTAAACAGAACTGATCCAGTCTTTGTTTTATGTGAGTATTTTCTCACATTTAAAGTAGCTTCAGGTGATGTTTTTTCCGAACTGACTTGAAGTCACTTTATAGGTTTTATTAGTAGTACATCAGGAGCATTCATCTTGAAATCTACAACTGTTAGAAATCTTAGCTTCCGCCCAGCATTAATGTAAGAGCAGCATACACATTTTTGGTGTATGTTTCATTTCTGCACTCTCACGACGAAAGACGACCTGTTCCGATACAAACTGCACTGTTTTCCTTTCCCAAATATCATGTGTTCAAGCACCGAGTTCAATGTAATAATAATTAGATTGTTTACCAAAGCAAATTAATTAGGGAAGAGAATTTGCTGCATGTCCTGTGTTATCCTGCCTAATGAGACTTCAGTACCACTGAAAAGAAAAGAAAATATAAAAGACTAAATGAAAAGACAATCTTTTCAGCGGCGTTGTGACAAGCATCCGAATACAAAAAGTTCAACGAAGACACAACCGTACTGCTGCTAGGCGGAGAGATGTTCAGAGTCTCTGAATGTCAGGACCGGTCTCTGTCGTACCCGTTGTCCCGCATTTTGCCAGCAGGCATCGCTGACCATCCCTTTCTTTTCCCTGTGTTTTCCTAGGTCTCATTCTTCTGACAGTTCCAATTGTTTTTCCGCGCTCCCTGAATCGCCGCATGGCCGAATGTAAACAACATACATCCTTAATCATCGTGTGTTAGATTCCAGCCAGCCTCAACTATGCTGGATGATTTTGTTATCAACCCCAAAGTGGCTATGGTCAAGCTTCTATGTAGGTGTACCGGTTCTTGTTTTTGTGCTTTTGTTCTTAAGGTGGCTGTACACTTAAAATGAAGTTCGGACAAAACGAAATGGAACACGTCGGCGAAAACATGTATGCATGATTCATCTGATACTAGAACATACTTCAAACGACGCCGCCACCTTGTTTTATGTCACGCCACAACCCTTGAAGGCACAGAATGTTTTCGACGCAGTAGACCCCCATGCAGAGGGCAAATAAACGTATTGTGGCAAGTGCGTGAATAATTATAACAAATGAGATAGCAGCTCTTTTAAAATGGAAGCTGATGTTTTTATTAACAGCCACCATTGGTATACTACATAGCAGCGACACAGAAAGGGAAGCCAACAATTTAAACAACACTAACGGTTACACGCTAACGAAACCCACACATTCCACAGCAAACAGTACAAGGTCTTGACATTTTTATTAATAGAAATACATATTAATTTACATTATTTAACTGCGGTGCGGTGCAAAGCATGCCGATAACTAGGTAATTGTAATTTTCCTGACCAACCCTGGGTCCTCACATTTATGGCAGCCAATCGTGTATAACGGGTGGGATCAGCATGCTCGGAAAAAGTTCGCCTCGGGAACCCTCCACAGGCGGTGCGGCGAAACGGTGGTCACCGTGGTGATTAAGTCTGGTACGACATCATAGTGCCAATACGACGTAAATTCCGCCTAAACTATACCGCTAGTGTTATTAGTTATCCCTCTTTGCATCTAGCTTTGCAGTTACGCCTTGTTTCACCTTTGTTCCCAGAATCTCCTAGTGTTTGGGTACCAAGTGTTCAGTTAACCCTTACCTGTTCCTATATTTCCTAATTTCCGGTGCCCCACCACACCTGTCCCTTGTTTAAACCTTGTCCTTTGTGTATGTGCCTACCCTGGTCCTTGTACTCTACGTGCTGTAGGTGTTACATATCTTAAATTCCGTGTTTCTGGTTTCTTTAAGTTAAATTGTAACAAAGTTCCCTGTGTCCTGAAAGCCGCTTGTGCATCGTCCATCATGCCCTGTCGTGACACTGGAAAATATTTTATTGGCGCTCTTTCTTGACTGTGCATGCAAATCTTGAAGCTTCTGTGGTGCAGTGATTTAATTTTCTAATGCTAAAATTTGATTAGGTTTGTGTTTAATTGCATCTAACCACCGGACTTCTCCGATGCCTAGGTTTGTTGCATGTGCCTTACGGTAGGCGACGTGCTCCCTCTAGCGTGGGGAAAATTTTCTGTAAATTTAAGTAATGTAAGTTAAATGATGTGATTGAGTTTTCCCGCCTTTTCAGCTTTTCTGCTTACATAAATCCATATTTGTATGCACACATACCTTACTTATCTGACACCAGAACCTAAAAATAACCATTAATGTGAGATTGTGTCTTACTATACAATAGGAGAAACCATTATTTAAGATTCAGTATTCAATTAAATTATATACTAAATACAACTGGGAAATTAATGTACCACAGCTTTTAAGAAGGCATTCTTATTAAGAAATAAGAATTACCAAAGTTTATATTCATTGATAGAAATTACTGCCGGAAGTCTGAAATGTTGATATCAAAGTGACAACTAATACGTGCTGTACCTGATAGTGTAATATTCCTTTGCTATGATGGATCTTATTACCAAACACGGATCATCCTCTGAGTCTGTTTACATGGCTAACTAGACTGCTGTTACTTGAGAGACACGGGCCAAAAGTAGCTCCACAGTGCCACCTACTGAGTTCAAGAGGGCAGTGCATGAAAGTATTCTCTGGAAACTTGAACTAGACTGATATTTGGGAAGATATTTTGAAGTTGTCAGCTTGTATCACTCATATTATTATTTGAAGAGGTAGTTCCTTCTCCCAATATGACCAAAAAGAAAAAGATGAACATTCAATTTGAAAAGTAACATCATTAAGTGAGTGGATTTTAGCTATATGTTTGATTTTTAAAAAATTATCCTAAAGAGCAAATTCACTGCACAATGAACAACACAGGCAAAGCGTGGGAAAAGGCTGCTTGTAGTTAACACTACATTTCCCATAAAACCCTATTTCGTATCCGGTCCTTATGACGCTGCCTTCTTCGTTCCGTTGTTACGCGAGTCTACGCTCGGCTGCGCTGTGCAGTGCTGGAGCGCAATGGCGGCGTGCCGGGGGTCCTCTTCGAGGTGGTTCTTCACCCGGGAGCAACTGGAAACCACGCCGTCCCGCCGCTGCGGTGTTGAGCCGGACAGGGAGCTGTCCTACCGACAGCAAGCGGCAAACCTTATCCAAGATATGGGCCAGAGACTGAACGTGTATCCTTTACAGAACCGGGTCGAGGAACGAGTGCGGCGGGATGCTGCGGCCGCTTTAGGCCGCTCTCGGTGTGGCTTTTTGTTGTGTTATTACCAGTGAAGCCCCACTTCTCGTCGGCACGTTTTGAGTGAACAGGGGGCTTTTCCGTACCTTATGCGCTTTAAAATCTGATTTGTGGCTCATGGCGGCGCTCCGCGGGATTAGCCGTGCGGACGGCGCCCTGTTAGCCGGCCACCGTTAGCCGCCTGCTCGCCGTTATATTTCTGACCCTTATCCCGACCGACCGGCTGCGTGCAGCGCCGTAATGGAGCTGTCGGACTTCACCGTAAACATGCTTTTCCGGAATCAGGGATTTTGACCTTCCATGGCTCGGAGCTGACTAGTAGTCCGCTAACTAGTGCCTGTTAGGAAGCCTAAGAGCTTCTGTTGGGGATGGGTCAGATGTAACCAACCCCCATCCTCCCGATGGAGGGGGATCGTTATGGAGAAGTCCACGACAATTGTATGGAAACGCTTCGCCATTTACCTAATAACTGGAATTTTATGAGTGGAACCGCTCTGCTGATTTGGTTGTTTCGCCGGGTTAAGCCAGCTGAGGAAAGTTAACTGGCTCGGGAGCTAGTCGGCACGACTGGTAGCTTCAGTTACCGGAGGTTAAAAATTATACTAGGGTTTGGGCATCACGTCTGGAGGGTGTCCCCGCCGGATACCGAGAAGGTCCCGATCGACATGATGTCAGAGGATCCCATTCAGCCGCTTTGCCCCCTCCCCTGTAGAACAAAAGGCTAGGTGTTAGCTTTCCCAGAATGAGTGGTGCGCGGAGGGGGTGGTAAATAAACCTGAAGCCATTTTTATTCAGGATGTGTATAACTGCCACTTCCGCTCCTCGGACCGGTTATGGATGTGAACATGGTTGTTTTGATATGATAGCCTGTTAACACCAGAGATGCCTCAGTCATGGTTTGAAGACTAACTCCTGATTTAGATTCCGTGTTGCAGGATTCTTGTTTGCCCATGTTTTGCCATGAAACTTTCCCGTGGTGGTTTTCCTTAATTCCAGCCCCAACAGCTCCCAGCTTACAATAAACACTGCAATTGTTTACATGCATAGGTTTTATATGTACCACTCTTTTACTAAGTTCCACAGAAATGTAAGCATCAATTTTCTCCGATTTTTCACTTCCAGAACTGTAGTCCCGTGTATACATCATGTGCTGTTTTGAGACGCGATTGATTATGGGGAATGGTTTAAGTGGTCACATTTTAACCAGAAATGTTTTTTTGTGTAAAATGACTTCAAAGGTTTCTTCGTTGAGTCATTCCATGAGTTCGTTTGATCTTTTAGTCTCATACAAGTCTTGCCACAGCTCAACAAATAGTTGGATTGTTAGTTATACATGCCAAAATCGTTTAAGTATGCTGCCTTGACATCATCTCTGTTATCCTTTTTATTTAATAGATAATCTCTCCAACCACCTTATTCCTGGCTGCGAAAGTTGAGGAACAGCCGCGGAAACTTGAGCATGTGATCAAAGTTGCGCACGCTTGTCTAAACCCCCAAGAACCCCCGTTAGACACAAAAAGTAACGTAAGTATGGCTCCTGTCGGCCGCTGCGTCTTATACCACTTGCCCGTCCCTCTCTGGGTCACGTTCTGCCATAGTAGGCATCCCCCCCCTCTGCTGTCCGACACAGAGGGACTTTGGTTTTCAGTAATGCTCCCTTGCAGCACTGTGGCAGCTCCAGCCCACCGGCCTGGTTACTCCTGGCAATCGGGTTAGGGAGGCTGGTAGGACTCAGTACAGGCATAATGTAACGGTTGTCTGTTGAACTTCAGGCCTACCTCCAGCAAGCTCAAGAGCTGGTGATACTTGAAACCATAGTGCTGCAGACTTTAGGTAAGTAAAGGGCAAGCATTGAGATGGGGGGGTGGGGTGTGAGGCGTTTGGCATTCTGGGACCTGAGTATCTCTTTGTGATGCCTCATTAATACTCCTGGTGCGTTTCTCAATGGCATTGGGCTAGTGTGTGTTGGATGGGAGCAGTGTGGTCTATGGTGTTGATGGGTTTCATCAAATTATTTGTAAGTCTGAAGTTTTTGTAACTGGGTCTGCGAAAGATGCTCTCTCTCTGTTTCCATGTCTGACTTTTGATTGGGGTCGGGTTAAACCAGGCTGTTTCTTGCGAACAGTGTTGCCTGCACTTAATATATGATCATCATCCTTGTAAATAGACTGCACTGGAATTTATTCTTCCTGAATAAGACTCGGGGGTCGGATCTCTGACTGCTTTGGGGATAAAGTGTCCTGTTCATAGAGGCACTTGTTGCAGCGGATGTGTAACTGTGCTCCCCTCCCCCCCCCCAACCTTGTGCCATCTCTTACAGGGTTTGAAATAACAATTGACCATCCACATACTGATGTTGTGAAGTGTTCCCAGCTTGTGCGAGGTAGACACCTTTTATTTCACTCGCAAAGTCGCCCTTCTCCGGCCTAAGTGTGTAAATGCGTAGCCTGTAGGTCGGGGAGGTGAAAGGTCATGTACTGTCATGTGAAGTGACCTCCCCAGCGGCCATCGGGGTGTCTTCACCCTTCTGTCACACCGCGTGTTATAATTCAAAGCCGTAGCAGATAATTCGGCGAGACGCAGTCGCGTGCTTCGACTGACTCGCCGTTTTCTCTCTCCTCCTTTCAGCGAGCAAGGATTTGGCACAGACTTCCTATTTCATGGCTACCAACAGGTTGTTATCCTGACCCTCCTTTTTGCACTGTGATAGCACACTATAGCTTCCTTTACTGCTGGGTCCCCTGTCCGTGCCCAACGCCCTCCTCGCGCCGGGGCCCACGGGAAGCCCCTGCCTGCCCCCGGCCACCCAGCGGGGCAGGCGGGCGGGGGCGGTACCGGCCCCGGGTGCGGTGCGGTGTATTGTACGAGGGATTGTGTTGGCACCGGGGGGTTGAATGCACAATGTGAAGTGTAGTGGTGCTCTATCCACCCCCACCCCCCGTTCGGTACAGAGTGCATATGTCTAAGGGATTTTGGTAGCCTGAATAACGGCTAAAGATTGCAGGGATGTAAGCTTTACCTAGAACTCATCCTGGTAAGTACACAGACATTTTCAGTTCTTATAAAGTTAACTTATTATACTTCTCTGTGCTTTCAAATTTAACTAAACTTAAATGGACATTTCTTTTGCTACAATAAGTTTAAGCAATTATTAATTTGTGTTATTTTGCTTTCTGATAATCACTAAGAATATTAGTTTGTTTTTAAACTTATTTACATTTAATTGTATAGTGCATTTTGTTTAGCTTTTAAGTATAATTATTGTTGGCCACTGCTGGCCTCAGTTATGGTACATGTATGGTTCTTAAAGGGTTACTTGTGTTTTTCAGTGTAAGAGTGTAACTTTTTTATATCACAATGTCAACAGCTATGTACAATGTCTGGAAATGGAACTGAAAGTACTTTTACTGAGCTTTCTGGAGAAGGTGGACCATAAGAAATTCAATCTTCCTCTATCAGAATAGCTGTAATCATCGTGATGGAAGATTGCTTGATATGGGCTGTACTGTGGTCTCAGAGCCAGAAGAGAGTCCAGACATTGTACAGTTTTATACCAGAGGCACAGGGTTACCTCCCAGCTTGTCACTGGGGTTGGTCACTTGCAGATAGGCGTAAGGCCGCCACAAAACAAGCTGTATTCTCAGTGTAGGCCAAAATGGCGTCTTTGTACCTCTAAGTCCTTACTGCACATGTCACTCATAGTTCCCGTCAAACGCTTTATTCGTTGCTGTGAGGTAGGATTTCATTTAATCACAAAAATTGTATCAAAAACATGGTGGAATGCTTGTGCGGGGCTGCTGTGGGCAGCCTGTTTGGGGGCAGCTCAGCTCCAATTCAGGGTGAAATGCTAAACCCTGAGAGCAAGCCCTTGGTATCTTCACACATCCGGGGCGGCAGACTCTCCCACGCAGAGCTGCTGAGCGGCATGGGGGGGGTCACACTGTGCCTCTGGTCACATATAACCCAGGACAGGATGTCAGCTTGGTTAAGTGGCATTTCAGACATTTTGTGTGTGTTGACAGAGGGACGCGTGGAGTCTGTTTCAGCTCCTCAGACACTCTGCATTGATGTGCTGATTATTTTTGTGACTGGTGGTCTGAGGTTGATCACACACCCCCTCCCCCTCTGTCCCCCCTCTTGTCGCCTCGTCTTCTGCCTGCCCCCCCCCCACAGGCATGGGATTTTTCTTCTCGTTGGTACTGTAGTTCGTACTACAATGGGAATTTCAGCCTGTGGTTCAGGGACGACAAACAAAACAGCGTATCGGACGAAACAGGAGAAACAAGTGACACCCTAAGCCACAAGACCATGGCTTCGTGCAAGAAAGAGTGTGTGTGTGTGTGTGTGTGTGTGTGTGTGTGTGTGTATGCGCGCACGCACGCACAGGCCTATCAGGACACTCGACCCTTTGTGTGAGCCTCATTTGATACACAGTGCACAGGCGGACTTTCCGGATTAGCCTGTAAATACGTCACACTCCTTCCACAAAGCATCTCGCTGACGCTACACAGAGACGTAAACGGGGTGGGGGGGGGGAGATCCTTACCATTGGTCAGATGTAAGCTGTCTTCATTCTCTGGCCTGTACCTGCAGAACATTGGACCTTTTAATAAGCTTTTTCGGAGGGGGACTGCAAACGCACAAGGCTGCCCGGCGTGTGTCAAAAGCAGGAGCGCACAGGATGGCGGGCCCGGGGTGTGGAGACGGCTCTGCGCGTCCCCCCCTGAAGTCTGGGGGTGTGGGGTGCAAGGGGGGGGGGGGCAACGGAGCCGGCGTGAGACGGATTAAAACGGCAGAATTACCTGAGGTCGATTCCTGGAGCTTCTCCCTCTTTCGTTTCTTCTTCTTACCCTGCGGAATATCCGGGAGATCTCTTAAGGTGTGACCCCAGCACTCACATCACTAAACCAAAGGCGCCGTTTGCGGTGTCCCCCCTCCCCCCGGAGACTGCTCGGGGCCCCCTCCTTCCCAGCAAAATGGCACTCCTTTGCGGTATAACCGGGATAATCCCGAAGTAATCTGTGCCGCCAGCGTGGTAAGCGACTGGGAGTCCATCTGCGCAGGAGGGGGCCGAGGGGTTTGTACACAGTGACGGGGTCACCGATGGTGTGGGGGGGGGTTTCCACTTAACTCTTAGCACTTTTCAGGGTTAAATTGCAAGCTGGGTTACCAGCTTATCACTTAATTATTGGACCGGCATTAAAAATTTTACATTTTTCCTCCCTAAACTTAAATCCTTTCGTCTACGAACAAAGCAGCCGCATTCCTCGCCTGTTCAGAGCGGCGGCGTTAACGGGAACCTGAGGGTCCCCAGGTACCGCGGGCCGCTGTTAAATCTGCGTAATCTCCCCGCATGTGGCAAAGGCACCAGGACAGATCAAAGGCTGGGGGGGGGGGGCAGATCAACACCTCAAACGGCACATTTCTGTGGTGTAGTGAGAATGAGTGCTGGGGGCACACGTTTGAGAAGCGGCAATCAGGCACACGCAGACGCACGCACATGCGCACACGCACACGCAGACACATACGCAGACGCACGCGCAGACGCACGCGCAGACGCACATGCAGACGCACAGCAAGCGGCACACAAACCCTCTCAGCAGCCAGGCCGTCCTGCTCATACTTACATAATTGTCCCTGGCGGACCAGCCAGGGTAGAGCTGCATATGTAGCTGTCGCTCCTTGCGGGCTAATTCATAATACTTAGCCTGCTCTTCCCGAGATAAAGCGTGCCACTGTTCCGTGCGGGGGAGATTGGGGGGGTGGGGTGGGAGGGAGGAAAACCACTCAATTACTGGCACTTTCAAGTTCCCTCCAAAGAGACGTGTGCGAGTGTTTTGGTAAAAATCCTTTTTAACTTTCCAAGCGATTTGTATGGGGGGGGGCGATGAAGAGATTAACATACGCAGTGAAAACTTTGATTTTATATCAAAACACTGGTTCCAATTTAACTCCCCCCTCCCCCCCACAAAACTATGTGAGTGAGCAATTACTCCACGTGGCCGCAAATTGGCCTTTTCTGTGGCTCGTCAGCTAAGCCGCCGCAGATTTGGCGGGGGCATTAAATACATTCATCCGTCCTGCGCCCCCACCCTCCCCATATTTAGGATGAATATGGTTTGTCGTTTCAAGATCGCCATTATCCTGCAATGGCCAAGTCATTTATTTCATGCATTGGACACTGGACTAACCCCGCCCTCTTCCCAACTGGCCCCACCCCCTCCAGGTTTGGCCACACCCACCCGTCGGCCCAGGATCTGGTTGATGGCGGCGCTCTCCTTCAGCGTGCACTCGGCCACCACGTTGGCCCGCATTTCCTTCATGTACAACATGAAAGCGTTCAGTGGCTTCTTGATGTGAGGTCTCTTTGGCTCTTGCTCTTTTCTCTGTTCATGCTGAGGTTTCCTACAGAAACAAAATAGGGGGCAGGGTTACGACGGG
>JAODKF010000001.1:50601989-50626825 GCA_026779585.1 Mormyrus proboscirostris
CTGCCTGCAGCACAAGCCCACAGTCATAGCCTGTGTGTGCATTCACTTGGCATGTAAGTGGTCCAACTGGGAGATCCCAGTCTCCACAGACGGGAAGCACTGGTGGGAGTATGTGGACCCGTCAGTCACCTTGGAGCTGCTTGATGGTGAGTTTCTCTCTTACCCATAAAGCACTGCTTCCATACTGTATAGTACTGATTTGGGTAATGCAGGTCGTTTTTGAATTCATTGACCTCAGAGCCGTTTTGCTTGGCTTGAGACCTCATGTCTCCATTGAACGGGATGCCTGATGTCGAATGGCCTGCCTCCACTTCCTGTATTGCAGAGCTGACCCATGAGTTCCTGCAGATCCTGGAGAAGACACCAAGCCGACTGAAGCGTATCCGGAACTGGAGGGTAAGAATGCCCCCCCCACCCCCCAACGAGCCTATCTAACAAAGAGGGGCATAAGGACATGCAGTCATTTTGATTTGCCTGATTCCTGAACGAATGATCAGGATAGTGTCAGTGCGACCACACCTGGATTTACTCATGGGCTAGATAAGATAAAATTCTTAAGTCTTAAAGCAGAGTCGACCCTGTTTTGTTTGTTACAATTACCATTACGATTACAATCTTGAAATATTAATTGTATTCTTGCAATTGTGGTGGTAATTATTTTTTTACCCATCAGGCCACCCAAGCCGCAAAGAAGCCCAAGACTGATGGCCAAGCTGCAGACGGCTCCTATCTGGGTCCCTCATTGATCCAGGACCACTCCCTGGTGGACAGCCTCCCCGGAGCATCCAACAGTGCCCCCTTCCCCAAGGCTTCTGCATCATTCCCAGTTGCCATGCCCTCCAACCCCGGTGGCAGACCCCTCTCCTTGGATGGCCTGGCACCCATGCCTGGCACTTACACCTTCACGGCCCCCAACGACTGGCCAGCGGATCCGGGCCGGCCCGACACGTATACCCTCAAACCAGATAGCCTGGCACTGCCTCCTGGGGCGCCGCTCTCCCTGCATGCATCGCTGCAACCGCCGCGGCCTGACAAGGGCCCCGAGTTCCCCCCTGTCAAGCACGAGCACAAGGCTGCGAAGCACCTGGCGCAGCTCCCCTATGCCGCCCCCATGCCCCCACCCCAGAAAATGTCCCTGGAAAAGTACCGGGAAAAACACGCCGCTGAGCTGGTGGGACAGCGGCGTCGACAGGAGCAGGGTTCAGACGCAGAGGCTCGGGACGCTTATGCCCACCCAGGACTGGTAGATGCCCATCACAGGAAGCACCCGCACCCCCCGGCCCACGCCCACCTCCAGCAGCTCCCGGGATGCAGTACGGCCTCCTCCCCTCTCAAAATGAAGTTGCCCCCGCCTTGCACCGACCGGCACCCAACCGACAAGCGGGACAAGGCCAGTGCCCTGAAACTGCGGCTACCCGTCCCCCCCGGTGACAAGGAGGAGCTCAAGATGAAGATCAAGGTCTCCTCGGACGAGAGTGCGAGTCGCAGCAAACATTCCAACCCCTTGGTGGTGGGCAAGGAGAAGCATCGAGAGCACGGGGTCCACCGGCACCACAAGCATGGCCATGGGCACCTGCACACACATAGCGGCAACGGCCGGGGCGGCCCCCAGGGGGCGCTCCGGAGTCCGGTAGGTGCGAGCGCCGAGGCCACGGGCCCCGGCCCCTCCCGGAAGAGGGCCCACCCCGATGCCGCCTCCCACAACCACCACTCCAAATCGAGCAAAAGTTCTAAAAGTGCAGGTAGTGCCTCTCGTTGTTCCTCTGTTCGGCAGTGTGTGTCTGCTGACGGCTCTGTTGTTGTTAACCACCCATTCCCCCCCCCTCCTCCCCCTGTCGCATACCAGGTGGGCTACGGACATCTCAGCACCCTAGTGAAACTGGACAGGAGTCAGGTGGAGAGCCTCGGCTCTGAGGGCGCCGGCCCCGGGGCCAACGGCCTGCAAACGGACTACAAAGACACTTTCGATATGCTCGATTCGCTCTTAAGTGCCCAGGGCATGAACTCGTGAGGGCGGTGGAGCGGTGGGCTGGGGTGTGAGGCCAGGCATTTAACACGGGATGGAACGGGAGGCACAAAGGAAAAAGAGGAAAAATACACTGAGTGATGTTTGGAAAAAGAGGAGGGTGATTGGAATTCGTCTTGAGCGTGGCCTGTGGAATCTGCCCGTTCCAACACATACATACACACACGCGGGTGCTGCTTTTACCCCCATGACGTGCTGGGGGAGGGAGACGTGATGTAAATGGTTTCATCTCCGCGTGAAGATAGTATTATAAATACTTTAAAGGCATGAAAGGTGCAATTTCATTTTATTTTATTTGTATAATTTAAACAGTGTTCCCACAACAGACTTCCTGTGTGAAGCTGATTGGCTGCTTCGGAAATGCCGCGAGCCGGGGCGCTCAGAAAGGGGTGGGTGGGTGGGTGGGGATTCATTTCTTGGAATGCGTGATTGTTTTAGTTTGTTTTTATAACTTTATACTGTATGTATGAGTCGCATGTTCCAATCAAAGGAATACGACAGGATGCTGGTGACTTTACAGAAGTGGAGATGAATGTGCATACATTTTTGTATGTTAAAGCTATACCATAAATACTCAGGTTTGCAGCTGCTTGTAATTATAACGAAGATGATATATAGATGAATATATAAAAGAGACTTGTAACTTGGTGTAAGAGTCCATAGGTGAATTACACTGTGGCATTCCAGTGGTGTGTTGCAGCCTTTATTCTGGATAGCTGCCAGTAGGGGGCTCACTACTCATTTATTCGAACTATTCAGACCCTACCAGTTGATCAGCTTCCGTGTCAGAGGTCGTCAGATTTGTGCATTTCCTCCTTCCCTCTCCGCGACCTCAGATGTTCAAGCTGGATGCCAAAGGCTGTGCCTCAAAATTAAAATGGACAATTGTAGAAGTATAAAGTTTACATAATCTTTGCTGTGAAGTGCATTTTAAAATCTCTTGGCTTAATGCAGTAGCCTAGATGCAGCGCTGTAAATTGATAATGGTTATGTGGGATTATTGTCTTCAAACAGCAGAATCAATAATTGGATGGGAGTCGACGGTTCTGTGCAGTCTTACTTCACTGGTTGGTTTGTTACGATGCATCTCGTTTCCTCACACAGATCATTCTGTTACTCTCTAGTCCTCCTCGGATCCTGTGCGCTGTGCTTCCCAATGAAGCCCGGAATGTGTGTGGCCTGTGATGTGTTTTAATCTTGAATGCAGGTGCATCAGTGCTTTTAACAATGAGGAAGATCAGATCTTGACATCCGGTTTTTCCCTTTAAATTCTATAAATAAATCTTAAGGTTACTGCTACCTTACAACCGTTTTGTGGGCTTTTATTTTAAGCTTCTCGCTTTTGACGGCTGAATGTCTTTCCTAATATGTGAAGAAAAGATCCAAATGATTTTATTCGAAGTGCTAGAGCTTTATTTGCTCCTTTTATCGACGTCCCAGTTCATGAACTCCGCCTACCCCTGATTGCTGGCTGTGTTCAGCAATCCGCTCAAAGAACTAGACATTCACCCTCTTGTGTGAACTGGACATGCATCTGTCAGCACTCCTGAGCTTCCCAGTTATCCTACCAGATATTAGGAGACTTGGTAAATTGCATAGAAATGAAAAATGAAATGCTAGAGCCTAAGGCTTAAACGCACGCCTTATGGTTTAGCAATTTGTAAATTAATGTGGTGTTTGGCTAAATGACAGCTGGTTGTTATGGCACCTGTCAGAGCTAAGACTCGTGTTTTTGCCGGTCTGAAGCTCATTAGCGGGCACGTGTAGATGAAGGGTCGCTTTGACGGTGTCCTGCGGACGCCCGGGCTGCTTGCGTCGGCTCTAAGGCTGCGGGGCCTCCTCTCTGCCTCTCCGCAAAACAAAGGGATGAGCCAGCAGCTGCAGCGCCGACGGCCGCTCCTTCTGATCCCTGCAAAGCAAGTGGGGCAGTCTTAGGCTTCCTTTGGCCGTTAGCTTTGTCCTTGGACGCTATTGAAAGTCAGAGTTTAAATGGGGCTGCTGGTGCTTTTTAGGGAGCCACTGGAGATGAAATAGTTTGGGAGAAACTTAGGAAAGAAAAGAGAATGGATCTTTTTTAAGTTGTCCTTCTAGATTTGAGGGACATAGTGTTTAATAGGAAAGGAAAATTCATGCTGGACTAATTATAAGGTTGGCTGGACATGCATT
The DNA here is from genome assembly GCA_026779585.1 of Mormyrus proboscirostris. Classification (NCBI taxonomy): domain Eukaryota; kingdom Metazoa; phylum Chordata; class Actinopteri; order Osteoglossiformes; family Mormyridae; genus Mormyrus; species Mormyrus proboscirostris. Next base: position 50,606,182 of record JAODKF010000001.1, read on the forward strand.
TCCTGCTGAATGATGTTTTAACCCCCATTCCTTCAATTATCAAACTCTTCTTCCAGCTCAGTTTACACCCAAGTTAACAATTTTGGTTTGGTTCTGGTCAATTTATAAAGACTCAGTCAATCAAGGTGGTAAAGGCAGGACAGTGTATTATCTGATGCTTTTATCCAAAGTAGCTTATAATGGATGGATGGATTACATTTTATGGGATCCCTGCAATTCAAACCCACTTTGCCTTGTTAGTTTTTATTGAACTGCAGGAGCTGTCTTGGGTACCAGTTCACAGACCCATATCTAGAGATGTAAAACTAGACTTCAGTACCCCAGCCCGGTGCAATTATGCCACATTGAGTGAATGTTCCACATCCCACTAGGTATTTTTCTGGTGACTGATGCCAACTGGTCCACCTGCTGTTAGTTTGAGTGTCTTTTATTATTCCCTGCCTGTGACACCCTTGCTATTTTGTTTTTAACTCACTTTGGTCATGACACTAAACTCCTACATCTATTGGATTATCATTAATCCTTCTCACAACACATGAACTTGCCTGGTCAGACATGCTTGGACGAAGTCCTGGGCTTCCTTTGAAAGCCTGTCTGGTATAGCAGGCATGAGCCGCTTGCTTGCACCAATGTAGAAGAGAGCTGCCATCTTGTTCATGTTAGCCAGGGGGGGCTTTCCTGTGGCCATCTCAAAGACTGTGCACCCAACGCTCCAGACATCTGACTTCCTGCCGTGCCCTGATCCGTTGATCACTTCTGGGGCCATCCAGTAGGGGGTGCCGTGCACCGACTTGAGGAGCTCGCTGCGATCAGTACTGTGGGTCAGCTGGCCGAGTTTCCTTGCGCAGCCGAAGTCGATGAGCTTGATGATACCAGTAGGCATCAGCATGACGTTGTTTCCCTTTAGGTCCCGGTGGATGACCCTGTTTGCATGCAGGTAGACCACCCCCTGCAGGATCTGCAGTGTGTAGAGGGCCAGCACCCTCTCAGACAAGGGCCCAAAGCGCTGGAGGATGCTGGCGATGGATCCACCAGGTACATACTCCATGAAGATGCTGACCACATTGTCCTCGAGGCTCGTGCCCAGAAAGCCCACAATGTTTGCATGGCATAAATTCTTCAGAAGGTCCACTTCATCCTGGAGGCGCTGGTACTCCTTCTTAGTGGTGGTTGGGTCAATATCATCTAACGCCACCTGCTTTACTGCAATCAGTTGACCATGACTGGTCAGGCCACAGTACACCTGGACCAAGTGGACATAAACAATAACATCAATTATGCCTGACCATGTATTTGTTTATTATTATAGGAGACAGAGAGTGGTGCTTAAATTTAAATATTCTAACCATCTGCAAGTGCAGCTGGTTTAAATGAGGTCTTCTTGCGCTGGATCTTCTATAAGTAGCGCACTATTTGCATACTGAATAGTGATCTAATTTTCTTTTACTTCAGATATTCTCCTATTCTTACAATCTCATGAGGCTCTTTCTTGGAAGATGGAAGACTTTGTTTTCGATATTAGGCTGATCTTTTTTTCCTATGGTGTCCGGAAATGACTTACGGTTCCATATGCACCTTTTCCCAGCACTTCTCCTTTTGTCCACAAGATGGTGTCATCTGTGCGTGAGCCTGAAATGTTGCACGTTCCACCAAGGGATGTAACGCCCTGCCACATGACGCAGTAATGATACACTCGATTTTTACAGAGTAAGGAACTATTCGTGTATACTCACATTTATGGGGCTACAGCTCAGTGCGGTCTTACAGTATTTCAAGCTGTAGATTTTGATCAGGTATTCATATATAATACTAAAGATAGACCTGAATTATGTACATTTTGATAAGGTAGGTTATTTTCTTAGTCTTGCTAGTCCTACATATACATATATTGTTATTAAAATTCTTCTGTAACAGTTATTTTACAAACTACCAAGCACGGGGTGATCACCTTTTTTATCCGAGAAGCATGGACAATTTCTTCCTTGCAGGAGTCACTGGTTTCTGGGGGACTTGTCTCTTCTCCCTCCTCCAGTGATATGAGCTCCTCAGCCAGGCAGCGCAACAGATCATCTGTCATGGCACCTTCATCCGCTGCATCCAGTAACTTTTCAAACACTGGGGACACCGTTCGGCTACTGTCTCCAGATGTCCAGTAATCAATTTTAGGTTGTGCTGTAAAGGAAACTGACCTAAGTTCATCACTATGAGCTGTTACTGCAAGCTTCTCTTCGCTGATTTTCACCATGAGTCCATTTTCATCAGGTTCTTGCACAATGTGGTGTGTTCTTGGGGAGCAGTAACTTGTAATCTGTGGGATGAATGATTCCTTTAGAGGTCTGATGAGAACTTCTGCTGACTTAGGAACAGATTTATCCTTAGATGTGCAATGAAAGGTAGATGTTTCTGGCAGGGAGTTGGTGAGGACCTCCTCAATGATTGACAAGGCCCGCTTCCTCACACGTTCTTCTGGTGTGACCCGAGGGTTGCTCTTCTTATCTTCTTCACAAAAAATCATCTCAGCTTTGGTTGTCTGAATATGGCAGTCAAGGCCAGATACAGAAATGATACTTTCTAGTTCAGTGTCACTGATCAGCACCTGGTGTGATTTTGCTCTTGGCACCTTGTCCTCTCTCCTCTTCTGTTTGGCATTAGTGGAGATGGACTTCTCTCTTCGAGATTTACGCGGCTTGATCTCTGGGGGTTTAAGGTACGTGTTGTTTTTGGGCCCCTGGTTTCTCCTGGCTGGGGCACACTTCATCTCCCTGTAGGCTACTCTATGATATGATGTGGAAGCTCTGAGCTTCTCATATACTGGCGTGGCAAACATTTCATAGATGGCAGGTCCCTCACCCTGGCTGTTAATCTCCAGGAACATGTCATTGTAGGTGACACATTCCATGGCTGATTTGGCTCTTGGAGCTTTCAGCATCCCAGACCCCCTGGGCTGCTGGGCCTTCATGGGTTCCAGCTGAAGTGGTTCCCTTTGACCTGTACCTTCAAGCCTGATTAGGTTCTTTCTGTCATCGCTGGATTGTGTCACATTTTTTCTGAGGGGCTCAACTCGCTTGTCCCACAGTGAGGGAAGCAGAGTATTTTTTCCACTGGCCTTTGCGCCTTGTGGACCAACCTCAAGGATACTCTTACCACCAATCGTGAGATCCGAAGGCCTTCTGGCATTAGCTGGCTTCTCTGAAGGTGTGGCTGTGTTTCTTTTGCTCTTTCTGCTGTGTGGATTGTGCTCTTTGTGAGCGAGGACATTGAATGATTGATTGGTGTGATAGGAGGAACGTCGATCTCTATCTCTGTTCTTAAGCATCTTACAATGTCTGCGGTTCTCATCGTTAAGCTGCCCTGTGCTCAGTGCCGTGTTCACTGAGTGGATGTGTTGCTTGCTCTCTGGAACGATACGTGCTAATCGCGCTTCATCATCGCAGGCTGTGGCATGAGAATCTCTGCTCCTCTCCGGCACCTTGGGGTTTGAATGCCACTCATCAGCTCTGCCATCATCCTTTGTCAACACCTTTGAATATTTTGCTTTGCCTGGATTTCCCCAAGCCTCTTCTTCACAGCTTAAACCGGGATGTGTAGCTAAATCAACATCACAGTGATTCTGTGTCTTCCCAGGAGAAACCTGTGATGATTCTGTCTCGGCTCCTCTGGGCGTCACGGTGCAGTCGTCTCTCCACCCTGTGTGATATATAACATGTATGTTGTCACCCATGATCTGCTCATTTCCATCTTGGTTATTATCAGGGGCCCCAGCTCCCGAATTTGGCATAGAGGTATTGCAGTCATCCATAAAAGATGGCGGCAGGCCGAGCTCATAGCTCTCCCCCGTGACCGTATCTCCAGCATCATCATGCTCTGGCTGATCTAGCAGCATCCCGAAGATCTCATCCTGCTCCTTGAGGTCCAAGGATGCCTGGCTGCTCAAGCTGCTGGAGCTGCTCTCCTCACTGCCTCCCCTCCTGACAGGGAGTGCTCTTGACCGGGGTTTGGACCTCCATTGCTTCCTCTCCCTCGATGCTGAACTGGTTGGCCAAGAGGCAATGGATTTTAGAGGACAAGAACCCCTGGATGCCAACTTCGTCCCCCTCTCCTCATAGCCTCCGTCCAGGGGGGCCAGGACCTTCAGGGTCCTTACAGGTCTGGGACACAGAAATGGCATCAATCCCTGAGAGGACAGGTGACAACGGGTTAAGGGTGAGATGATTAGGTCTGAAACTCTTCAACACCCAAGAAACCTTGGGGGTATCTTGGCAGCAGCGTGTTCCGACTGATTAGAGTGATAATGTTTACATTTGAAATCATTATTGACATAATGACCACATGTCTCAGCCAATGAGTGAGGCTGGGAACTGTTTCTGAAGACACTGATCAGATTTGACTTCACTGATACATGGAGGCAAACGGAGTTCTGGAGTCTAAGTAATTTAAACGATCACTAGTAATTTAAATGGCACTCCAATCAATGACATCACTTCAAGTAGGTAATTGTGAACTGAACTGGAGCAGATAAATAAACTGAAGCCAGTGTGGGACTCCATACCTTTCGTCCTGGGTCTTCAGATTCTGGTTCACTTCCCCCGAGTCCTGGGTGTTTGAGTAAATCCAGATATTAAGCCACTGTGATTTCATTTGAAAAAGGATCATTTCAGCAAGAAAGTGTTCTTGTTTCCAAAATAAGAAATTCATTTTGCTTGCACACAGATTTTTCTGCATTAGTCCTGCTAACTGAATTTTAGTGCAGCCTTGACGGTGCTTAATGATTGTTGCTATAAAACAAACGCGTTGATTTATTTGCAGCTGTGATGGGAGAGCAATAAAACAAAGATTTTAATGGAGCTCTGCCATGAAAGAATCAATCCTCTATATTCCATCTGGGTTTTGGACCAGGATTTGCCACCCCCAGAAAAACAACCGATTATGAGTCTGAACAACACTTACGTGTGTAGATCTGAGCTCGAACACGGAGCAATGAGCCAGGGTCCAGTAATGACTGGAGCCCAAAGGCAGTCTGGGCCGTTCGAGGCTTGGGGGGCGTATCCAGGCCATGTGTGTTTGGGGGGGTAGCTTTGCCGGGGTTATTTGCCCTAAGCAAACTTGGCCTGTAACCTCCCTCACTCTCATTCCGCAGGCTGGGTAAAGATGATCCCTGGCTGGAGGAGAGAGAAGCAGCATCACTAGTGTGCTGTTAGCAGTGGCAGCTTATTGGGTTAGAAACAGCCCACGTGAGCATTATAGCGTCTGATTGGGAGAACGCCCCAGCCTCCTCCGAAATCAGCCCAGCTGACCCTGCATATGCTTTACATGTTATTAAGGCCAACTGGGCCTCGGTATCTGATTAGTTGGGGCTGATTTCTCGATTCCTCACCAATGCTGCCCCGTCTTTTTTAAGACTCGTAATTAGTAACATTCCTTTTGACACCTCTCCGGATGACTTTGACCCATTTCTGCAGCCGGATGTTTGCCGGTACGATTTGCATAGCGCCTGCCCAATTTAAGGCGCCCCGCAGCTGCTCCCTCGCAGCTCTCTGCCTATTGATCATGGGGTCTTTTCCTCCGTGACATTTCTCATATGTCAGCTTTGTTGCGCCATTTCACTTTGAGGGAGGTACAGCTGGGGGACTGGGAGCCCAGAACAGGCAGCCGGCACTCCAAAGGAGCTTCTCAAAAGGCTTCTTATGACCTGTTGTCGGTTTCTGTCAGCGACATGAGCTACACAGACGGGAGTCTGTCTCTGCCCCCCCACCCCACTGCCCTTCCCAGTCTGTTTGGAGAAATAATGGGCTGACCTTCAAACACTGTAAAATACCCATTGCCAAACTGTTAGGGTAACTCAATACCTCCACTATCTGCATGAGTGTGTATGTGTGTGTGCGCGCACAACTGAGAGGGGCCCAGTGCAGTGTCGGTTCGCATGATTGTGTGTCCCTTTGAGTGTGTGTTACGTTGTATATGTAGATGGCTTTAATGGCAAATGTGTAAACTCCGTGCTTTGTCGTAATCGTGTTTGCGTAAAGAGATTTGTCCGTCAGCTAGATAACTTGTCGGATGTAAGATACCCCAATTTAAATGGACTCTACCTAAACCTTGTGCTGTGCCGTCTGATTGTATTTGTGTGAACTATGAGAGTATTGTGACTGTGTGTAAGTAGAAGACTGGTTGCTCACCATTTCCCGCATCCCGTCGCCAGGTCCAGTTGCCTCATGTTGCCCGGGGACCCCAGGGTGGTCCGATTACAGAGAAGAATCTCAGAGTCTGCAAAGCCCAGCACCTGAACTTTTATAAACAATTTTAAGTCTAGTAGATAGAGCACAAATAAATCCCTTCGGGCTGCTACAATGCTGACATTAGCAACTGAGATCAGCTCAGCCTGCAGTTTTTTGTACTACGGTCTACCTGCTCCGAAGCCAGTTTATCCTGAAAGCCCTCCTGTTCGTTGCCCTGCCCTGTGTGTGTAATGGAGTCCAGGCTGCTCCCAGCTGGCAAACCTTTGTCCTGGGAGGTTTTGAAGAGGCAGTAACCCCCCCCCTGCACCCCTTCATAGCCAATCAGTGCACCTGCTGCTTAGGCTGCCCCCACCCCCCCCGTCGCCCTCCACCCCTACGGGAGCCTCATGCAGTGTGTGATACTGAGACACAGGATGACTCTGTTTCCCCAGGTTGGCGATGCAGGGCTTAGCTGAAGATGCCACATCTGGACACACGGATCCGTGCACATCTACGCACCACTACTGGCTCTCCTGCCCTCAGGGTAGCGTAGGCCCTCCTGTGACTCAACCAGATCCTGCAGGAAACATGTTGTGTGTTAGATGAACCTCCGCAATGACCTCCCCTTCTTGACTAAATAAGCCAAAATTGACAATCAGTCAAGGTAAAGTACTCCTGTATGTGACAGACACTGGAACTTTCAAGGTGAAATGTTGTGAAAATGATGTGGGAATGTTATGTGTGAGCTTTGCACACTCCTAGGGTTATCTGACACCCCACTTTAGCTGAATACATCACTACTGTAATTAAAAGAACCAAGAACTCCCCCCCCCCCCCCAGGGAGATAAATGATTTAAACGTTTCCCCCAGACGCTGTCCACTGTGTCCTGCCCCTCAGGCTTTTGCATGCAAACCAGCTGCTGCCCTTGCTTCATCAATAGCAGTGCCCGTTTCCATGGTGACGTACCCCAGAGTTCGTGACAGAATAATGGTGATACCCAATGCACGCATCACTTGGGAGTGACCCTGGAGACCTCAGTCTGAGCATCATTTTCACATGACTCTCATGGTGGGCATGTGTCCAATTAGTATACACAACTAAGTAATGTCTTGGTTTTGATAAAGTGCAATTATTTGATGTTTCATCAGATTAGATGAGTTTATTGTCATTGCATAAGTAGTCAGTGAAATACACTTCGGCATCTAATCCGAAAGTCCAAAATAGTGCAAAAGTGCTCAACAAAACAGCTGTACGATATATTCATATGTGGTAAGTAAATAGTTAGTAAATGTACATCTATGAACTAATTGACATGGTATATTCATCGTATGGTATAAATAATAGGTATACGTGCATTTTACAATATGTATGCAGTGATAGTACTTTTCAGAAGTAAATTTCAGAAGAGAAAGAGATGCATGCACAGAATCCGGACCACTGTATCTACATAGAGGGCCTAGACAAACGAGAGTCTGTATTGTGGGGGTGTGTCACTGATTGCTGCTGTATAATGATATGTGAGGGTGTTCTTACCTCAGCGACAGCTGCACTGTGGAGCAGGAAGTCGCCTGTGTGCGTTGGGTATGGTGCTGGTTCCAGGGGCTCTGCTGTGTAAAACCACACCATGTCTGGGGGGGCTGAAACTGTTTTTAAAAGCCAGGTTAGGAAGGGGAGGAGACAACAACCTCCTGGGGGAGAACAATTAAGTGTCCCAGTGCTATTTAGAAAATCCAACTCTCAGAGGGATGTGACTGCAATACCAGAGTGTATAATATGCTAACATGTCTAATACAGGCAGCTCTCAGTTGCGTAAAACCGAAATCGGAGATGCATGGAGTTTATGGACATATGCCTCAGAGTAAATTTACGGTGAATTTGTCTTTGTCTTTTCATTTATTTTATATGTGTTCCTTAGTATGTATTACGTATATATTTTTGGCTGATGTGTTTTTGCTAGGTGTCATGGGAGGTAAAATCCTGCTTACATAAAATATGACTTATGTAAGGGTTTTTGGAACGGATTACTTATGTCAGTCGAGAACTGCCTGTAATTAAATTCATAGGTCATAATGCTACTAAGGGAAAGGAACTGTAACCTGTTCAACTCACACAGCAAGAAGAACCTTAAACGTAAATGAAATCTTTGTTATACCCGTTGTGTAAAGAAGAGGCCTTCAATTGGAGGCCATCTATATGGGGCTTTTACAGGGCTGCTTCGTCCAGAGCAGGTATCTCGCTGGAGCCCAGGGCCCTCGCAGTGCTGGCGGCTCCTTACCCGGACGTGGGAGGAGATTCTTTGCCACCAGGATGAGTTTTGCCGTCAGCGCACCGGTGGTCAGATCAGCGGGGTGCAGGCCGGAGCTTCTGCTATACATACATGCGGCCAGATCCCAGAGAGAGATAGAGAGAGAGGAACAGGTGGGCAGCGAAGTCAGCTGATGGACAGACACTAGCAGAAGAACCAGGGGCCTTATTTTGGACCTAAACTCACATCTGTCCCCACACACGTCAGGTCTGTTTGGGGTTTCTTTTTAACAAAGACCTTATTGTTCTTACAATACAAAGAAAATGAACAGCCCCTGGGAATCACAGGATTAGGGTTTGGTATTGTTCATCTCAAAAGGCTCTCTCTGGTGTGTGTAATGTACCAAGAGAGGTATTAGCAGGTGGGATTATAGTCGGGTGCTTGTAGGACATGTGAGTGACAGTAAGGCGGCCCTACAGTGTGCTGGTGTCGCTTAGGATGTGTTTATTTCTCATCTTACTCAGGCAGTGGCAGCAACTCCATCAACATCTCCTCCCACTGGTAATCCCAGGGACTCAGAGTCAATGGCATCGGTCCGGCCTGGTTCCACAGGTCCGTCGGATCTTCCCGGGCCTGGTGCGCAGAGAGAACCATGGGGTGTTCACAGGAAAGGTGAGCGGCCAATGTGCTGGGGTGGCGTCAGCCCCGCCTGACACGAGAATCTGGGCCAATGGGAGTTTTTGTGGACTTTGTGGGGATTTAAGCGCTGAACACAGCCTACATGCTGGTGCGTTTAGGTAAAGACATAAAAAGATTTCAGCGACGTCTGTGATTGGTCTGTGGCTGGAGGCCAAGTAGAGGTGATTATTATGGGATGTCAGACTGTCCAGCTGGGCCTGGGAACACGGCAGGGCTTTGGATTGGACTCAGAGGCGGGGCCTGTTGTTAGGGGTAACAGAGAGCTGCCTCCCCTCTTCTACCTTCCCTCTGCCAGAAATTCCCCCCCCCCCCCCCGACCGCAAATAAACCCAAATCACTATATGACTTCAATGTATTTTACATACGAGATCAATACAGACAGATTTACACTTCCTAGCCATTCAGAAGGACATCACACTGACGGTCCAGGAGGAAAGCAGCCCTGCAATGGAGAAGAGGACCTTCATGAAGTCACCCATCCCCCCAGAGCGACACTGCAGCTCAGACGCAGTCTTGCTTCCTTGAGGGAGGAGCTTAGGCAGCTATCTTGCTAGCGTACTGCCTTTATCAATGTGGTACCTGCACTCCTATTAACTATGCTGTTAACTTTCGGAGTGGTAATATGCAGATGAATTAGCAGTGAGCACTTTGGGGCTGGTGTTCCAGCCTGCATGTGACATCATGATACAGGCTGATCTCAGGGCTCATTGGCTCACATCCATTTGTATTTTTGTGTAGCAGACTTTCTGAGAGCCCCCCCACCCAGACTGGTCCCCGGCCCCTGGCCCCCTCACCCATGTCAGGCCGTTCTGCTTGCTGTTGATAAGGACTTTGTCATTCTCCTCATTCTGCAGCCTCTCTTCGTCTCCCTGGAAAGGCTCCTTACGCTCCTGCCTGCGGTCTGCCACCTCCTCCTCTGTGCCCTTGGAAACAGCCCCACTGAGGCCCCCGCCACACCCACTCATGCCGGGGGGGTCCTGGCGATGGAACGAGCACAGAAACTGCCGTGATGAAAGCCGTAGCTGCCACGAGCTGCAGGCACCATCGCACCCTTCTGTCTTTATCCTTTCTGGCTTCTCGCTGGCGCCGTGCAGCGCTCATCCTGCACAGGCCTCCGGGGGGCAGCATCCCCAAAGACCAACATGGGTGTAGGGAAAGGTGAGGATTCTCCTTCCTCTCGCTGTAGTGGAGCTAAGCTGCCTGGCGACAGGAACCCACGCAGCAAAGCGCCTCCCAGTGACAGTAACAGGAACAGCTCCTGCTTTCACACTGGGAATATGCCCTCTAACATACTGGGCAACTGCACATCAATGATAACATCCCAGCAACAGGGTTGCTTATTTTAAAATAAAAGTCAAAGGAAGCAGAGGCATGTCATTGAGAGCTTTTAATTTTACATACCTTAAGTTGATTAGTTTTATTTTCCACAGTTGTTAAATATCCTCAGTCCTGTTTGTGTTGAGGAAGTCCTGCGTCAGTTTCTATGTAACTGATGCTGTGTTCTGCTGCTCTCTTAAATTCCCTGCAGCCGTTTGTCGACATGCACGCTGTCCCTTACTCACCTGCAGTGCGTGCCTTTCATGCAAAGCAGAGCGCTCCGTGTTTATGTTACGTTACCATGGAAACAGTCCGTAGAGTAGTCTGGCTGCCCAGTGCATTCTGGTCGATCTCATAGACGCAAAAAAGAAAAAACAGTTAAGATTACCGTTTTGCACTTGAAGTAGTTTTGTAATTGCTTACATGTACTATTACGCTTAAATTTAATGTGTTTGTATAGTTCAAACTCAATGGCGCACTTTTTAATGTTGCCATGTTAATTTCAGATGGTTTAATTTAGTTGCGTTCCTGCTGCTGCACATTTTTCATTACGTACTATAGTTATTATAGCATTTGTGAGTGAGCCAAAATTTCTATTTTAATACGGTTTTGTAACGAAATAAAAATTTAACATGACTAAATCTGACCCTTTATAATTGTGTCCTTTATGCATGGAGTATATCCTTCAAAAGAAACAGATTGACTTTGTATAGCGCTGGCTTTATTGTTCCTGTCCGGCCACCCGCTTCAGCATCTTATAAAGAAAAAACACGTTTATTAATTAATGTATAATGTAGCGACTGTTTTGGTTCAAACGCGTGGTTTCCGTACGTGGTGCTAAACTGCGCCGCTCGTGCTACATGTTACACTGCACTGACCGTCGGGCGACTGCGATGACAAACACTGTCGTCCCGCAGGGGCTGAATCGGGAGGTTCTGCTCTCCATTAGACTTCGGCTGGTCCGTGGAGGAGAGTCTTTTCTCAGGGGGTGGTTTCAGAAGGGAGCTTGCTGGCCTATGGGGACTAGAGGGATTTCCGAAACGCCACGCATTTAATCACGCGAATCTCATACGGTTAACTGGAGATGTGCTAACCGCATTGCTAAACTCATCTACACCATCAAACACCTACGAATGATGCGTTGGTCTATTAGCTTTTGTTTAGTATTGCTACTTCATTTTGCAGTTTTATTACAACTTAAATTTTTTACCTCTTAATTGAATTTAACAGAATTGTTATAAAATACAATTGTTATAATATAAATAATAATTATCCCTCTGCAGAAGTCTCGAGATACAGACCATATAAGAACAGAGTTATCGGTATAATGTTGTACAAAATGTAATATTAAATGTATTATCGAGGTAACACTTAATTCGATTTTAAAACCGGGAAAACAGTGAAATTGAATTATGTCTAATCGATCACGCACTTCATTGTTCAGATAATATACGCCAATAAAGTAAATAAATTAATAATTATAATTGCTTCTGAAATGCATTGTTGTTTTAACTGGCAAAAATACAGGCTAAAAATAAGCGAAACGTTTTCTTTTCTCTTTCTTGTCACTTCAAAAACACCTCTGAATAATCAATCAAAAATTTAATTTGATTCAACGTAAGGCGAATTATAGCCGGAATTGATTTGATGGCGCCGTCATGCCTAATTAGGCAGGAGTCGAGCTGCAACTGCATGTAAAGCGTCCTCTCGGGAACAGCCGTGAAAGCCGCTTGTTCCGCGAACTTTAAGTGGATTTCATTAGTTACCGTGTTGTCTAGTCTACTGACTTGGGGAAACAGCCATACGGCACAATACACTTTACGTCATGATATGCGTCTGTTGCAAGGTATTTTTAATAACGCTGTACAAATACACTGACGGCTATTTTATAGACTGTAAAATATAATGTAACCTTTAATTCACTGACGCCATATTGCATCACTGTATATTGTTACTGACGTGTATTAGCACGGTACTGTGTTAAAATATATATGTTTCTGGTTATATTAAATGTAAAACATTTATTTAAATGAAATAAACCAGTAATTTAAGTTGTAAAATCATGCAGCGCTAAGAAAGGTCATGTTTGAGGGTAAGCCTTTAAGTTTCATATCCCTTCATTCAAAAACTAAAACCTATTTATGTCTTTGGCACGGTTGGGGTGAATTAACTCCTGCACACGAATCGAATGCTGTTTGATGCAGATTTCTAATACAGGAGTATCAAACAGTATGTATGATATAATGGATGCGATTCCCTTTTATTGCAAATTGGAATCGAAATGGAAAAGCTGGAGGGGGTGTGTGAGAAAGGAATGTCCCATTCCAGTCACAGCAGACCGACTGCAACCTGACCATAGTGTAATCGGTGTGATCACAGCGTGACCGCATCCCAACAGCAACCGGCTATAGTCCATGGAGCCACCTGGAAGTTAGGCTTCATTTTACTACTTCGAATTTCCGATGATCCTCTTTCTATCGTCATCAACTGATGCGAAATTATTTACACCAGTCTCTGCAATTAAGAATTAGGCAAGCCCCAATTAAGACGATTGTTCATTGTCCTTTAATTTTCTGTTTGAGTTTTTTTAATTGTGATTGTAATTGGTTGTTATTTATGAGTTTATAATGGGTATAATTTACATTAATTTTTTGATTGCTTTTTGGGATATATCCGCTCCATCTTGATTTGAGTTTCTTTGCCTTCTTGATTGTGATAAGCTAGTCTGCTGTGTATCTTGATACGAGGGTAACTGCATCCCCGGTACCGAAGAGTGTACTACCTTCTGCCTATATAAATGTTATGTAGGCCTACTAATCGGTCTCTTAATAATTATTCAGTATAGACACAGTACAGTATTCTACTGGGCATTTATAGTGTATGTATTCGTTGTTTAGCTAATATGTATGAATGTTTTAAGGCTTATTGTCCGGGAACTGGCTAAACTGTATTCCACCAGATGGCACTGTTTCGCTTTGCGTTTAACTAGATCCCTGAGTTAAGTGGTTTGGAACAATGTAGCCTCATTTTGCTGTAGTGAGTGCAGCTGTCCTAAACCGACAGAGCCACGTGTGCAGATACCGAATAATAATAAAAAATCAGGGTATTCACTTATGTCTGCATGCAAGAGGTGCAAGTCAACGACCTAAAACTCGCAGGTTGGGGTCCTAAAAATAGCCCCCATACTTGACTGAAGTGCATAACCTAAAGCGCTTCGGTGAAATACTCACTGCAAGTGAGTCAAGGTTTAAAGTTTTTAAACTCTGCAAGTCTCTTTGGGTAATAAGCGCCAGGAAAATAATTCAGCCGTATTCCTGTGGTCTCAGCAGATATTTGGCAGGCGTGTGAAACTCTGCCGCTCGTGTCAAGCGAGAGAACGGCGGCGTCCTGTCGCAAAGTGACGACGGTAGCAGCTCCCTGACAGCTCCGTCCTGCCGGCGCCCTGCTGCTGCTGCTGCTGTTCGCTTTGGCTGCAGCCCCGCCACACTTAGCAGCGTTACTGCAGCTTCCCTACGTCGTTTCTCTGGGAAATCTAAGTGGCGGCGGCTGTGTTTACCACCACTTAAAACTCGCAATTGTGCAGGGCTCCCGCACTGCCCCCCATTAACCTGTCCCTGCTTTTAAAACACAGTGGTCTTTACGGGAAGGGGGGTGTTGTGTACCATACACGACATCAAAATGCAGACTCCAGGTGTAAAGGAACGACACACTTTTCTTTATCAGAGTAAGTTTAACCCTTTGGCGCTCCTTCCTTTATCAGAAATATACTGGTCCCGACACTGCATGATCGTCCAGCCCCACCTCACACTGCAAATGCATATCTCCATGTGTAAAAATAGCCTCGATTGCTCTCTATTTTAATACGAGTCCTGCGCTCCGGGTGTAATAACATGGCTGTTTCTGCACTGCAATCCCCATGAACTTCACGCATGTTTTTAAAAGGTAATACTGCGACTGTAATAAGGGCAGGAAAATGAAACGCGGCCTCCCCCTTCCCTCGGCATCTCCTGATGGGAGGGTGGAACGTGACTGAGGGCTTTAATAACGCCGGAGAACTCAGGGACAGCTGAAATTAATTTGCCAAGGACAACCGGCGCTGGTTTGGGACGAAACATCTGACGTTGGTGGGTTCTACACTGGTCTGAGTGTAGTTCCCTAGGAGCAATGAGTTGAGTTTGTTCTCGCTGATGCATGCTGGGTCACTCTGAGCTCACCATTCTGCTAGAGGATTCAGTTATTCTCGCTGATGCATGCCAGAGTCTGAGGCCTCAGAACGTAGCTTACAGCTCAGTTCTGTCTCATTATCAAGAGTTCACACTCAGCTGGACATGTGACCTGTGTACACGTATTTACCGATCGGAGGGGGAAAGTTTCTGCTTCGCTAAAGAAGCCAGAAATGTCTGAACTGGGTCGCGCAAAACTGGCGGTGTCTCACAGACATATGTCTCACACCAGCCTCTTGTGGCTAACATGATCGGTCGAGGGGCACCCAGGAGGCGGGCTTGGCGCTTTCCAAAAGGCAGGGACACCCGAACCATTACATTACTGCAATATTTAGCCGGTGGCTAAGCACTATTAGCCAAATGGGCTAGCACAGTTGGCCTGGTTTCCTTCACCTAGTTATACAGCTGGATATTTTACTGAAAGTTGTAAAAACTTTGGCTGCGTCTTCCTGCTGCTGTGTTTACCTATTAAGCACATTCCTGGAGTTTAATTACTGTTTGGTAAATTAGTTAAACTTATTATACTAATTGAGCTATCAAAATGTGTTTTTGGGTGGCTCAGGGTATGCTAATCAGATGTACCTCTACTGCACTTAGCCGAATGCTAACAGTCCTTCAACTAGTACATCAGCTGTGGTTCGGAAAACCCTGATGCCCCACAGCTGGATTTGTGCTCCAGCAGCGAACACAAGCCCTCTGCTGCTGACAGACTTCTGACTTCTGCCAGCGCCGTGGCCTGTACGTATGTTTATTCATCACACGCTAACGGCTAATGTCATTGGCTGAGAGGGTCAGCGGTGCACTTAGGGGTTAGGCAGGCGGTTCTGCAGATGAAGAGGATACACAGGAATGATGACACTTCCTAGGTGAAGGACCCTGAATCCCTTGTGGATTCATGCAGATGGGAAGGATTTATCCTGTGTGCTCATTCCCCCCCCCCCCACCAAGGAGTCCAGTTGTGGCACTGGGGTGAATGTGACTCCTGTGATCTGGGCCCTTAATCCCAGTGTCCTCTTCTCCCCATTTGCCCCCATTGCACACCTGGGAACCGTCATGCATTTGTGATGGGTCAGCAGATGGTTCCGGAGACCTGCAGAAAGTTATCTTAAGAACGTTAAAGTGGTGAGGTCCAGCAGACTGCATGTGGTTCTCTGGGGAGAGCTGACTGGCTACTCATGGAGCAGCTGAGACTGACCCTAGATCAGGTGAGTGGTGCAGACATTTCGTAACATAACTGTCTGTGGGACGAGAGAAGATTCAGATGAAGGCAATGAAACTGTGCAGGGCACTTAATGTTAGCTTGACATGATGACCGATCCGAGATCAGTGTGGCCAGAGGGACACGTGGGTGACTGCTCCCCCTTTATGTCTATGCCTTTCTTTCCTATTATGTTTAACAATAGCAGGGGGAATAAATTAAAATAGACATTAGACCCTTATTAAAGAGTTAGGTTTGACGGAAGGGAGTGGGGTGTGTGCCCCCCCCATGTGGAAATGCCTTTCCTATCTGTAATCTCCTCCAACCTGGCCTGTTTTTAAAAAGCACACACGGGGTGTAGATTTAATCAATGCTGTCTTTGCTCCTACCACATGAGTGGGGCGGGGGGGCGGGGGGCTAGCCCTAGTGAATCGCCATGAAAACATGCTGGCGTTTGGCATTCTGGGAGGGTCTGATTGGCCCCCCCAGGACCAGCCCTCTTTCATGGGGAGGATCCTTCTCCAAAAGAGCCCAGCCGCCCTGCCAGACTGTCACACTTCTCTGTTGTCACTTATTTAGTGACTTTCTGTCTGCTGTTATCGTTGTGCCCTGTGCTTTTGGGGCTGTAGTGGGGGTGGGGGGGCATTATCAGCCTCGCCCCCCTCAGAGTGTCTGTTCTTCCGAGCTGAGCCTCCACGCGCGCGGCCACACTTTTAATAAAGACTGTAAAGAAAAGCAATATCCTCTACCTGTGTTGGGAGGCCTCCTTATCTGGGGTCACCCCCGGAGATGGGGAAAGAGGCCCCCCCTCTCCCGGACAAGCAAGACGTGAGTTCCCCAGGCAAGAGGGACCGCCCAAGCGGCCAGCCACCATGGACACTGGAGTACACGGCATCTTAAGAATCAAATATACTGACTGAGGGAAACACTGATGAACTGGGTAACAGGGACATATGCAGGGGAGTGGCAACAGGGCCCCCACAGTGTGCCCCCCCCCCGTCACTCACTGATTCAAACACATCATTGGCTGATGATAAGGTTTAACCCCTCTGTATGAATCTTGGCACCTCTTATGTCTTCAAACATTCTGATGGATGGGAAATGAACAGCCTGCACTGTGCCGGACAAGCTGCGGTTTCGGAGGTGGTTTGGAGGAATTGGTACCCCCCCCTCCCCCCCCCACTTTACTGTCCTAGCCTGGATGGATGGATATGCTGTCAATGATGGTAGAATAGAATATATTTATTGTCATTGTACATATACCACGAAACTCCACTTCCCCTCCTAAAGTGGGTGTCATTGTCCTGCGAGGATAGAGGGATTTGGGTCCACAGCATGCAGCAGATTAATTAAAACCGTTCTTTCATTTGGAAAATAACAGCACCTGATGTTAGCAAGCGGAATCCAGCAGCTGCCTGCAAGGCGACCCGGGCGGTCATATTCGCACCTGCAGCGGCCAGGTGATGTCGCACTCCCACCAGACCTGTTCTAATTAATCTGGCCTGCCTTGGAGCATGGGGGGGCGGGTACTATATGCCCTGCTACTGCCACAGGGCTGCAATCGACAGGCGCTGCCTCAAACCGCGTGGACAGGGGCTGTCCTGCAGCAACGGATAAAGGCCTTCTCCTTTAGTAGACTGGCCCCACCATTTCCCCGAATCCCCTGTGTGTCTCATCATCATCATCATGTGGGAATCTGAACAATGTGTCACTGTTATTAAAGCATATATCGTGGTCTTCAGTTCAAATTGCAAAACCCCTGAAGATTCTACCGTGCACTCATGACTCATGAGGAACCACGTTTAAATAGTCTTGATTTTAACGAGTCAGTCCTCCAGGGTCATTTCTATTCAAACCCCGTTTTCTCCTCGCCCCTCTGACACTATCACCCCCCCAGTCCCACACCATTGGCCGGCTGGGTTCTGGATGGCTTGTGGGCTGTTGATTTTGTGTGTTCTCCCCCTCCCGATGTTCGTGATGTGGACCGTCAGGCCGCTTGAGATAATTAGAGCGAAGAGCTGACCTAGTGAAATAATTAAGGGCCGGGGGTATTTTTTTTTTTGAGGGGGGGGGGGCAGACAATGGGATTCCAACCCCCCAGCTAACGGTCAATCAAATTGTCTTACCCCAGACAGCAAAGCTTAGCGACTGTAGGTGGGAGTCGCTCTGCTCAAGTAGTCTGTCTGAAGTGCTGTTATGCATCTACTTCATAACGAGCAACTGGCTGCACACTCTTACCTCCCCCTAGTTTAATTAGTCTGCCGGTAACATGTTCCTCGCCCTGCTCATCCCCGCTATTTATACGCTCTCGCGAGGACACATAATAATTCTTCATGGCTGGGTGATCTTTGTTTTTTTAATTCTGTTTTTTTTTTATTATTATTTAAACACCTTGCTTAAGAGGAATACAATTCATTCAGCACAATATGCACAGAAGTTTACCCTGCCACAAAGTGTGGGAGGTCTGTGTGTTTTGCCAGTTTTTGTTCCAAACAGTTTCCCTGGCTTAATTAGCCAATTAGTGGTTAATCATATGCGTTCCATTTACACCTTTGTCTGCCTCCGAAAATCACTAAAGTACGATTGAATGTTTATTACACATGGGTCAGAAAGAGTCACAATTGTGTACTTTGTCATTCGGAGGGATATCTAACTAATTGCATTAATTTAGTTTGAAGAAGTGAATTTGTATGCAGAGGGAGACACTGGGAGGACAGTCCTGGGGTTTCAGGGCATCTTGCGGCCTTTGCGAGTTTGGTATGTTACCATTCGGCAGGGAGATGCTCCTGCAGTCGCTATCAGTAGGTTAAACATGCGAGGGGCTCCATGTGGATGCAGCCTGCGCTGAGAGCATTGGGAACAGTAATGACACGTTCCAGAACATTCGCTGTGACCGTGCCAGCGATGGTGGTGTGGCGGGGAAGTGAACGAATGAATGGGAATCGGTGGCATTACGTGGTGGGTGGGGCTCTGCCCCCCCATTCATTATAGGGTTCGCTGGTTCTGTCGGCGTACTGTCGACTTTGTTACCGGGGGCAATGGGGCGCCCATCGAGTGATAATGAAGCCCAGGAGCTGTCAGCCCCCCCAGCATCCTGAGGAAGCTCCCCTGGCCCCCGCATGATCATTAGCGCCCGGCTGGGCCTGCCTGCTCTTTAGACCTGGCACACGTGAACATGCTGCCGCACACGGGACACACATGTAGAAACACATAACCGCACAGAGACACATCGCTGTCCGGTCACGCACTACAGATTCGCTCGCTCATTCCACTGCCGCTTTGCAGTTTATTAGCAAAGCAGTTACAGTAGGCATTAAACCCCTCATCAACACAGCCCTGATGGGGGAAACTGTCAAATGCAAGGTAGACATTTATCTTGTCCCATAAATACAAGCATAGTGTGACCATATCAGTACAGGCCATTACCTTGACGACAGTTCATTCTACTTCCATAGTGGTCGGCGCAAACATCTCGCTTGTGTTTAATCAAGGATGATAAAAGTGATCGATAAACCGCCACACGTGAGTATGCCCTTATATGGGCATCGTCGAGGCCGTTTTCTTCTCATACTCCAGAATGTGACCCCCCCCCCCAATCTGCTATTGAATAGTCCTTCCATCTGAAAAGCAGTCTCCCCCTCCTTTCCCATTTAATCCTGCCGCACTCAGAGTGTTCCTTAGCCCCTGTCCCTGGTTTCTTGTCCCTGTATTCCTGACAGTGCCATACGTCCCCCTACTCCCACACTAATTCCGTGCCGTGAAGGTCCCTCTCATGCTGGGGCGTCTTGCAGGTTACGCTCTGGCTCTGACGGAGCTCAGGACACACCGTCTCTTGGATCATTAAGCGGGACACCAGGCTCAGCCAGGGGTCCTGAGCTAGGTCCGCTCTCCTCCATGCATTACTGAACAAGGAAATTAGTGTGTGTGGGGGGGGCATGCTGTCTTTATTCCTGTTCCATTTCTTATGAGTGAGGGTGCTGGGGAGAGGGGGCGGGGCGGGGTTGGCCCCAGGGACATGCGTGTCTCTGGCGTGTGCTGCATGTGTCCTGTTACCGTGATACAGTGAGAGCATGTCATCGCTCTCTTTAGTGTCCTTCAGAAAGGCATGTACTGCATGCAGCAGAAATTCCTGGTGATGATGACAGCCTGGAGCAGGAGCAATAAGATCTTACCGGTACAAGTAGTGGGACTTGCTGGGAGGCTGCATGTTCACACACTGCTCTCCCACACTAGATCATTTTCCCAATAACTCGCCAGTTGATTATATCTACTTATGTGTACATTTTCTTAGAAAGGCTGCAGTGAAAAGTAAACTATGGAAAAAAGGCTGCCCAACCTTCGTTCTGAATCAAACAGTATTAATATGAATTTGACTAACCTTTAGTTGCTATAATATCCTGTACTCCTCTGGGAAGGCTTTCCATTAGATGTTGGAACATTGCTGGTGAGATTTGCTGCCATTCAGGTTGGCTATTAATGTTGGCTGATCAGGTTTATCTGAGCCTGTCCAGCTCCCACTTTGTGGATGAATTTGCTCCCAGATGTTTCTACTTCACAATCACTTCATTTGCAGTTGACCAGGACAGAAATGTGGAGAACTGTTCAGTCTTTAGACTTGATGGAAATGTGTCCGGTGGTGCCCAGTGATGGTGCTAGGTTGACTGATGGAGAACTGTTCAGTCTTTAGACTTGATGGAAATGTGTCCGGTGGTGCCCAGTGATGGTGCTAGGTTGACTGATGGAGAACTG
>JAODKF010000001.1:50680515-50700091 GCA_026779585.1 Mormyrus proboscirostris
CCCTCCAGCGTGTCCTGGGTCTTCCCCGGGGCCTCCTCCCAGTGGGACATGCCTGGAACACCTCAGGAAAATGTGTAGCCTGATAACCCGATTGATGCAAGGGTGCTCAGGCAACACTGTGTGATGGTGATAGACAGAGAGGTCACTTCAGTTCTCCTGTCAATCCATGGTGGAGCATGATGATGAGATATAGGTGTATTTCTGTCGCATCACCATTAGAAAAACGCTGTGAATCACGTTATGACTTTCACTGGGTTAACTTTGCCAAAATGCTGAATGATTCTTTGCCCAAAAATGCCAGTGATTGTTTGGTTCATAATGGTGCCATTGATTTTTTTTTTTTGATTGTTTTTTTTTTCCTCCCCTCATAACTTATTCTCAGTATATCTGCCATTAGAGGCGTATGAGCAGAGTGGTAGTGGTGTTAGCGTATGAGAGAGAGGCAGAGAGAGATGGTTTAAACACATAGACTCCAATGTCTGCTGTTATGGATGAATTGGGGGTGGGGTGATGTCATGCTTTAAAGTAAATGGCTTTGAATTATACTCAGCTAATCTGAAGATTCCTTCCAATTCCCAGGCAGAAATGTAACTGGGCATAAATATTAACAGCCTCATTATGGGACTCTTGTGCTGGGCATTAATATGCTTACATTCGTTGCCGGGCTGATGATTCTATGCCAAAATGCTTATTTTTAAAACCGTTTATACAGCTGGATATTTTACTGGGGGTAGTTCAGATTTAACGCGTCACTCGAGGGTTCAACTACAAGGTTGTGGTATTCAAACCTGCTCATATTCTTAACCAGTATAAACTATGTTTGTTCTGCACGACAAGCATAAAGTGTTCAGGTCAAACGGTTTCCTCCTGGTTGCTTTGGCATTGGGTAGGGATGTTGTATTTATTTGTCTTGTCCCTCACTTCATTTTTAATAAAAGTTGTTGCATTCGCAGGGACCGAAGCCACATTTTTAACGAAAATTACTTCTGTCTCCATGAAGCTGCGGTAACCACCCAATTTTTTTGTTATGGAAATGTGACCTCAAAATGTGGAATTGGAATACCTTATTTAAGTTAATGTCCCTCCACTGCAGAGTCCCCACACCCTCCTCTTATGTTACAATAATAAGCCAGTGACTTAATGACTGCAGAGGAAAGCAAAGTACACATAGGTGTGCTTGCATCCCCCCCCCCCAAACACACTAAAAGTGACAGTTTATCATACCAGTTCTGGAAATACTGAGACAGCAATTGGTCACTTAGGTTTTGGAGATCTGTTTGCCATTGCACCTTAAGTATGCTGTGTTTATCCTTGTTGGTCTTGAATGGGCAGTTTTATGTTGTGGGGTTTTTCTGCAGCTTTGGTAAATTGTTGTGGTGGGCTGCCATGTCAAGCTGACAGGTTCATAGCATCACTGGAAAAGAGAACCAGACCCATTCTGTCTTGCGTCATGATTGCCTTAAACTGGAGACTCGGGATTCCCAGCGGTGTTTGGCTTCATTTCCCAAATGTGAGTCTGCTTTCGAGGCGGCTGAGAGCGGGCCTTCAGGTCCGCATAATAGCAAGTGACTCTTCTGGTAAGGTCACGCTCCCAGCCAGTCCCAGCAGTGGAGCTTGGATCTGAACAGGTGGGATGGCACTAAATCCTTCGTCCTCTGTTGTCTTCATGCCTCAACTCCCGTGCGAGCTGCTGGGGGGGGGGGGTCAAAGGCAGTGGTGTAGACTTGTGGTGGTGGTGGTGGGGGATTTAGTGGGTTTTGCTGAGGGGTTGAGGACAGTAGAGGACACATACTAGCCCAATTAGAAGCCGTGTTGACAGGACGCCCCCCCCATGCCCTTCTAAATTTACTGCTCTCCATTGGCATGCATTTTGTGTAAGGAGGTTGAATTGGCGTCACATGGAGCACTTGTGCTAAAGCTGCGCCGGTTTATAACCAGAGAATTAGAAAAAAAAATCGTCCTGATGTTTTCCATCTGTTTGTAGTTGCAGCTTCCCCCTCCTCTTCTTGAAGAAGAAATGGCCACAGCAAAGTCCTGGGTCCCCGTAGCATTTGCATGCTATGCAATATTGTTATTAAAGTAGAATTCTGTCATTCAAATGCAAACGTATAAGTTTTAACTTTAGCGACGCACGCAGACTGATCGCTAAAGGGATTTAATTAATTTAGGCCTATGATGAATCATAATTTCATACTTTCCATCTATATGATATAGCTCCTCTGTGCATGTGCGTGTGTGAGTGTGTGCGTGCGTGTGTGTGTGTGTGTGGTTTGCATCCTGGAATTACTTAATGGTGAGCAGTGACCAGTCTTCTATATTAAAATGTTGCTTTTGTTTATTAACTCTAGTACGTTCTCTGGGGCGTGTGTCCAATTTTATATAGAGGAAGGAGGAAGCTGTTGCTAAGGAACAAGGTGCCTGTAACAGGCTTTGGGGGGTGTGCCATGAGGGTTGGGGGGTGTCTTATTCATTGCTCCCGGGTTTGGTCAGGCCACATGCAGAAGTCCACTGTTCTGAACCAGCACAGTCCTATTTGCACGGTCTGACGCTTCAGTCGGCGGAGTCAGTGAGCGTTGGTGTACCGTGATGTGTCAAGCTGACCATGCCGCTAGTGTTCATGCTAACGGGAGAGACCGGTCATAACACGCGTAGCCTTGT
Source organism: Mormyrus proboscirostris (assembly GCA_026779585.1). NCBI lineage: Eukaryota > Metazoa > Chordata > Actinopteri > Osteoglossiformes > Mormyridae > Mormyrus > Mormyrus proboscirostris. The sequence continues at coordinate 50,683,174 of JAODKF010000001.1, forward strand.
GGGCGAGGTCACGTACTGCCATTTAGAAAGCGACGGGTGCCGAATCCCTTTACCCTCCTTTAACATCGGCCCGCAGCATGCCTCGAGAACAGCGGCTGTCCGCCTTGGTGGGAATCTGGCTTGGTGCAGTAATGAGGACGGAGCACCAGCGAGTCCACGGGAGCCTTGTCAGAGGCCCTGGAACAGATAGACAGCGGTGCGTTCTGTTATGCTTCGCGGGACCTCATTAGGAGCTCTGTGTTACTCACACTATGCGTGTGTGTGTATAATATATATCAGAAGTGTGTGTGTGTGTGTGTATATATATATATATATGTATGTATGTATGTATATATAAAATCTCTCACTTCATTTCTGAGGATGTGCAGGACTTGAACGTCCCTGTGGGAAATGCAACTAAGCACATTTGTCACCTCTTGCAGAGCAAATTGCGATTGCGATGCCGGGCTTAATTAAGAAATGCTTCTATTACGCTTTGCTATTATGTAGATGAAATGAATGTTGGGCCCTTGGGGGGGGGGGGGGGTGCAGTTTCTGTAGCAAGTCGCCATTCAGTGGGCAGTGTGTGAGATCTGGAAGGAGGCTCCGTAAGAATCGGGGTGGACTTGCCCGATACTTGTGCTGTGGCTCAGCGCTGGTGCCCCCGCAATGCTGCCCGGCTGCTGCCCTGCCCCCAGTGCTGTCGGGCCACTATGCTTGATGCTTGTGAAGTTGAGAATGCTGCTTGAGTTCCATTAGAGGCACGAGGGGCCTCGGCTGCCAACAGTCGTTATGGAGAAGTGGTCACTACGTTCAGTCTCTTACGGGAGTTACTCTTATGAGTTAGTGAGTGGGGGAGTCGATGGTGACTAATCATGTATCTCCCAGTGATGGGGGGTGATCATGAGACAGCTGGAAGGGGTGTGAGGAGGTTGTGGTGGGTGGCAACAGTCCAATTTCATACTCATCGCCCCGGTGTGAGTGATCTTCACCAGTGCGGGATCCCATGTTTTCTGTTCGTATGTTTCCTGCTGTTCAAAATGCTCAGAGCGCTGATTTAGCGCATTTCTTTGCCAGAGTTACTGCAGTGGTGGCTATAATTGTCTGTAGTGCAGTGATTGTGGATTAAAGAAAAGGTATTTCAGATTTCATTTGCTGTGATGTATCCATTGGAACTGAGTAGTCCAGTTGTCCATGCAGTTGCTGCACTATACTGCTGTCTGTCTGATAAAGCTTCAGGTACCCCCCACCTATTCTCCAGGTCTGGGGGCCAGGGCAACTTACCAGGAACCAATTTAAAAATGAAGCTGGCTTCCTGCTACCTATGGCCTGGATGGACCCCTCTGGATTTTCCGACCCAGGATTGTTCCTGTTTTTTTTTTCTTTTTTCTTTTTCTTTTTTTCTTTCCTCTCCTTGTCAAGTTTTGTGCCTGACTGGGCGTGAATGGCACCAGGTTTTCCTTTCCCGCCTTCGATTTACACAGCATGTAATTGAGAAGCACCGGCTTCGTCTATCAGCTCATTCCCCGCGGGTCGGGTCACGAATTGCTCATAAAATTTGTTCCACGTTCTTGTCCTTTTGTAATTTCCACTCGGGTCGATCGGATGTGGCGCTATGTCGGATCGATTTTGTGTTGCTTCTGGCGCGTAGCCTGTAGCAGGGATGTGGAATGCAAGGCTGTGGCCCAAAGCAGGGGGGAAAGACGTACGTACACACACACACACACACACACACACACACACACACACACACACAGACAGAGGTAACGGCACCATTCCCAACACACCAACCTCATTCACACTTCCAGAGGACATGGAGGGAGCATGTCTGTGTGTGTGCCTCCGTGCCTCTGTCAGCGGGGGAGGGGAGCATATCTCATGAGAAAATTGCCTGCGCTGTCGGGGTGGGCGATCTAGAATGGGTCCATCAGGTCTGTCAGTTGCTTTCTTGGTAAAATCACACAAATGCCTGACTCGACACACTTGTCATCTTGTATGTCAAGCTGAAATCTGCTATCTTGGTGTTTTATTTGCGCTCCCCTCATTGCCCCATCCCCCATTTAACCTAATATTCCGACTGCTGATGTGACGGGGGGGGGGCGCACGTTCCGACACTTCAGGCATCGAAGGGGTTTTCATCAAATATTAATATTGCAGGAAATGCTCAGGGGTGGGAGCTAATGCGGCCAAAACATGGGGGTTATGGGGAGGGGGCAGGGAGCAGTTCAAGAAAAATAGGCAATCTGCACAAATTTATTTATTTTATCCTACTAATAGTCCTCCTGAACTTATTTCATGAACTCCTTATTACGGCTCTTGGATGTTTGATTGCAGCCAGCTCTGCCCGTCTTTGCCCAATTCATTTCAGAACAATGTGCAACAAAAAAAAAAAATGCTGATGTGTTTCATTTTTTTATTTTGTTATTGCATTTGTGCCCAGTGTGGTGAAATGCTAATTATGTCGATATCTTAATAGTGTGTGTGTGTTGGAATCGAGGCAAACCCGTCAAGCCATTCTGCCTGCAAGCGATGTGCTTCTTTGATGGCCGACCAGGTTGTATAGACCAGGACCTGCTAACGGTGCTTGCCATTGCCCGTGATGCTCTGTGGGCGGGGCTGCTGATTTTGTGTCATTCCCCAATTGTCCCCCCCCCCATCATCTTCTCAGGAGGGCAGCTCAATAGCTTTATGAGCGGCTTGGCTTAGCCCGGTAATGGGACCGCCCCTCAATCCACCCTCCTCCCCCCTCGCTGCCTTGCGATTGGCTGAGGTAAGGTTGACGTCACATGGCCCAGGCGTTGATTTGGCGCGTCCGCCAGGGCCCAGCCGGGTGCCCTGGCGACGGGCTGGAGCGGGTAGGCTCAGACGAGCGTGCGGCACGCAGAGGCTGTTTTAGGGAGCCGGGCCTCCCGGACTCCTGCCGCCACAGCCCATGCTGCCGCCGCTGCCGCTGCTGCCATGGAAACTAACCCTGTAACCCATGGAGATAACGCGGGCTGCTATGAGGCAGGTAAGCGTGTGTGCTGGTGTGTTTGTGTCCCATGTGCATGGGGGATTTCGAGGAAGAATGAGGGCTTCTGGCCGATTGTGGAGTGAAGAGCCTGCACACTTTGTCTCGTCACCGTCTTGCAGCGTAACACATTGTTCTAAAGCGTCCTGACCAGAGCAGCTAAGTTTTACTGTAAACGCTGCTTCTTCAAACGTCCAAGGGCTTCTGATTTTCCTCATCGGTGGTCCCTTTGCCGCACACACTGGCAGCAGCTAGCTGGACCTGAGGGCTAGAGAAATGCAGTTTTCTGCCCCTCTGGGAGGTTAATGCGGTTCCTGTGGTGTGTGGTAGGCAGTCTGCCCTCTACTACTGAGGAAGTGGGGTGGCTCCAGGGAGAGCATCGAACCCCTGCTTTCCCACATTTGGGCAGCAGATTCGCTGCAAATCCACGGCTGACACATGGGCTTTGAACATAATTACCGACGCTGGTAGATCCGCCGCACCGTCTCATGCCACACCAATTAACAACCGGCTTATTAGAAGCAAGGTGCTGTCTATTTATTTGTCTTTTTTCCTGCTCTTTTCCTGTGTAGTAAGCAGTCTTGTATCTTAACAGGTGTTCTTGCAAATGTGATTTTGATGCCTTCTCACTAGTGATTTTTTTTTTCTTCATAAACCCCATCAGTTCCCATAGATTATGCCTTGTGTTTGATGCTCACCTTCATTTTTAAACATCCCAACTTTGATGTACATCTGTACTGTTTGTACTGTTTGTACTGTCAGTTCACGCCGTACTGCAAAATTGTATTGGAAATGTTCTTCTGGTTGGCAGATTCAGTTTAACATGTGTTGAAGCATTTTCGTGAATGATTTTATCCCACATCCCAAAAAGTAGGACAAGGTGACAGCAGATATGCTGTGTGTTTCTGTAACGTGTGTGTGTGTGTGTGTGTAAGAGACTAAGAGACAAGGGTGAGAAATAATTTTGGGCGAATCTGCTTTGCTAGATTTTCAATACATACTAATGTGATGATGAATTTTGTGTGAATTTTCACATTGGGTCATACAGGCACTGGATGATCTGAGGTCGTGTGCACTGCTGTACTGTTCTTGGTATGATTCCGACAAACTGTGGTTATCGCTGACGGATAATCGCTGTTATATGGTGCTGTTGTGGCTTCACTGAGCATAACAATGGCCATTACACCGGGCTGTCGTAGTCTTCCTGTAACCTTGCCAGTTTTGACTGCAGCGAGCAAATTTAGGTGGGTGAGGGCATCTTGTCTGCACCCTGCTTCAATCCACAGCTTTTGTTCGCTCCTTTTTAGTGGTTCTGCTGTCTGTTCGGGGCATTTATTTAAAAAAAAAAAAAAAGTTCTTATCATGCCAAATTATCTGCCGAGCTCCTATCTGAAATCACTCTGAAATTGATCGGACAAACCTATAACTGGTATCCCCACCTTGGATACGGGGAGGGATAAGTGGGAGCACTGCATGGGTTTCTGTAGCCGCACCTGATGCCCCCCCCCAAAAAAAAATGATTTAGTTGTCAATCATGGAGAAATATAATTAGTTGGGGGGGTGCTGGCAGGCATTATGCTGATATGAAAGTGACTTCTAACTGGTGCGTGTTTCTTGTGCTCTTTGTGTGATGGGGACGTGGTTTATTGCCATGATCTGATGTTAATTTAGACATTGTCTTGTCTTGGCTTGGAATGTCACTGACGTAACACATTTTTTTCAAATGTTGATATAATATCCGATGTTATGATTTATTCTTTTGCACCGTCTGTGTGTGTGTAATGCATCATAAATCCTCTGGAATATTTTATGTCTTAGTTGTTTATTTCTTTACTTTGACCCTTTAAGTAGTTTGTGTCTGCCAGCCCAGTATGACTCATAAATTTCCCCCATAATGGTTGACAAATTGCCCAGTGATCGCTTGTCCAATTCTGGTGTCTGTCGATCTCACCCATAGTTAAAAGGTAAGCCTTCACTTTTGTTTTCTCCTCCAACACCATGCAAAAAGAGCTGTTTATTACGAAACTGGCTGAGCATCTGTTAGTCACCGTGTGGTGGGACTGCTGTGAGGAGAGAGATGAACCCCTCTTCTTACAGCTCTCGTTATTCATTATATATAAACACACACCTTTTGTATATTTTATTTTTTGTACTGTGCACTGCCCTATTAACTTTAAAACCCAGGTCTGCTGTGCTGACTGCGATTCAAGTCTTTTTACTGGAGCAAAATGAATTAAAAAAAAAAAAAGTGAGGAAAAAATGACGTGCAGGGTGTGAGTGAGGTGGTGTGTTTCTGTTTCTGTGTCTGTTAAATCCTCACTGGCCCCATGACCCCTTTGTGCAGCCATTACTCCTTTGATGTGGAGTTCTGACAGCAGCTTGCCTCAAACGGTCGTGGCCAGTCGACCCGAGCGTGTGGCGAGTCTTGTGTGTGTGTGGGACGGCAAGGGCAGGAGTGAGTGGGGGGACAGTGGGCTGTTAGGGTTAGTTTTCCTCTGACCTCTGTTATTGAGGATTCCAAGGGCATAGTTTTGGTTTCAACATTGGTAGGGAACTAAATCAGCCACGAAGCCTCCGCCCACAGACACAGCACTCGCAGTATTGGCCGGGACGTGTCCCTAACATCCATACCCGCATCTACGCCACCCGTCCCTCTCCCGCAGAGCCTCCTCTTGGAATTCACTTAGTCGTGTGAAAAGGCACGCGATTGCGCTTGCCTTCGTTTACTCCCACCCTCACCCTGGGTTCATATTTTGGGACATGGTGGGTTTCCAGTCACCTTAACACTGTCCCCCATGCAATGGAAATCAGTGTCAAGATTCTAAACACTGCATCCCGCTGGTAAGGGGACGAATTGCCTCTCAGAAAAAAAGTGCTGGAGCCGTGTGGCAGATACCCGCTTCTATATTTGCGGATAGGATCAGCCAGACCGTTCTGAGGAAAGAAGGCGCTGATTTAGCGCGGACTGCAGCGCCACTGTTTGGGTTACCGCTGAAATGTTGCGACTCGCGCAGCAAGCTGTACGAGAGACTGACTGCGCCGATGTGAAAGCCGATGCCTTGTCGGCTCTGGTTCACTGCGGACGAGTCTCGGCCTTTCCGGCGCACCGGCTTCTGCAGCGTGCCGCGCGGCCGCTTTGGCTGTCGTTCAGGAGTCATGCTGGGTGACGCTCCGTGCTGCAGGTTCTGGGATGCAGCGTTATAATCTGTTTAACGCCAACCAGGGCCGTTTTGGCTCCCGTTTTCGGCTCTTGCTGATGGAGATGGGTCAGCCAGAGCTCACTAGGCGCCGCGCCAAGCGTTCCCAGTCTCCGACCCATAGATGGGATTCGTGGCCGTGCATCCCAGCTTGCTATTGCCTGGGGAATCCTGTGGGCCTCACACTCATCCTGACACTAACCTCTGTCTTCCCCCACAGGTCCCCAAGGGGCGTGAGCGGCGTGTCGGACGGCAGCGCCGCTGCAAGCCGCTGTCCAGTCTGGCGACAGGGACATGGGCCTCTTTCTCCGGGCTTCCAGCAGGCTCAGCACAAGCGACGACCCGGTGGACAGTGCCGAGAGGGACCCGGGGCCCCGCCTCCTCGCCCAGGACACACCTCCACAAGCCCAGCACCACAGACCAAGTCGGGTACGTGGCTCCACCGTTAGAATGCGCTTTAGAAGTCGTGCTGAACAGTGTCCCTGAAAGACATAAGGTAAAAACAAGACAGAAAATTTGAATGTTAAACCCAAGGCGGTCTCCAGTGCTCCGCACTCCAGAGCTAAACGTAGCCTGTTAACCGAAGCAAAGGACAAATGTCTTAAATTCAGCAGGTCCAGTGAAATCATTTAAAAGACACTGTTTTACTGTTCTGTGTGCCAGAAACTGGTTTACACGTGTTCCTCGTAGTTAGCCTAGTGTTACGGCGGTATGCTCGGTGAGAGGGCGCTGACACGGCGCCGATGGGCAGCCTCACCCTCGCGGAGACGGACAGGGACCCTCCCAGGGCTCCTCAGCCTTTCACACACATAATTGAACATCTAATTAGCCCTTTTTTGGTACATGGTACTTGTGTGACAGGTGGTGCTCTCTATTGTCAGCCACCCCCCCAATGACAGGAGGTGTTGAAGGCCTTAGGCAAAAACACATTAGTGGGCCAGAGTTAAATGGACCAGGATCTCAATCTAAATTAACCATTTGGTGCTGTGGCACAATGGTATTGGGAACCTGTTCCACATCCCCCCCATGGTTCCACATCCCCTTTGTGTCTCAGTAAGATCGTCACCCCACCGCCCAAAACATCTTTAAAAATCGGTCGTTCTAGCAGAACGTGATGTGGATTGTCGCAAAGCCTGTTAATTTCCTTGGTTTCTGGCATGTGGCAGGCGGGCTCTTCGTTGAATGCCCCTAATGAGGATGTCCCTTACTGTTACTGTGAAGGAAACAGGAGAGGCAATGAGGGGCTCCGAGGTGGACGAGAATGGCACTGTCCTGGGGGACAGCCTGACGCGCGCACAGAGCAAGGAGCGGCTGGAGCCCAGTGTCGAGGAAGGCTGCTACGATTGCAAAGGCGAACTCCAGGTAACTGGCCCTCCGGCCCCCACCCATGCCCAGCACAATCCTGATGTGAATCTGAGCGTTTTACCTCTATCCCTCGTCGATCGTTACACACACACACACACGGCATCACCATGGTGATGGGTGCTGGTCTAGTTATTACCACGGTAACCCAGCATGTGACTGGCAGGGTTGTGTGTAATATCATTGAGTTGACCATCACTGTCACAATCACGTCTGCTATGAAACTGACAAGCTTGAAAATAAATTAGTTGAATTCCGACTAAATTCATGGACGAGTCTATCCTGAGAGGGTTCTTGCACCTCGAGCTCGTCAGCCAGTCCTTTGAACATCTGATGAGCGTGAATCTGTGAGTCTCCCTGCTGGCCTGGCGGTCCAGATCGGCATCAGGCGGCTTCGCTTGCCAACCGGTCGTGGTGTTTGATTCGTTAATCCGTCAGCAATCTTCGCTGCTTAGACACCCAGCATGGGGGAGGATTATTGCAATCCGTCATTTGCTGCTGGTCTTTCTCGACAACAGCCAATGAAACAGCCGCTAGGGACGTGGGAGATTGACGGCGAGGTGTGATCCCCACCCCCTCTTCTGAATCCCCCATCACATGGCCTAATCCCTCCTTTCCGTGCCTCTGAAAATGCTGCCCTACCCCCCCCCCATATTATATTCAAAGTTTTCTTTTGTTTACAAATGGTTTACAAAACAATTTTCATGCCGGCTTAGCGGTTAGTCGCCCCCCGCCCCTCCCCGAAATGCACGCTGTCGCACATGCATTCAAACCCGCCGCGCCACTTGTATTCCTTAAGAGGTGCATGCAGGCTAGTTGATGCATGGGCGCCTGCCCCTCCTCGCCGCAGCCGCTGTCAGATGGCAGCCGGTACCGAGTGGTGAGACCTTTCGCAAGCAGCGACCCTCTTAGGCTCCACCTGCAAGGGCCTCCTAGCCCCCAAAGGTCAGCGGCCGTCTCCCTGACAGGTCTCTCATGACTCCCGAGCACCATAACATTTCTTACCTCTTTTGAAGTGTGGTGCTTTGAGGCTTTTTTTTTTTGCTGTGGGCATCTGGGGGTGACTTCCCCTCTATCCACCTTGGTAATAAAATAAACCACATTGTTAATTTCGTCCACGGCGAACCCCCAGGTACTGAAGCACCGCTGGGTAACATTTCTGCTCCGGCATCTTCATCCTCATATTATCAGCCCAGCGTTTGTGTGTTTGCACACTTTGTCTTGGGAGCTCACCACTGGTCCGTTTTTGTGTCGTTACCCACCGTACAGAAGCAAACCTTAACGCCTGGACAGCCAGGAAGGAAGGCTAAGGTATGGAACAGCAGCATGTTCCGGAATGCTCTCCCTCACGTCGCCCACCATAGCATTCATGCCAGTCTGGCCTGTCTCAGATCCTAATTGTATGTGTCTGCCTGAAACGTCCCGTGTTTTTCGCCATTGAGGTTTGCTAGCTGTTTGTGTGTGTGTGTGGGTGGGTGTGTTCCCGTCCATTTTTAGTTTTTCATTAGTTTGTGTTGTGGCTTGGTTGGTGGTCATGATTTTCAGATGTCGAGGACTAGCTGCGAAATTTGAAACGGGCTAACTACCTGCAGGGGCCAAGCCTGTCGTACACAACGAGGTGTCTCTTGACCCAGCGGCCCGTCCATCTGAAAATTACCACCGCAGGGTTGCTGTGTTTGCCCTGGATTGTGGATGTCCGGACTGTGCTAGTCCTCTTGAGATGAAGCCAGCCATGCTGCCTTCTGTGGACCCTGAACACATGCCTCTCTCCTAACCATAAATACTTTCCCCCAGTCTAACGCAAAGCTAAAGTTAGTTCGGAGCCTGGCTGTTTGCGAAGAGTCCTCTCCTCCCTCTAGCACTGAACTGGCACGAGAGCACCAGGTAAACCCCAAGACTGCCCACGATTCACAGCTCCTGCTTCTCGCAGTCATGCTGGAGAACGCCCAAATAATACTGCCGCCGATCTATGTCTGTATGTCTAGCTGTGATGTTCAGTCCCTGATATTGATTTTATTTTTGGCAGCGTCATACGTCAGACATTAAATCACTACTCGGGTGACACCTAGCTTACAAAAAAATGTGCAGAAACACATACGATTGCAGCAGCGTTGCTGTGATTGGCTTGGGATGATGGGAGGCATGCAGATTTATTGGTGAGCCTCGTAATGTCCGCCCACATGGGTGGCCGGCCATGTTGGTGGCCTTGTTTAGTAAAGGGACCCGTGGTACCACCAGTGGTCAGCCTGAATAAACCAACCCCCCCGCCAACACACACACACACACACACACACACACACACACACACTCTCCCAGCTGTGTGGCCAGAGCCACTCACAAGCTCCCCACCGAAATGTCTTTTTTCTTTTTGTTCTGGGTCAGAATGTCAGGCACTGACAACTACAGGAATTAAATGTCAGGCAGGGAGACTGCAGAAAGTGCACTTAATGGTAAAAGTGAGTTAGACAAGCTGCAGTAAATATTGCGCGCCTCGTGAAAGAGCCATGGCAGACAGCCCCGACAGGGCGTAAAGCGGACACCTCGTTCAGCCAGATTTACGGCCTTGAACTTATTTCTTGCCCATTGCAGAACCCTCACTTGCTCGCTGTGCTGTATTATCCTCCCCCCCCCCAGTTTATTTCTTTTTCACTGGACACATTTATCCCCAGACGGACCCCCACCCCTCTGAAGGCCAGGTTTATCCAGCCTAGTTTCCCCAGTGCGGCTTTGTGCATCGACCCGCTTTGTTCTCATTGTGAAGCCTGTCTTTCCGCCCGTTCCTTAAACTGCAAGTCCCGGGGGTAGGCGGGGGGGTTAGAAAGTGTTGGAAGAGGTCTGCTGTGGACAGGCTTAGCGGCCCTGTACTGCCCTCAGCTGTGTAGTGATGAAGCGGACGCGTCTTGCGATCCTACATCCTCAGGCAGCTGCTGCAGGTGTTCAAAAGCACAGCTTTATCAATACACATTGATATACAAGACACATTCAACCGTGTGAGTGAAAGAGATGCCCCCCCCCAGTGCTTTGCCATGTCCAGAGCAGCTGTGTCTGGGAGTGGGAGTTTGTGGCAATCGCAGGAGTTCGTGTGTGTGTGTGTGTGTGCGTGTGTGCGTGCGTGTGCGTGCACTCGCTCGCGCACGTCTATGGCCTTATCCTGATAATAGGCATGCACAGATCTTTGGTGAAAGCCTCATTTAAATTCGGGAAGATTTTCAGTAATGTATTGCACAGCTTAAACAAAATCCAGCGCCGTCTGTTTCAGGAGTTAAACCCTTTCATTATATCTTAATTAGCTCCCCGGCACATGAAGGGTCCAAGCGTGTGATGGACAGCCTTGGGCTTACCTATGATTTTTGGCAAATTTTTGAGGGACGTTGGCTAACTGAGGAGGTTTTTGACCCCCCACACTTCACTGTCTGCAGGATAAAATCCACTTTCCCCAGCCATTTGACAAGGAAGAACCACCCGTCAGAGATGAAGACGAGAAACGGAAAAACACAGACAAGCTGGAGAAGTCAGAGAAGATGCCACGGAAGATGCTTTCGAGAGGTGTGTACATGTGTGTGTGTGCGTGTGTGTCTTCAGGATGCTTAACCTGGTGTACCTTTAAGCCTTCATTGAAACTGGATGTGATATTTCATAGCCATTATTTGAAATTCATATTTTATTGAGTTACTCATTTTAACCAGGATGTTTTGCGTCTGGACAATAATTTCTCTATCTTCATTATAGATTCCAGTCAGGAATATACAGATTCCACTGGCATTGACCTCCATGAGTTCCTGGTAAACACCCTAAATAACAACCCCAGGTATATGCTGTTGCCAGTTCTTTAGTACCGCAAATTGAAAGGCCACACTGGCATTTTGTAATGTCTCATGTAATTAAATGTGTTCATTCCAGGGACAGAATGATGCTGTTGAAACTGGAGCAGGATATTCTCGATTTCATCAGTAATAATCAGTATGTTCAGTCATTTTCCTGGATGCGATATGAATTTCATTGGTTCTTCCTGCCGTGCCGTTAATCTTCTTCAATCTTCCCTTACTTTTTAATTGCTATGGTGTCAGGACTCAGAGGCGGAAGTTCCCGCCCATGACGTCATATCACCGCATGCTGCTGCACAGGGTGGCCGCCTACTTTGGCCTTGAGCACAACGTGGACCCCACGGGCAAGTCTGTGATCATCAACAAGACCAGCAACACCAGAATGTGAGCACCGTCGTTCCTGCCAGTCTGCCTACACAGTCGTCACTAGCTCAGTCATCCAGGCTGCACCTGTGTCTCATTCGCCAAAGTGGTCGAACTTTAAAATGGTGCCGCGAGTCGCAAATTGATTTTGCAATCCGTGCATGACTCTGTGTTTCAAAACCCTGGACTGTTTTTCAGACCGGACCAGAAATTTTCTGAGCACATCAAGGACGACAAGGCAGATGACCTTCAGAAACGATACATCCTGAAGCGGGATAATGCCAGCCTGGACCGGGATGACAGCCTGGTGAGTTTCCTGCCAGGTGTCCCGTGGTACCGGCGCCTTGCAGCAGGGGGCGATGCTGACCATGCCACTGTCTCTACCCCCCCAGATGCGTATGCGGCTGAAGGAGGACAGGAGGAGTAAATCCATAGAGGAACGTGAGGAGGAGTACCAGCGTGCCAGGGAGAGAATATTTGCACAAGAAGTAAAGTTCATATCAGTTGACCTTTTTGGGGTCGTGTAGCAGAGTGGTTAAGGACAAGATTTGGTTCAAATCCCCCAAGGGTCTCTGCTCCCCTTATGCGCTTAAGCCCAATTTAACCTGAATTTCTCCATTAAAATAGCAGGTTGTTTAAATAGGTAAAAATCGACCAATTCAGTATGATTTACATGGACTGACAGTTCCAGTTTAGTTTTTTAAATGATCTTTATAAGGAAGATGCTTGCTGATATGGGAAATTAAATTCTGCTTTAATCTGTTGTGATTAAAATTGGATGGTGTCTCATCTGATTTTGTCAGTGAGATTAATAACTTTTATGTGTTTTCAGGGTCCGGAGAGCTTTGCACTAGATAAGAGGTAAGTGTCCGGTTCCGTGTATATGTATGGTGCACATTGTGGCGAGGGTCCAGCTTTGGGTCCAAAGGTGCCTTTTCTGGCTGCAGGATCCAGGAGGATGATGCGTCTAGCAGCACCCAGCAGAGGCGCCAGATCTTCAGGGCGAAAGATAGCCGGTCCGCCAGCAGCCGGCAGAGCAGCTCCGAGAATGAGCCGAAGTACTCGGAACCGCGGCCGTGGAGCAGCACGGACTCAGACAGCTCCAACCGCAACCTGAAGCCCGCAATGACCAAGGCCAGCAGCTTCAGTGGCATCTCGGTTCTGATCCGGGGAGACAGCTCAGGCAGCAGCAAGGGCGCCGGTCGGCTGTCCAAAACAGGCAAGTGGGGCTGGTCTGCTGCTTGACCTCACAGTGAAGGCTCTGCCCACTCCTGAAATCGTGAAGGAATTCAGAAGTGGGTGTGGTCATCCAACGTGCCATTTTTTTGGACACACTTCACGGATGGCTTATGAAATCATTTAATTTTCTATTTATATTTCACTGTATACAGTCTATATTGTTATTCCCCCTTCTTCCTGTGCACGTCGGTAGAAAAGGGCCATTGCAGTTGGGCTCCAGTTCTTTAATATTAAGGATATGCATCATCACAAGGTTAATAAAAATCGATCCTCTAATTGGCTGTGTGTTTGAGTTTAAGCTATACAGTTACCAGATTGTTAAAATCTGATCTGATGTTCCCGACGTGCCGTGCAGCTGGATCTGATGCTCATGCTGTCATTTTATTTCCCTCATCTTTGAGACACAGCTCCTTGTCACCCCCCCGTCATGTGCTTGTACCTGTCCATTCAAACAGCATGATTCCTTGTGTTTCATCGCCTAGTGATAACATGGCTGCCTCACACCTCATTCTTCATTCACAGCCAGCTGTTTTGTGCTTTGCTGATCAGTGGTCCTATTGCTAACCCAGTATGAATTCATTGGTTACCCCACCTCTGCCTGTTTTATATTACACGCGTGTTCTGCGAGGGCCATCAGCAAGTGCGCTACTTGGGCCCCCGTGACCTGTACGTCTTGCATCTCCCATAGATTAAGGCACATCAGCCATGTATGTTACATCTATTGTTTAAGTACCATTAGTGGTTAACTGCTTAAGCAATGGCAATGGGGTTTTTTTTTGGGTCCAGCGTAACCAATGAATTCAGCCATAACCACTTGGTCATGTGATCTGCCCCCAGATTAATGTGCATGCTCTGCCTTATGGGTAAACACTTTTCCCCCCCCTTGCTCCCCTTTCCCAGGTTCTGAGTCATCTAGTAGTGTAGGCTCGTCCACGGGTTCGCTCTCTCGCCCCCAGCCAGCGGCAGCGGCACCCCTACCTCTCCTGCCCCTAACCCCCGCCGGCCACGCCGCGCCCGCCCCCGTGGCCTACCCCGGCGGCAGCTCTGTGTCCCGCGAGGGGGGCGGGGGCGGCCTGGCACCATCCGCTGCTAACACTAGCTACTATTTGCTTCCTCTGGAAGCGGCCGGCATCCCTGCTGGCAGTATCCTGGTGAACCCGCACACAGGTTGGTACCGGCTGCTCTGGGTCCGTCTGTCGGCAGCTGCGCGTGCGTGCGTGCGTGTGTGCGAGCGTGCGAGCTCCCTCATTGCTGTGTATGCTCACCTAACATACCACTAACACTACTCACACTTTTCAGTTCCATCACCGGAGGCCAGGGGTGGGGTTTAGGATGCACTATAGTCACATGGCGTGTATTTCATATGGTGGGCTGAGGCACAACTAAATAATTTCTGAGGTATTAAGTGATTTTTGAATCGCTTTTTTAAAAAAGCCGTGGGATGTTTATGGAGTTCAGTGGAGCTCTTACTGATGCACCATAACGGAGCTGCTTTCAAGTGGCACCTCTTTCATGTAAATGACATTTCTCCCGGGGGGGGTGGGGTGGAGTCTCGGCTTCTCTCTGAAGATGAGTGAATGTGCTGTTAGTCAGAAAGCTGCCGTCCGGCACAGACCGGCCTGTTGAATGCAGGGAGGGAGCATTTTCCCCGCGGCAGATGCACATTTGTCCCAGCTATGCTGTTGGATATGGAGTCGTCTTTGGTCGGCCTTGCTGATGGCTGAATTTTTTTTTTTTAGTAAAATTAGATTTCCTAAAATAGAATGAGGTTTCTTTTTTTTTGGGGGGGCGGGTAGCTGCTTTGAAAACATAAGAAATGTAATTTCTTTTGCTTATCAGCGGTGTCAGACGCTCTCCAGATGCGTGTGGCGTGCACCTCAGACTTTCATGGTTGTGTAGGAGAAACACACGCTTTATCTGCATAGGCAGGAATGGTCGCTTGTTTTCAGTGCCACCAGATTTCAAAACGTGCAGCATGCCTGATGATGGCGCCGTTCTTCTACCAGGCCAGCCTTTCCTCCACCCGGATGGCAGCACTGTTGTGTACAGTTCCAGCATGGCACCTCAACCAAGCAGGAGCCAGCAGCCCCTCTCCTTGCCTCCACCACCACCTCCACCCGTGCCACACCCACCTCAGCCGGCCAATCACGTGCTCCCTCAGGTCAGTCCGCTGCTGCATCTGCAGTCATGCCTGGTGGGGTGGGGATGGGGCAGTGCAAAAGAACCCGTTAATCTTCCACGCTGGGGGTGGGGGTTGTGTGTGTGTGTGTGTGTGTGTGTGTGTAATATAGGTTTTTAGCGGCCCTTTTGAGTGGCGCACTGCAGAAACCGAACGGCAAGGTCCTTGATTAGATGGTGCCGTATCCCTGAGACCTTGTTTGGTTTGTGCGGCCAAATGTCCTCTTGTCATTTTCTCTCCCTCCATCTTGTCTATTTCATTCGACCTAAATACGGAAGTTAACGCTATTAGTTTTGGTGTATTAATCGTTGGTTAGCTCTATGCGATTGTGGGCTCCTTCATAGACTAATACTCTGAGGGCTTTCAAGCCTGAACCGCTGTCTCTCTCATGACTAAACGCACGGTGACCCCGCCTCTGACCCCCCCTACCCCAAACCCCTTGCCTCCTCAGCCGAATCGGTCCCTGCCGCCTCCGGCTCCGCCGCCGCCGCTCCAGTTCTCCGTGGTGTCTTACGCATCTCCGCTCCTGCCTGTCTCCTCTAACCAACAGTACACTGTGGTACCGCTCCTCTCCTCCTATTTCTCCTTCCTCCACTCTGCCTGTCTGTGTTTTTCTCACTGACTGAGCCTCTGCATCCCCATCACCGTGTGCTAATAACTGTCCATTTTGCTTTTTTGCTTTTAATTTTTTTTTTCTTCTTAGTGGCGATTTAAAGGATTATTGTGTGAATCACCAATTTTGCATGTGTATATACCCACAACTTACTTGTATACGTATAGTTTGAGTTTGCTAAATAATACTTAATTCACAATTTTAATTTTTTTTACTAAAAAATTATTCTGATCAATGAAGAAAGAAAAGCAGAATGGGCAGTTGGTCCCTGATTGAATATTGTGATTATCCGTTATATCCAGTTTGTATTTATGGATTCTTGAGTTAAATTTGCATGCTGAAAGTTATCAGACTAGAAATGAGTTTCAGATTTTATTATGTGGATTAGGAGCTGGGGGGGGGGGGGGGGCCGTTTAGATGCTCTGCTGTGCTGTCATTCCTGCTTGGTGACATAAATCCCCTTCCTGCAACGTCTTTTCTGACCTCCTTCCACTGACGAACATCCCTTAACGACTAATTAAATAATTAAAAGTGTGCTTTAAATAATGAATTTTTGCAGCAGAGATGTAGTTTAGTATCCGGTGACTGAAACCGTTACAGTCTCTCCCCCAGTTAACGTCAGGGTGTGGCGAATAGCCCACGCCGCCTCAGAAAAGATGACGGTGCCTTTTTTGTTTCTCGTGGGTCGTGGGCCTTATTCCCCTACTCTGGTTCCACCCGCAGCAAGACAACCTGGGGGCTCAGTTCAGTCACATGAGCCTGGCCCGGCAGCCGTCCGCTGAAGCCCCTGAAAGCCACACCGCTGTGTACCCCTCCTCTATGGTGCTGCAGCCCGGACAGCAGGGCGGCTACATTGTGCCCCCCCCAGGGCAGCCCGTGCCCCCCGCCTCTGCTTTCCCTGGCTCGGCGCCCTCCGCGGGCCAGCCGGTCATGCAGCAGACCCACGCGCAGCAGGTATCTCCCCCCGCCCCCCCCCCTTTCTGCTGTATTGTGTCCTGATCTGGCTACTGTACCGCCTGCAGTGTAACGCACAGCTATTGCCAAGCTCACTGAGTAATCCCTGCTCTGCCCTCCAGATGCCTGCATGTTACTGTGCGCCAGGTCAGTACCCGCACTCCGGTCAGGCGTACCGGGCCGCGGCTCCCATGCACT
>JAODKF010000001.1:50712718-50752337 GCA_026779585.1 Mormyrus proboscirostris
AACCTTGGCAGCTTCAGCCTGTTGCACATTGACTAACTAGAGGGTTGATAATATATTTGTCCTTCAGCATAGTGATGTTATAACACTAATAAAGGTGGATATTCATACATCCAGGACATAAAAATGAAGTAGCTAACAGAAACTCTAAAGGCTAATATAAGGTGCAAATACATACTCAATTGATTGCATTGTGTTGATTACAGTATAATGATTACATTGTAATGATTACATCATGGGTATTTGGCATGCTTTTTAATAATACCATAATGATTACATTCTACGTTGTACAGTGCTAAATGATATTCCATAGAATCTGGGTGGTTTCTATCAGTAGTTTTATATAAATAATAAAATAGCATTGACTGCCTTTCATTCAAATAAACGAATCCTGGTTTTGCAACATAACACATACTGCTGAATAAGGAAAAATTCCATAAAGAGTCATCATGTATCAGGAATTTTTTTTTTTTTTCCCCCCAGAACAATTTTTATTCAGAGCAATTGCATATCCATCATCAGAACCTGCAAATGAGTCTATGAGAAACCCTTGATGTGATTTCTCCTCGCCCTGGTCACGCTGCTTTCTGATCACCCCAAGATTCTCATCACCCTAATGAACCATGGAAAACCACCAATGGCTTCCGTTACAGTTGGGCACTGCAATGTTTCACATGCATCATTAAAAAAAAAAAAAAAAAGTTTTCTATTATTGCTGTTAATTCCTGTGCTTATACCGCTCTTTAATGAAAAGGTTTGGCCAAGGCAATCTGGTGAGTTTTGTTTCTCCTATATAAATGGTCTGATAGTAGTATGTAAAACCAGTGTAAACCAGTTCAACCTAGTAGTGAGCAGGGAGATAGCAAAAATATGGACTGTTTGAGGATCCCTGAGGTTTGGGTTGAAAAACATTGGTGTAAACCAAAAGGAGGATTACACAAGCTAGATTAAGGCATCCAAAAACACACTTCTACATACAAAATGTCATTGTTAATTATTTAAATCAACAAAAATGTCAAGCATGACAAACTGATTCCAAACGCTTTACTGATTAATAATCTACTGTCTATTTCCCATCAAAAAATGTAGACATAAACTAAAGCACTGTCCATTTTCCCCCATACCCTGACTAGATTCTAGAGAGAAGCTGGTGTGGTGACAGGAAATGCTGTCTCTGTGCCTCACACAGCCTTGAATGTGATAAGATATTCTGGATAGGCACCCGAGTCACAGAAGATGACGAAGATGAAAGGGTTTTGCAAGTTGTCAACAGCACAGTCATGAAGACCAGCTTGGGGGTTGCTGGGATTCAGGGCTTTGGGCTCTTTCAGCTCGGACTCTCCCAGGCAGGGCTTCCCCGTCAGGACACGCGCCCTGTAGATGTACTTTTGGCCCTGATCATCTGGGCTGGAGTAATCATCTTGGCAAGAGTAGTAAGCTTGTTTGGCGAAGTAGGTTCCCAAGCCGTACTTTGTAGCTGTGGTACAGGGAAATAGGTTTTTATGCCCTACTCATCACAAATATTCCAGTACAATACAGAAAAAGTCGCAAGCTACTGTAATTCAAGGTGTGGAGGATGTCTCAAGAAACTTTGGTCACCCTACCTCGGAAAGGACATTGCTGCTTTAGTGTGAGTTCGGCAAAGAGAGGAGGTACACTCAGAGCCACAGGAAAGGTCAATCCTGATGACTACTTTACTGTTAGCACTAATTTGAGGACTTGGGGCAATAAATGGAAACTAGCTTTGTGCCTTCACCCCAAGGGCAGTGGGAGCTTTGGGATGTTCTTTCTAATTGTGTAGACAGAGCACAGTCCTCAGGTTCACTCAAGAGTGGAGTGAGGAAAATGTACGGGTTCTTTGAATGTTGAGTGAGTCAGGTCTCCTCTTGATTGCAGTATTTTTTTTTTTTACAAATGTTACTGTCACTGCTGAATATGTTAATGTAGAACATACCATTTCTGCCGCAGAAGCTCCTGTTGAAGCCGTAGGCATTGATCTTCTGGCAGATGTCCTTCGTGGTGCCATGGTAGAGCATCTGCTCATTGGGGTTCTTAGGGTACTTCTTATCAATGGCCTGTTTCCGCACAGAATAGCTCTGCCACAACACGTCGTGCTGGAGTCTCTCTATCTGTTAAGAGATCAGACTAGTGATTCACATTGAATTGTCACGGTTTGGTTGTACAATAAATTCCAGTTTATTTAATCTAGTTATTATTTACTGAAAAGCAGTCTCTGTTCACTAGAATCACATCTAGCATGCAACTCTACCCTGTGCCGACCTGCCTGGGATCTCCTCCACACTCCATCTGACCTTTCACTGGACAAGCAGCTGGAAGTTGGCTAGGTTTCTCACCTGGACCACTTCAATGCGCTTCTTTTGTGTCTTTGTAAAATGTTGGCAGGATACTATAAAGTCCTTTGAAATGTTCTGGTATTCCTGTGACGTTGCAACCAGAGGAACAACAATGTAATTTTTGCCACCCATGTTGGTCCATGTTGGAGGCGTCTGAATCACCGCTAGAGGGAAATGTTTGGAACAACGGTCAACACGTCTCTCAAACTCCTCACCATTCCTCAGTTACAGGCAACAGTACATCTTTTAGGTTTATGCAAGAATAACCCTGATATATATGCTCATCAGATGAACACATGATTCTACATAACTGTTCAAATTTAAGACATCAAAAACATGAATCTTGCAGCCAGCGCTCTGTTATAATGTATGTATATATTGTATGCATGTTGTATGTACATTGTTGTTCTTGCTGTTTTGCTATTTATTGTTCTTTAGCAATATATGTATGTCTGCAGAAAGGTATGCATGCAAGTATTTTATAGTACTTGTATGTGTACAAATAACACTAAAGCCTTGGAATCCTTGTCTCCTAGCTGTAGATACTCCTAGTATCTATACCCATTAACTCTGGATACACTGAAGTTTAATTTGTCTACCTGTGTCTGAATCTCCCACAAGGGGTGTCCTTCTGATCTTGAAAGTTATTCCTTTGCCATCTGTCATCTGCATATGCTCTAGATCCACTTTGGAAGTTTTCCCTTTTTGTGTGAACAAATAAGTCTTCTCCTGTCGGATGTAGGCACACTCCAAGTTGTAACTAATATTAGACTTAATTGAGGTCCACCTTCCCTGTTTCACCTTCTCCCACAGGACTGTTTTCTTTATCCGTTCCTCCTCAAACTTCTGATTTTCTCTCTCTTTCGCTCCCTGGAGGATGTCTTTGATCTTCAGGACAGCCATGAGAACATCGTCCTTTTTTCCTGACACTGTCAACTTGTTGACTTGGACCACCACGCGTAGATGGTGCTTGTTGCTCAGGTCAATGATAGCTTGTTTCTCCGGCTCCTGGAGGAAGCACAGGCTTTGGGCTTCCACATCCTGTGAACTGCACTCCTCTGCAAGCAGGTCCTCCAGGCATTTCTTTACCTGGGCCAGGCTGCCCGCAGCCGTCCCATATACCTCTACTGTCATGGTGGGATAAGTCACATTGGCCAACAGGCTGGTGAGATCCAATGAAGGATGAGACTGTCTTCTCCTTGGACCAGGTTTTGATTTTTCCAGCTTTTCTACTAAAGTGGAAATGAGAAATACCGTAGGCTTTGCGCACTATTATAAATTTTTGATCTTAGCATATAGGATTACAGAATAAATAAATGGGTTATGTTATAAATTATTTTATAAATTGTGCTAAAAATGCTGTTTTCTACAGAATGGTCGTCACTAGAATATTTCACTGGTTAAAGGGACTACCCCACAATGGCCTTACCAGGAGACACCTTACATTTCTTCATGGCTTGTTCAAAGCTGGAAAACATGTTTTGTTGGAATATGACGATGTGAATAGAAGTAAAACTTGGCTGGGGATTGTCCTGCAGGAAGTTCTGAATGGCATCCATCATGGCTACAGCCACCTGGTCTGCATGCAGGTTTCCCGCTCCTGAACAAGGAAAGGATATATACTTGATATGTAATTTCAAAGACATTAATATGGCTTTAATTAAATTAAGGACACGGATTCATAAAGGTCCCGAGTTCAAATCCATGATATTTCATGTGAATCCATCCCTAAAAGTAGGCAAAGTTTTGTATACAAGTATCACTTAAGCAATGGAGAACAACGTGATTGATTTCCATTTGCATACCCGTGCCCAGTGCTGGGAATGACACTGATTGAACTTTGATGTCGTTACAAGCCTTCAAGACTTTGCACATGGAACTTGTGATGGCTTTATCTGTGGTCTGCCCGACCATGTGCACAATGTGCTTTACTGGGAGTTTTCCTGGTTTGGTGACAACCAGTCCATCACTTGGCTGGGTTCCTAGTTAAAAGAATACACAACGAAGAGACAATGTGTTTACACACAAACAGGATGTGACATCACCACCCACGCAACAGGAATGCGCCGGATACGCACCCAAAGCTTTACATTCATCCACCACACTATTTCCTGCCGCTTTCAGGATGGCCCCAGATACGCCTGCCAAGGAGAACGTGGCATCAGTCACAAGCCTTTTCACAGGGGTAGACAGCATGGCTACTTTAAGATAACATGCCATCATCTTTGGGTAATTATGAAATAAAGAACACAAAATCAGCATTTCCCATTAACTTTGATACTAAATACCACTTTGCACTGTGTCCTTTAGGGGTGGGGGCCCACCTTGATTTTGAAACAGATGTGACACTGGGTGGTTTACCTGTGTTTAAGTTCAGGGATGTGTTGGTGCTGTTAACGATGGCGTCGGTGGTCTCCTTGGTGATGTCTCCACAGAATGTCTTAATGTCTATTGGTCCCATGACAACCTTAATGCTGTCTGCCAGGTAGAAACAATATGAAAGGTCATGACCTTTCATTAAGGACTGTTTCAGAGAAATTTCTGGAGACCTTGTTAAGCCTTACTGCTAGAGGAACCCTGATCTTCCTCTTCAGATTCAGAGCTCCAATCCTCCTCCTCATCAAGGGATACATTCTGGTTGAAGAGAAACCAAATAATACCTATAAATTAATCAATTAAACATAATTTCTTTAAAATTACCATTTGGTAAATGATGGACAACAGATCACTGCTTGATTCAGCGATTCAGTTATTTCAAATTGCTATTATTCCATACTGTTGATTTTGTTTTCCACAGCTGGAGTCCCTGAAGAGCTTCTTTCAAGATGTCATCTTTGTCAATAACAACATAGACCAGTTTGAGTACGGTGGAGGGATGCTGGGTCAGGTGGTTCTCAAACCCTTTGAGCATGGCAGTGATTGCATCTGCTGCTTTCAGACCACCGCCTCCTGCAGTCGGAGTGAGGTAAATGGAAACATCCAGAATGAATAACAAGATTCAAGTAGACCACTATACTCTTCTGTTTAATTACATGCATCAGAAATGACTCTGTTATCGCTCTGAACGGACATCAGTGAC
This sequence comes from Mormyrus proboscirostris, assembly GCA_026779585.1. Classification (NCBI taxonomy): domain Eukaryota; kingdom Metazoa; phylum Chordata; class Actinopteri; order Osteoglossiformes; family Mormyridae; genus Mormyrus; species Mormyrus proboscirostris. The sequence goes on from JAODKF010000001.1 coordinate 50,718,149, forward strand.
CAAGTGAAATCGGTTATCGATTAACTGGATCTGTTACTGGGATAAGAGCCAGTATGCAAAGGGCGCTTTCAAGAGCAACACCAAGAAAACATAAATTTGCAAAATTGTTGGTACTAACCACAGACTGTCAAATACTGCTCAGTAAAAAGACATAAGTACTAGCAGCTGTAGTTGGATATTTATGGTGAGAGTTTTCATCAGGAATATCTAATGTGTTGGCTAGATATCTATGGTATCTAATCTGTCCATTGTGCTAGCTATTGGACAGGGGCATGCTGACCGGTGCCGACAGCAGGGAAGGAGACTGTGGTGATCTGGTTGTTCTCGCACTGTTCCAGCACCCTCTCCACCCGGGACGTGGCATCAGCACACGAGTGAGGCCCCAGCATGTGGATGATGAAGTCACATTGCAGGGCACCACCACCAGTAACGGCGACCCTGTCGTCATCCAGGGGACCTGCATGCAGATGCAGGCAGGTGACTATCTGAGAGGCCTTCGCAGTTAAATCAAAGCACTCCCTGCCATATAATGCAAACTCACTGAGTTTCTTGCATTCATCTTCCACTGACTGTCCGGCGGCCTTCAGTATAGCTCCAGAAACGCCTGAAACATGAGAGAAAGATAGAAACGACCCCCAGCTAAACCCAGAGGTTACCATAGTGACATGAAGGATGGTGCATTCAGAAGCGCCTCATGGTCACGTGCGCAAACAGTGCTGCTCACCTCCATTCAGGCTGAGATCTTTGTTGGTGGTGTTGACGATGCCTCTCACTGTTTCTGTGACAATGTTTCCTTTCCGCACCTCCAGTCTCACCTCACGGATCTTGACTTTAGAGGTCCATCAACATTATTTCAGTAGGAGCAAATGCGGAAAAAATGCAGGAAAACATACTTCAAGTTGACATGTTGGGGTGGAATGAGCACCTTTTATAAATACTCATATCATATAAATACTCATATAAATACTCATATCATATGAAAATGAACTTTTTTGCTAATGCCACAAAGGAGGCTCACCTTGATTTGCAGGTAGCTGGTCCTCACTTGACTGAAATTCCAGACAAAACAGAAAGGAAAACAATGAATGTCTCATCAAAATCATTTAAAATTAAATTTTAATCACATACAAATATACTGACATGAGACTATATAGCCCAACCCCAGGACACATTAGCCTAAAGCTGCAATTAACCTACAGGCCAAGGTTTGCATAGCTAATTCTTCCTCATATGGAGGGTCACTGATGTTCTTTATCAAACAAATAAGCACAAAGACCTGCTTCTTGGACAGTGACAGGTGGGTCTTCTCAACAAAACATTCATAAAAGCACTGGAAGACATTGTCTTCTAAGGCCACTATGTAAACGAATCGGATGCAGGTTGAGGCCGTCTTTGATGAATGGTTCTCCAGTCCTTTGAGGATGGCTTGGAGAGACTCCTTTGGTCCAATGTTACCTTTTCCTGTGAGAAATTAACCAATGAAAATGTGTTGCTTTATTGGTCTGTCACATGACCTTGGTATTTAACAAAAGGATCACTCATTAGCTGAGGGTGACGGGAGGCATGGTGTGGGTGTGGTTTCACCTGTCCCAATGGCTGGGATGGAAACCTTAGTGCAAGTCTTGCTCTCACACAGCTGCAGGACCTTCTCTATGGAGGCCGTGATGCCAGCTGTGGTAATTGGTCCCACCATCTGGATGATGTGTTTGCAGCTCAGACTGCCCCCACTGGTCACCACTACTCCGTCCTCTTTCTGGGTTCCTGACAGGGTGAGCATGTTTAAGGTGAGCACCTAAACCCTCAGTCAGAGCAACACTCTTTAAGGGGGCTACTCAGTCATATTGATTACATCTGTAATCGTGTATAAAGCTGATACTTATTGTAGCATGGATTTTTAATCCTGCATTGAGCATCATGGGATATAAGGTATTACCCAGTTTGGCACATTCATCTGTAACTGATTTCCCAGCTGCCTTCAGAATGGCCCCAGAGACACCTTTCAAATAAGGGAGACGAAATGTCTTAATAAATAATAAGGACAGAATGCTGCAGCCAATGGGGAAAGTGCACACAGCATTTACAAGCAAACAGCGATCCTTTGTAATAAGAAGAATGAAGCTTCCTCCCTTTGGAGTTACTGTAAGGAAGTGAGCCGTTGTTCCATAGCAACCAAACTGTGCACACAGAATGTCTGTGCTAAAAGTTCATTTCAACCATTCCTATTCTATCCCGCTAATATCCTACCAGCACCCCCTCATTACTACCCCACTAGTGGACCCTCACCACTTTGGAGATTCAGAGTGCTGTTGGTGGAATTCACGATGGCGTCCACCTTCTCTTGGGTAATATCTCCCTTTTTCAGCATCACCAGCATACTGCCGATGAGCACTCGGGATTCTGGTGTCAGAGAAGTTCCAGGCCAGGAGGAAGGACAGTCCAGGTATGAGCTCAAATATGACTGCTGATCGTCATGTCAAATGGTTTAAAACCGGGAATCATGCATCACTTACCTGCTCCTGAGCTCGAAGGGACTTGTGGCGGTTGAGTGACATTCGCTTTGTTTGAAGGTCTGGTGTCCTTAACCATGGTGTCAATGTGTGCCTGCTTACCAACCTGGAGGTGACATCTTCACTTGAAAACAATACGCAATATTTGTATATTTTTAAGCTTTTATCATAAAATAAGCTATAACTAAAACTTCTTTGCCTAGCTTAACTTGGTTATGGTCAACACTTACAAGTTCATTCGCCACATTATTGAATTCCTCTACTATCTTGATATCTCGGTCGACGATGACTATTTTTCTCAGATCCTGAGGTGCTCCTTGGTGGGATTCACAGAACTCCAGGATGGCCCCGATAACTGCCTTGCAGCTCTCACTAACGGGATAGCCAAAGGCTCCGCAGCCCGGAGCTGGCATCACTATGGAGGTGAACTTCTTGTCCTGCGCTTTTGTCAGGCATTGTAGGATTGCCTCCTTGAGGTGAATGAACTCAATATTTTGACCATTGAGCTGGAGACCACTGCTACCCCAAGCAGCAATCCCAGCATACATAAGGATCTTTACAGATAGGTTTCCTGGTTTGGAAAGAACAACATCTCCGGCTATTAAATCATTTCTTTCCTTAGGTAAACTCTTCAAGGCTTCTTGTATCTGAGGGCCCCCGATCTTTAGAACCTGCTGAGCGATGGGCTTATCAAAAGCCAAGTTACCACCCAATGGGCAAACTAAGACATCAGCCGAGTGGCAGGACACATCACCTTGGACAATGGTTAGCGTGATGCTGCTAGCTATGTTATGGCTGTAACTTCGAGCAGAAGCTGCAGGACTGGTTTCCTCAGTAGGGAAATGCAACATGCATCCAAATTCTTTGGCTTGGGCTTTGAGAGCAGTCTGGTTTTTCTCCAGCACTATGAATTCCCCAGCTTTGAGAAATGAGTGCTTCTCCTTCACAATGAGAGCCAGCTGGTTTTTCACTGTTGAGATGGCTTCCTGGATCTTGTCACTGGCTGCAGTGACCTTCAGACAGAGGGAAGTCTTTGATGGCACTATTATTGCATCCAGGACTTTGATGGCAGGTACTTCCGATAAGTTCATGCAGTCATTAATAAAGTGCAGCACTTCTGCGGACTCCACAGTAACGTCATCTGTTACCGGCATTTTGTTATTTAGGTAACCTTTCAGTTTCCTTGAAACGTCTGTCACTGCACTGTAGAATCCTGTCATTATGATCGATTTGTGAGACTGTAAAACTTTGACATTAGACACATCTTCTGTCAGATCGTCAAGGAAGTGCCTCCACTTTTCATCCTTAGTGACCTTCAGTTGTTCAGGGGTCAGCTCCAACACTTCCTCTTTCAAAAGCGTCATTACAGTCTGTTCAGCTTTAAAAATATCTTTTTTCTCCGCAAGGATCTGGTAAGAATCTCCACACTTCAAGATGACTGCACAAATACCTTTTTGGGATTTCTGCTGAACAAAGTGATCATGCTCAAACTTTTTCAAGTCCAAAGATTTAAAAAACTTTGCTAGGTGAACTGAGAGATTTAATGTTTTAGTGGCCAAATTCCCTTTATCTTTCTTGATAATCATTTCTGCTGAACTTACTGGGTCTGTGAGTCCTTTAAGGCAGATGCTCAGGTTTTCATCATCTTTTGATATTTCAACACCATCCACTTTACTGGAAACCAGGTTCCAGAGAAAATCAAGCTCCTCTTTAGAATTCAGAGGGATCATTCTCACCACGGTATTTCTCTGAACTGCCAGTTCCTCACTGGTGCTCTTCACAAGGAGCCTAACAGAATCCACAACTGGATTTGCTTCATTTTTCAGCCCCACCACCAAGATTCTATGATGGGGACCCTCATAAAAAACACTGACATCAGTGGAGACCAGGCTGAGGCACGTGTCCTTGATCCTCTTCCAGATTTCATTCTCAGCGTCCAGCTTGATCACAATATATCTCTTCAGCAGGCTCTCCACATCAGTCCTGGCTTTGCTCTCCCAAACAGAAGCCACATGGTACATCAGCAGAGACTCTTGGTCCACCGTCATCTCCAGCGAAATCTTTGACTGTTCCACGGTTTTGTCAACTGAGACTCTAGCGTGGACATCCTGCAGTGTTTTCTCGAACTGCTCCATGAACCTCTTGTTGTGACTCAGGTGGTTCAGCAGCACAGAGTCGTACTGTAAGGTTACTTTGCTGGGAGCGGCGGGTGGGGGTGCGGTTTTTCCAGTCAGAGCCTTCTGCAGATGGCTGTAGAACAGAACCGCTTGCAGACTGACCCCACTAAGACTGTGCGCCTGTTCAGCGACACTGTGGGCCACTGTTGAAGGAGAACCAGCAAATGTTGCTGAGACACTGCTTAAAAAGTTATTACATGTAAATCACTACTTCTGTTTATAATTACCAGATATTTTTCAAAGACAACATTAGGTCACTAAATTTAAACTTAGCACTTCAAGAAAGGTGGATATTTTTGTAGGAGCTACCAGGGCTGGACTGGGATTAAAAATAGGCCCTGCACTTTTGCCCATGCAGGCCCACTAAACATCAAATTTGCCGATGGGGGTGTGGGCCAGCAAAATTCTTCGTGCTCCCCCCCAATTGGCCACCACGGTAAAGGTAAGCTGGCCGACAAGACCAGCCCTGGGAACCACTCAATCCAACTGAACATTACAAGACGGTATGAAAATCACTGTGCAATGGCACAGATCAATTAGAAAAGTCTAGGGCCTTGAAAACAGAAAGAATACAGTCGTCAAAACATACCACGCCAGTCTCTGAAGGTTACAGTCACACTCCTGGTCCTGTCGACCCAGTTCAAGGAGCTGATCTCTCCCCCTTTACTCCTCTTGCTGTTGAAGTACAACATCAGTGCCTCCTCAGAGATGTTGTCCATCTTACCCTCGACCAGGACGGTGTCTGTGCGCATCATACGGGAAGCTGTGATCTCCATGTCCACCAGCTTCTTCATGGAGCATTTCTCCAGAAAAAACTTTATGTCTAAATGAAGGATTGGTATGTTAAGCAAGCGAAGATCATCTGCAACTCAGTCCTGGAGAATTCTAGTTATTCCATATTAATACACCTTTATTTCTCTTATAGAACTGTTTCTAAGATTGAAATGTAAATACATCTCCTCCAGACATGTCACCTCCCAGCCGGAACATGTCAGGAAGCACCTCATCTTCGCTATTCGCTAAGTCCAGTGTTATCCATTTTCTTATATAATTGCACAAACACCTTCCATTACTGATTTTTTATTTCTATAAGCAAAGTGCTGTTGGTGGAATTCACGATGGCGTCCACCTTCTCTTGGGTAATATCTCCCTTTTTCAGCATCACCAGTAAGTGTTTATTCCCTTAATATTCTTTTTAAGGTGTGGTTTGTGTACTGTGTACTTTTAATTTGTTTGCACAAGATATACTGTCTTTGCACTGTCTTGTTTTATACTTCATGTTTGTTTGTCTGCACTGTACCTGTTTTGCTACTGTTTACACCAGAATTCTCACCTTACTTTAAATTGGCAAACTACTAATTCCCCAACACCAACATTTATAAAAGTGCGGAGCTCACCGATGTCCTGCTTAAAAGTGACCGCCAAGCTGCCTGGTTCACGGAGGGTCTCCCACGAGTGCTCCGCCCCCTTGCTGCAGCTCTTGATGTAGACGGAAATGACGCTGTGCTTGCAGCTGCCGGCAAATCCACTCAGGATGAACCTATGTGGGTCCAGCCTCTCCCCCCCGGCCCTCTCATCATAAAGTGCCACTCTGAAGGAGGATGCTCCGATCCTGTGGTCCTCTTTAGCCAGGACCTTCTCCATGTCTGAGAAAGAAGGGTGGGTGAGAGATGCACTGGCTGAGGTGTCAGAAAAGAGGCAGTGGTTCTCAGGCTTGGTCACACACGTGACGTTTGAGAGCCACTACAGCATTCAGAATAGTCGATTAAGTTTCCCGAGCTTCGTCATCAACCGACAACCAGAACAATCCATCGCAGATTCTCCCGACTGTCCCAATCAGCCACTCCAGCATTTTTTTGAGGTCTCCCTCAGCAGCAACAGCCCCTCCCCATTTCTGGGGACACAAAATGCCCTGCCCTCAGGGATTCTGGGGCCACAAGAAGCCCTTCCCCCATGGGTTCTGGGGTAACAAGGAGCCCCACCCTTGGGGGTCTGGGGGCCACAAGGAACCCCGCCCTTGGGTGTTCTGTGGTCACACCAAGATCCTGATTCACCAACCATATAGCATATAAAATGCTATCCGGAAAAAACATTAAGAACATTGACTGAAAGCGAAACCACACTTGATATTCAGGACAGTTTGAGGGTTACTGTTATGATAGGAATTTAGCCCATGCTGCTCTTTAATGTGCCAAAACCACATTTTTTTCCTCTTGCTTAGCAATGCACACACTCAATATATTAATTAATGATAAATATGCCACTTGCCTGACTGGTTTGACAGCCTGAGAATCCAACCATCTTCCCCATGTTTTTCTATACTGACATCATCAGAGAACTGCTCAAAGTACAGTGTTAGCAAATCGTCGTCGATGGACTGAGTGCTGCTCACTAGCAGTGAGACTGCGCCACTGTCACCCTGCTGTGAGGCTGAAACATACGCGTTGCGATGAGGCAGGCAAACATTTAAAAGTGGACACCAAACAAATGGCAGATACAAACTGCATGCAGAAATGAAGGATAAAAACTTCTTGTGCAAAAAAGGCTTTAAAAGGTGTTACAGATTATCACCATTAGGGGTCATAAATTCTCAGTTTCAAAACCATGAATTCTTATCTTTACCATATTCACCTCACCGGGAAAAGTGATTTCAGGATGGATGGATAAATTACGCTACCGTTACAGTCATACTTACATTTCTGATAAACGGTGACTTGCTCCTAAAAAAGTAAACATATTATTGTTTAATGCAATGCTTCTTATTGAACTTTTTATTCCAAATTCACAAATCTGCGACTTTTCTGTAAAAAAATCTTATTACCTGCTTTCCAGCCGCTTCTCTACAATGCTCCTGTTTCTCCTTAATCAAGCTGGGTGGAGGTGATTCTCTCTTAATATCTGTGTTCACCTTCTCCCCATGTAGTTTCACAATAAGATCCACCTTTCCCAGTCCTTTAAAATCAACCGTGTGAATTTTCTTTTCTATGACCTTTCGGGCATCTAAGAAACAGAAGGGAAATGTAGAATCATTGCATTTGTTGTCCTGGTCAAAGGAACTTCTTAGAATCATATTTTCATTTTCACTTCCAGTTAGTGAAGAAAACTACGTATGCTGTCGTATCAGTACTCAAAATCTCTATAAAATCTCCGCTGGACGTTTTTCGTATACATGTTACATCAATTAAATTTATTCCTGTGTACGATCGTATTACCTTCGTCTCTAACGTAAACCAGCAGTGCCTTTTTCCTGTCACTGGGGTGTTCCCGAATTTCCAACACTTCTCCTCCAGATTTCCTTTTATTTTTGAAGTAGAGCTCCAGTTTTGCTTTAAGCGAGGCCGCTTGGTCAGGCAGACCCTCCAGGACCAGCACCTTCTCGTCCATGCCAGCAGTTCCCCCGAATAAGTAGGATCTCTGCCTGACAGATACCCTGTGAGCTCACATGACCCGGCACCCCAAGTGAAAGCGAAAGTTACTGTGACAGAAATAAAAGCTCTAACGAGGAAGGACTAGTTGTTCTGAGTAAAACCTCTACAACTTGCAAAGTGCGTTTTCGGCCGCGGTGTTCTTGTAGCAGCATTTTCAAAGTTCCAGTTTTTCTGGCAGTAGTTTGCTAGTGACCAGATAAACTTTACTTAATTTTATGTTGTGTTTAGAATCTGCTTTATAAGGATTTAGAACTATTACGATTCATAATTCTCCGATTTCATTATCGATTGTTTTATTTCGTGCGCACGCGCCGCTCTTGCTTTCGTTTCTGTGCAATCGGTGCGGTTTAGAGGAAGCAGTTTTAAATTTCTTAGTAAGTTTTATGTTTTGTTCTCTAAACAATCTGCATTAAAGCGTGATTTTCCATTTTAAAGTTAGTTTTGGAAATACTGTGAGTTGTCGTACTCGTGTAGGCCTGCGTCGTTCAAAGTAATAAAACATTGTGTTAATGATTATCCTGCGTTCCTATATAGGTGCATATGGTTTCGGTCGGGGTGGCTTACTCCAAAGAGTTGGGCCGAGACGACGTAAATGATGAATATTGTATTTGTACTAGCGGCCAATTTCAGTGTACCAGAATACGTGATGTTCATTACAACTCTGGTTTAAAAAAATCCTTGCCCATAGAAATAATGGTAAAAAAAACTGAATACCTTCAGCATTACACCCTTACCTTTGTTTTTGATCTCTTTCCTCCACGACAGCTTTGTACTAAAGACTTGTTGAAATATAACATGGATGTGACAACTGCCTTGCAAGAACTGGAACTTTGGAAGGTAAGGAAGAGGATGTTAGTTGTCAGTCATCATCCTGTGTTCACGGTTTTTTTTTTTTTCTTTTTCTTTTTTTTCTTTTTTTTTTAATCCGCAACACATGATTTATTTTCTTAATTTTCTTTCTTTTTTAATTTCTTTTCTTGTCGCCTTGCTTAGGCCAAGGTTAGGGAAGCAGAGGAAGAAAAATCAAGACTGATGCAGAAGAAACTGGACTGTGAAGAAGAAAAGAGAAAATTCCAAAGTGAAACAATACATCTGATTTCAGTGCAACAGGAGAAGGAGGCTGAGCATTTGAGGAAGAAAGAAGAACTGGAGGTGAACCTCCTGTTTCCATAATGTATTTAAACATGAAATTCTTTACTCTGATTTTCGTGCTCTTTTTCCAGTTGCAAATTATTTTGGAATCTGTATGATGGGTTGGCGCCCTGTCCTGGATTATACTCTGCCTTGTACCCGTATCTTTGGGGAAAGCCCCCAGCCCCCCACGACCCTGTATAATGGGAGAAAATGGATGCACTTCTAGATACTGTACCTCAGGAACACTGACCATGTGGCTGTTGGTTCACAGACCCTTAACTCCGATGCTGAGAAGCGCAACAGGACTCTGAAGGAACGCATAAAAGTGCATGAAGACTCGCTGAAAGTTAAAAAAGAAGAATACAGTTTGCTTCAGCAACAATCAAAGGTACAAGAGATCTCAAGTCAAGTGGGCTTTATTAGCATACTGTACCATCCATATATGTATAATTGGTATAGGACCACAGTTTCACATACAGACAGCAAGCAATAATAATAATAATAAAAATAATCATAATAATCAAGTGGCCTTTATTGTCATATGAATGTGCCGTACAGAAGCAACATAAAGGTGATATAAATATAGTGATTAACTAACTGCCAATAAATAGATAAGTTGAAGTGACCAGTGTCAGTGTGAAGGGAGGCAGGGGTGGTGAGTATTGTCAGGAACGGGCAGGGGGACGAGGAGGCATTTGGTCTCCCGAGGGCTCGACGGCTCTGCGCTTCTGCACAGGAGACATTGGCAAAGTGTTTGCTTTTAACCTCAGATTAAGACTGACATCCAAGAGAAGAAGGTGAAGTTTGCACATGTGATAGAGGAGAAAGAGGCAGAAGAGCACGATTATGAGACCACTGAAAGTCAGTTCACCATCAACCAGAAACCCTGTCTTCTCCTGAGGGGTGGGCAAGCCCTTATTACCTTCGAAGAAGACAAAGGTATACAACCAAGACCCTTCTGATTGGCTACAGCTGATTCAGTTTGACTTGCTGTATAAATTAAAATTGGTGTCTTTGACTGACAGTGGATTTAAGGTACCACAGTTTAAATGGACTTCATATCCGTTCACTTACATTTTTCCCAGACTACCTTAAATCCGTCAAGTTACCCGAAAAGCCAGTAACCCCGCTTTGTAGTACAGGGCACTGGTATCTAAGGTTTATCGTTTTTGTATTAGCTGCATGCTGTACCTTTCAGAATGAACTGCTTCATGTCACGGCAGAAACAGAAATGATTGACTTTTGCTCATTCTTTCCAGTTGCAGAAAAAATACTCATGTTGCCAAAGTGTTGTGTCCTTGTGGATAATAAGAAAATGGACGTGAAGCCTGTTTCTGTGACCTTGGAACCATCTGTGAAATTTCAGGTTGGGAAACACCCTGTGTTTTTACCAAAGGGCTGTGTTTACATGCCTCAGGTTGTCTGCTTGTAGCTGTTATCTGAAGAAACTCCAGTATTTTCATAGTTTTTAGAGCAGTAATACCCAAATTCACACTTCAAACAATTCAGGATCTTTTTCCTAGTGCCTCAAAGTATTTGAATTGCCACCCTCTCACTGTTTGTCCTAAATCTAGTCACCTAAATCTCAGTACTAATTGTAATATTTGTATTTTTGCATGTGTTGGTTGGTCATTTGTATTTATAAGCCTCTTTAAAAAAGAATTTCCCCCAAAAAGGAATTTCCCCACGGGGATCAATAAAGTTGTGATAATTATTATTTGATTATTATTATTAACTTCAGATTCACTTCAGCATCTCAAAGAGGAAGATCAAGTTCTCTGATGTGCCTCCTGTCCTGGATGAGAATCGCATGAGAGACCGGCTGGAGCTAAGCTTCTCTAAACCCAGTCTGGGAGGAGGGGAGGTGGAAGAGCTGGTCTATGACAAGACAAGAGGCGCCGGCCATGTTACCTTCCTCAATACTGGAGGTTCAGCTTGTATAGTCACAATACAGAAATACGTATTCACATTCTTAGTGACAGATTAAACTATCTGCAGATTTGTTTTAGTGTGGTTCTTGATAGTTGTGAGATTAAATGGATTACATTGTGTAATATTACTAATATTAGTATTACATTGGTGAATATTTAGACAATAATGGCTATTGAACTGAAGTGTCCTCCTTCTATAATTTCAGTTGCTGAAAGTCTGTGTCTGAAGAAAAAATACACCATAGACGTGGGTGAAAAAATTGATGTATGTATCCAGCCATATTTTGATTACCAGTTGAAACAGTTCCAGGTAAGAGTCAGCAGAGAATGTTACTGTATGTGTCTCTTCGGTCTAATTAATGAGAGGGTTGAGACTAGTTTGAATGTGAAAGATGTCTGGGCTCATCTCTGGTTGCAGACATTCTGTGGAGTACCCAAGCGGACAGTGCTCTTGGAAGACATCAAGGATTTTCTGGATGAGGAAGACATGCAGGATCATCTTGAGATCTACTTCCAGAAGCCCAGCAACTATGGGGGCGAGGTGGATGCCATCACGTACACCTCCAAAGGAGGAGTTATGGCCTACTTTAGCGATGAGACGCATAAACCTGAGGCGTGATCTGCAGGAGACACTTCAGTTCTGCTGTAGTATTCAGAAGAGAGCATTTTGCCTCCTATCTTCACTGGGGAAGCGGCTTTTCATTTTATCAATCATGCTATCAGTTTGCAAATCTTAAGCATAAGGTGGTGGTATTTCAAGTTGCACTCAAAAATATAATCATATTGTTGTCCTCGAGAGAATGCAGCTGAATCACTACATTATTACGTGTGATTTCTATGATCACAACACTTTGATAAATACCAAGTTCATATATTATCAGCCTAAAGAAAGAATCCTGCTTTACTATTCTCTCTAATATATTACAACAACAATATCCTTGAGCATATGTTATATTGCAAGTCTGTGCAATTTATAGGTTTACAATGCTGGTAAGTATGCAGTGCTGACTGAAGTGCCCAGGGCAGTGTGATCACCCTGGGAAAATATTGTGGAAAAATTGCCCTAGATGAGGGGGGTAAATGCAAGATTAATATCTGTAACTTTGATAAATTAGCTGTATCAAAAATGCTGTCCTGGGTCTTTGGGTATCAGTTCATATTTGGACTGGCAAACCTTTTAACTGAAGCCTTATGAAATTATGTTAGTGACTGCAAAAAATGATTGTATAAGACATCATTTAGGTATATTGTTACAATTCAATCTTTTAATGTTTATCAAAATCAATAGAACTATAAAACTGTATCGTGTCAGTGATACAATTGGCCTGCTCATGGTTTTGTTGTTATGGAATCAACAGAAACAAATACTCTTTTTACGTCAAAGGTTCCAAGCAGTGCCTTGGGTATTAAATAAAACGAAAGTGAAACTATGAGTGTCTGGACATTATTGGTTGTGTTATTATTTCAAACTAGCTTTTTGCAGTTATTTTTCGTTTTGATGAATCACCAGTTTTATGTCAGATTGGTATAATTATTAAGCTTGTCCAAACTTTTGATTAGAGTTGCGTTTATATCCGATCGCGCGTCGGCCGATAGTGAAAATCACATTGTATGATGGCACTTGTAGTTCTATTGAAGCCTCTTTGAACTTTGTAATAGCAGACGAAACCAAATAAAACCACAGTTCCCATATAACATCGCGCTTAGAGCTGCGTTCCTAGTTCCGTATCACCACCACCGCGGCAGCTACGACTTGGTCAGGTAGTTAACTTTTAAAAAAAAAATCAAGAGAAATAGGGGATGGAAAAGAAAATTGAATAATGAAATCATTTAGACTGGTTTATATTGCTTGTAGCGAAACTAAACCTATATGCGTCTAGGTATAATTGTAGTCTAAACATAATCGGACCATAAATTACCGAGCTGTGAGAATAAGTAAAATATTATTAATAACATTAGCTTTATGTTATTACGTTTACGTATGCAGATTAATAAAATAACATATATTTTTTCTATTTGTGGTATGGAACCTTCTGGACAGGTTGTTTTTAATCGTTTCCCAAAGCGTATTTCAACGCAGGCTGGCGTGCGTGATCATTTCGGGAGATGGAGTCGTCAGAAGAGAGCCGCACGTTGGTCGTCTCCGGCGTCCCGGACGCGCTGCCCCCCAGTAGGATGGCAGACAAGCTGATCATTCACTTCCAGCGCTCCAAGAATCTCGGGGGTGACGTGCAGCATGTCCAATATCCCACCAATTTTAAGGGTGTCGCGTTTGTTACATTTGACAGAATTCAAGGTAATTTGAACGCGGGGAAGATAACAACCGAGTTTGATCCTGCCACTGTGGTACTGTTTTCCAAGTATTAGGGTCTCTCACCTGCAGCCAAAAAATGCTGTGTTCCCATTGATTTAAACTGTACAATTATACAGATTTTTAGGGCTCCTGTCTCTCAGGGGCCCTTGAAATTGTATTAACCCCCCCTTTACTGCATCCCTGCCTGTTCATATGACAGATGCTGAGAGGGTCTTGAAGATTTTTCATGTATTGGAAGACAAGGAGTTTCCTGCTGCATATCCAATCACTGTGTTCAGGTTCAGTGAGGATGTAGGTACCTTGCGTGTACACACTCATAACAAACACCATATCTCTATGGGTAACCTGTTAATTAGATGCTGTGGCTGTGTTTTTCCCTAATTCCATAGGTATTCTTGTTTCTCCGTGCTGAAGTTGACCTTTCCATGTTTGGTGACCTATATGGTCTAATCCAGGACCTAGAGGAATGTCACAGATCGGTGAGATTCTCCTTACTGACGTCCAAGAGAGCAGCCGTAGTTGAAGGACCCTTCAAGGCGATGAAGGAGCTGAGGGAAGACCTCATGACACGAATGCAGAGCACGGGGTACAGGAGCAGAGCGTCAGGTGCAGGGACATGCGTGGTTTCAGTGGTGGGTGGACTTCAGGAAGATTCCACTTGGGTCGACACAAACGTCTTCAAGTATATCTGCAATTTTCACTGTCAAAAACTGGATCAATGTTTTCAGAAGTATGCGGTAGAGATTGAGACCCGAGATCAAGGTGACCTCACCCAGATTATATTGAGTGGGACCGAGCGCTCATTGATAATGAGCGCCAGGTCAGACCTGGAGCTTCTGGTGGCCACCTGGATGTCTGACTTAAGAACACAGAAGATAGACTGTGGCAGCTTGGACAAGTACCAGAGGTTAAGGCTCTTGGGCTTTTGCAAGGATGCCAGTCTGCAGCACCCTGATGTTCTGTTTGTACCCCTGAAGAAGTGCATCGAAGTGGTTGGTCCCTCTGCATCCAGCTACGAGTTCTTGAAGGAGGTGGAGAGCATGATGTTTGACATCAATAAGCAGCCCTCCTAGAACACAGATCTCTCATAATTGGTTCTGGTAACTTGCAGCAAGAAGCTGGAAAGCAGACACAGAATTTTGGGAAATAACGTTTTGTGCCTGAAATGTGTCTTCCTGATTTTGTAGTGGTGGTGTGTGAATTTTCACTGAAAAATCAGGATATGTATTTTTAAATACTAGTTTAGTTGTTCTGGAAAATAGTCTGCATGTTTATAGCTATAGTTTAGATATGGAAGTATTTATTGATGTCTAAGTATAAAACTAGCACATTAAATTAAGTTGAAATTTTTGTTTCTAGTAAACTGTGATATGTTGCAATGGTGAAAGGGCCTATTCTTTTATCTTCAATCTTTTTTCATAGTAAATTAATATTAATAACTGTGTGAATGTCATCTTGGAAACAAGTTAGTGTTAAGGCATTTGCAGATTTTTCCTCTTATGTTATTTAATTCTGGTATTAGGGACTTAACACTGGAGGGCGCCATAATAAAGGAAACGTGCTCAGGCAGCGTCAGCTCAAGCATTAGTAACTGGTAGAGAAACAAAGTGAAACATCATCTGAGCAGTTTGTATCATTGTAAAGCTTTACAATTCGAGCATTTAAAAACAAGTTATGGATGAATTAAGTTTATGATACAGAACTTAAGTATGCAGACTATGTTTAGGGTAAGTTAAATTGCCTATGTGTTCAGTTTTAATGACTACCGTAAAAGACCTATATAAAGTAACTTTAACATAGATTGTCTTATGTTCTGTGCAATAGTGGGTAAACATCTGAAAAATGATTTGCAGATGACTTCATACCCGTTTGCAGGGTAGCATTGGACCAGTAGAGTCCCTATATAAACAAGCTGTTGATTATTAGGGAGGAAGTCCGAAATCAATCAGCGCTGAACAAACTTCTCCGTCTCACTGTCTGCTACATGGGAGCATTTGGGCTGTGCCCACCCCCCCCCCCCCCGAAGAGCTACTGAGGTTGAGGTGAGTGCAGTTTCTAGCATCCCAGTGTCTGTGCTAGACCCAACTTGATCCACAGGTCATATATGATCACAGCACACACACATCTCTCTCAAGTATTCACCCCCACAGCGATGTCAAACTGAAGCGTCTGCCTGTTGAGCTGACCCTGATCCACCAACTCAGTTACCTTATCATAGATCTAATTCGTCACATTCTCCATGAAGACCTAGCCATACATCTGCGGCTGTCTGCGGTGTCTGAAGTGCTCATGAACCCTCCTTGCTTCACATTATCAGCTAACCCCCTGCCTTTTGTGTCTGAATCACTCTGTTGTGCAGCCGTGTTAGTGCTGTGATTGGTTTAGGGGGGAGCACATGACCTTCAAGAGGGAAACTGCTGTGTTTCTAACACTGAAATGAGTCAAGTGTGGAGTGTTTTGTCGAATGTACACATATGATGCTAATGACACTAACAGACTGAATGTTAAGGTTTCTGCCATGGTGAGTCAGCAGGATGTTTCCTGCACGACGGAAGGAGCTGACCTTTCCTGACAGGACGCCTTGGCTTACAGCATGCCTTGGGGTGTGGGTATGGCAGTCTGTGCTGCTCTGGTCATCCTTCAGAGGCACCAGACCCAGCCCTCAGCTTGTGTGGTCAAGTGAAGTGAAGGTTTTTCCCCCAGTAGAAGGACGCTCTGTGAAGGGCACCTAATGGCCTCAGGTGCCCAGAGACTGGATTCGTGACCAGTAAGTTGCAAGATCAAGTCCCCCATTGTGTTGCCTTTAAGATAAACTCACGGTCTTTTCATTAAACTGCCAGTGAAATAATTTGGTGATAATGTACAAGCATTTCAGCATTAGCTGAATTACTGCTGTTATTTATAAAGTTGTGTGTGTTTCTGCAGTTATTACATTTTGGGGATCAGATTTCCCTACAACATGATAAAAACCTGTAACTTTTTATCTTGGGACATTTTTTGGTCCCCACAAGGATAACCTTAATTTCATAAAAATCTGTGACTACAATCAAAAACACAAAAATGTATTTAGTTTGGTTACTTTTGCTTAAGCACTGGGTAGGGCTTAAGCCCCCCGTGTTGGGGTTTGGGTTATGACAGTGACAGCAGTATGTTGTGTGACATCTACTGTTGGCTGTACTTGAGAATGTTCAGATCTTCAAGGTCAGTCAGTTAAGATCAGATCTTCAAGGTCACTGAGTTAAGATCAGCAAAGTGCCCCCCTTTACCTGCATGGGCCACGCAGGAGAGTGATCTCCCCTTTGACCGACCCCCACCCGTTTTGCACTGTGAAGCAGCTCTATAGTGAATATCTGCTGTACACGCACAGATATCTTATCTGTCTTGAATCTTCCTTCAAATACACGATGTGTTGTGATGCAGGAGCCTTTAAATGCACTGACACAGAAAGCAGAGTAAACCAGAATAACCGGGGGGGGGGGCTCTGATCTCCCCCTTCAGACCGGGGGTGCTGTAGCAGTGTGTAGAAATGCACATTTGACTCCTGCGGTGTCCTCGGCTGTCCTTTGTGAGTCAGCTGACCAATATGGCTTCTAGCATCCCTGAGGAGTGACAGGATTTCGGGTCCGTTTCTCGGTCTCCCTTTAGGGCTTGATGGATGCTGACGTCACAGACTTAATGACCAGATTCCTACTCCGGGATGCACTGCAGCCTCCACAGTATTCCCAGGAAGCCACAAGATGGGAGTATCAATGTTTCTTTAAACACATTTCATGGTTTTATGGGTGCTGAACGTGAGATTCTCAAGGAGTCTTCACTGTCCCTAATGCAGGCATTTGTTGCGCATGTTACTGATGATTATTTTTTCAGTATTTATTAGTGAACAAACGTGCGTGTTTGCGTGTGAGATACATGGAATCCTCCACCTTCCCCATTGGGACCTTGATTGCCCCTCCCTTGCATTTTCCGGATGGGTGAAATAAGCAGGGGGGGGTTCCCAAGAGAGAACTTTGGTTAAAGGCATAGGAGAGGACTGCAATTACGCTGAGATGGAGGTGTCCTGCTGCTGTCATGGAAACAGCAAGTGGGGGGGGGGGGGCTTCTCAAGGCCTCTGGATGGGGGTCCCTCTCTCATCCCCCCTTCCTGTCTCAGCTCCTGGCGGATATTGATAGACCCAACATGTGTCCCTCGCCCTGCCCTAAGGACCTGTTATCTCCCAATCAGCAGGGAGAGCCATCAGACACAAAAGGAAATCACAATTAGATATAGATAAAAATGGAAAATGGATATGAGTGTACGCAATGCTAAAACGTTAGCGATGCCAAGTCTGGCTGACGCTCCCTGAGGTTTGGAATCATCCTGGAAGTGGATCGCTTTGCCCTTTTAACCTGACACTGCCCCTTTTTAACCTGTCTGTCAGCATACAAAGAAGTAAAACACGTATGTATTTATGTATCACACGTATGGGGAGAGCATGACATGGCTGAAATTACGTGGGCTAGGTAGCGTATATCTCACAAACACTGTGCGAAGGGGAGCCAGTTGACTAGGGCAGCTATTGGCTTTTTACATTTGCCTGGAAGAAAGGATATATAAAGCATTACTGCTTTTGATGTCAAGCACATCCACATGGGTGGGGGCTGAGGGGAGGCAGAGGTGGTTTCCTGCACGTGTACTGGCATGCGACACGGACCCTGTCTGGCAGCGCTGGTGACGGCTTGCTAGAGCCTACGGACGCATCCGTGTGAGTCTAGGATCCAAACGAGACCCGTGAGGTTCTGAATGAAGAAGGGTGTGACCTCCAACTAGGCAGGAGAGACGGTCGTGAGCTGTCCCTAGGGGGCGCCATCTCCCCAGTGGGTGGAGAAGCTCGTCTACATTGGGAATGCGAGGAGCCGTCTTCTTGCCGCCAGGATGGGCGTGGTTGGGTCCTGCTGCTTAATTACACGCGAAGCAGCTGCTCCGTGTTGAAACAGCGGCGGGCCAAGCTGAGCCGACCTGCCCGCCGCTGGCGTAGAGTTAATGATGTCGTCTGGGGGGGGGGGCAGGTGGAGAGGCATCTGCACCCTCCCGTCCACCATCATCAGAGTGTCCCAGTGGGGGCGCTCTACAGGAGAGCCCCTGCTGCTGAGCATCCCTGCTTTTGATCTGGGGCCACGAGCGAGCTTTGGCAAAGCCCGCGGTGCCTGGCTCCATCTTCCTGCAGCTAATAACTGCTCATGTTCACTGAGAACATCTGCCCATGTTTCGTTTATTACTCTGCCTCCAAAGAGTGCCACTTAACAATAACGCTGGCTCTTTCTCCAATTACGGGATTAATATCTGCAGTGTTCTGTCGTGGTTTTCGGGTGCTGTGCTGAGTGCGTGTGTTTCGGTGCATTTTGGACTTTCTGCACTATTTGCCTTAAAACACAAAATGCCAAAAGCTCAGATGTGTAATGTTGAGAAAATATATTTGCACACTCATGCAGCCATTAAGTCAGTTCTTCAAATTAATTTGTTAAGCACAATCTACAGCCCTGAGTGGGGAAAAAACCTGAAACAAATTTTCTGTAGTGAATTATTTAATGGATCACTCATTCAAATGAGGTTTGTACTCCTGCTGTGTGAATAATTGATAAATATTTGATCTGCTTGTGACTTTAACCTTCTTTTGCTGATAATGCAAAGCCTGTTATATGGTTATTTGACTCAGGGGAATCAAATGGTACCTATAACCGGATTTAACCCAATCTCACTCCGTCGCCACCAGAGCCGCAGACGGCATCAGCCGCCCATCTGGACCTCCTTGGGTTCTTTGGCACTGGGAAGTGAGATGTGAGATTGTGCTTCTGATTGGTTGGGTAGGATTATGGGCGGGATAGACCGCTTGGGTATACACCAATGGAATTGAGGAGGGTGGGTCGATGGTTTACAATGCCTTAATTCTGAATCTAGTTCATAATGTATCCGTAAATAACACCTAATCCACTTTGCTGCACTTGTGAATGTCTCTGTAATGCTGGGTCTCTTTGGGCATGGCAATGTGATTTATGAATTGTCATTCACTGTCATCTTAACATCTTCCATCAGCTGCTTTAGAAATCCCGTATGATGATAAAACCCCGAATGGAGACATGTCTACGTCTTTAGTGAAAATGCTCCCCTAGGCTACACCCCCCCCATCTGGACAGCCATATCTCCAGCTGAGCTATACCACTGAGATACTGGAAGTCCGCTAAAAGCTTCCTGTTTTGGGTTCTCTTGTACTCCAGCAATCCTTGTTTTTGTTTGAGGAGGGATTTCTTTTACCAAAACTCTGTTCCCATTATTCCCTTATTCCAGGCTGTGTTCACAGATGAATACTGCGTTTAAAAATGCAGTTTTAAGCATTCCCCAGTGCTGTGTGGTTTCCTGGTAAATATGCTGCCGCCCCCCCCCCCCCCCCCAGTCTCCAACCGCTCTCACTGTCAGACTCCAAGTTACCATGGAAACACAGAAACAAGCCGCACAAATGATGCAATCATCACGGAGGAGGGCTGAGCGGTGGTGCCCAACGCCTCTGGTGCATCGCAAATCGAACCGTGGGCTGAAAAGGACAAGTGTGTATTTTTAGCAGGCATGTTCCCGGACAGGCTGGTGTAGCAGGACCCCTCACTATGTCACGTTTATTAAAGCTCTCTCCAGGCCATTTGAGCTACAAAACTCCATCTTCGGCCCCTTTGAGGCTGCATGTGCCGTCATGCTGATCAAGATCGTCACTTAGCCGCTATCACTCCAGCTGCTGTCCCTCAGGGTGATGTCATACAGCTTCCTCCTCCTAAATGGACAATAGGCTTCTGAGAGGCCACTCACCAGGGGTGCATGTAGGGGCGGGGCCAGCTGAAAGCTGATTGGCCCCCAGAGTGCTTCCACACCTGTCACTCAATTATTCAAAATATATCATTGGCTAACAATAAGGTCGATCCATCTATGTGAATTCTACCCCACATTAAAAAATCCTAGAATCACCCTTGGGACTCGTCAACCCTGAAAGTTCACTAAAACCAGTGAAAACATGGGTAGATGGATGCCAGCCAACTGTGGGGTCCTGAAAGGACACAAAACTCCCATGACCACCCAGAGCAAGCCATGCTTGGGCCTGACACCGGCGTGATGAGAGAGGGGGTGAGGCGTGGAGATGTGTCCAACGCAGTTACCAGCTTTATTATCTTTCATTTCATTCTATTATAAATCTGCCTTCCCAGACCACATTTCAAAGCACAGAGATAACATTTCGGAAGAGCTGACTTCCCGTGAGACAAGAAACATCATTTTTATTGCACATCTATTTTGTGGGTCTGTACACATCTCCTTATGAACTGAAGCTGAATTATTTAAAAGGTTACAGAACTGGATGAAAATTCTGCATTATGAAATATGCAATTATGCTTAATGTCTTTTGTTGGGCTGGACTCCTTTATATATATATATACTGTAATACATATTTTATAATAGGCGCTACGTGAATTAATCAAGATGACATTTGTCTCCTTTCTCTCTGCAGGTAAGTCTCCATGGTCCTGGCCAGCAGACCCTAGACGCGCTTCGCTGTTATAGAAGTTATGTCTGGGCGATCTCTGTAAATTCCTTTAGTGTAATTAAGCCGCTGTGGGCGTTTTAAGTTTAAACGACACAGCTGTAAAAATACCCAGCCATCATCCGCCTCAACTTTTTATTTATTCTCCCCTCTTCTTCCAAGTGCGGCACAGGTTACAGGACCTCGGCAAAGCGCAGTGATGATAGAGTGTCTCCCCTGAAGCGTGCGCCGGTCCCGAACACAGCGCTCCGCTCCACTCCGCCGGCACCTTTTAATCAGCTGTTTACTGAGTTCCGCCGGACTGGTCAACTAGCAGATGCATTTTAAAAGTGTATCTTAATTAGGCTACACGAAAGTACGCTTTCTTAATTGTGTAACACGCCGTTTATAATATATAATCGTTTTTCGTTTCTGCTGTCGATGTGCCGGCTCCATCTGCAGCTCCAGATGGGTTCACAGCGCCGTTTGACTCCGTGCAGGTTTGCCCTTTCTAAAGCCTGACACTATCCATGAACACCCATCAGCCCGCTTCCGTGGGAGCGCGCACATTCGCTTCCGGCGACGCAACATGTAAGCTTGCGCGTATAGTTAAATCTGCTATACATTTATACAGTTATATTTCTGCTTCTGATATGCACTAGAGTGTTCTGAGGGAAACATCCTTCCTATATGTTATTTTTATAAAGAATATTTTTTGTCACCATACCGTTTTATTCAGGGTTAAAATGACCCGAATGCATTTCTTTCCTCATCTTAAATAAAAAACAAATATTCCTTCCCCTAAATGTATCTAATTCCGTGTAGAAAATGTTTTAGCATTGAACTAATTGTCAGCGTGGATTGGGCTGAGATCTGGGCTGTAGCCCAGTCATGAGAACCTTCCTAATGGTGTTTTTGGGAAGCTGCTTCTGCCTCTTGGTCCAAAACATGTCTTTTTGTGGTGACTGTAGTCCTGTTGTTTGCACTCACCCTGCTGTCCCGGCACCGCCCTGAGTCTGAGTCCCCACTGGAGACTGTGTGGCTTATTAATGAGCTTGTGTATCCGACCATGACTTTACGTAATCGTGGCATTTCGTCAGCCTGTAACCGGATGGTTTTTTTCACCCTTTTTAACACACAGTTGACTTGGAATAACAGTGACTTCAGCTCACAGCCCCTGAGACGGGGAGCTGTAATAATGAAATGCTATAGAACGTTTCGGGCCTAATCGAGATCCAGACGGGGGCTTTGAGCAGCAAGGGAAGCTCCTTCTCTCAGAGTGACTGTGTCCACAGCTGTCGCTGCTCATTTCTGACACACCAGCTAGGGGGCAATCAAATTTGACCATGTTATGCAGCCATTCTTTGAAGTCAGGTGGCTTTTTATATTATAACATCCATGCAGTCCATGGAATGGGCACATTCAGGCGCTCAACACATAAATACCAGCCCATTTCCTCTCTTTCCGTGATTGATGTGTGTACCTGTAGTATTGAAGGTGTTACCACAATATCTGTTCCCTTTCAAAGGAACATTACAGGAATAGAGTGCCGGTTAAGGCTTTAACAGAATTAACTAGATGTGTTCACTGGGATTTTCAGGCTGTTCTCCTCAAAGGGAGCATTTAATCATTTTGTCATTGAGAATAGAGAGGTTTTGTTTTCAAAGCTTGCATTTCAGTACAAAAAATACTGCAGTTCTGCCTTCCCTCAGAAATGAATTGAGGCCACATTTTTACATGGGTTCACTGGCCCACTTTTTTTATTTTGATCTCTAGCCAACGGTAAACATGCTCATTACTCATTTTAACCTTAGAATAAACAGAGTGTGGCCACATCACGCGGACCCAGCCATTGGCGTCAGGGCCTTTCGCCAGCAATGTGTGGAATCTTGATGTAAACATATAACATGGTGTCTGCAGCTCGAGGTCAAGAATCACCTCCATCAGTCAAAGAGCTGAATGACTCAGGCAGTTAATGATTGTGTTGTGGTGTTGACACATTTTTTTTTTGTTTTTTTGGGTGGTGTGTGGCACAACCAGTTTGTGCTCAGTGTGTGTAATCAGGAAGTCACCAGTTTGAATCCCATGGCTAAAAGAGCAATTCGCTGTTGGTCTTCTAAGCAAAGCTCGTATCTCTCATTTGCTTCATGGACTGTGTGCCCTTTGCTTTCTCAAAATGTGTAAATGATAATTCAGCCCCCAGATGTCCTGCACAAGTGCAGAAAGCTTGATTGCTTAGGGATGCTACAGACCGTCCAGGACGACCGTGAGGTGAAGTCATGAGCTTTAGTAACGTTCTACAAAAGGAGCAGCAGGAAGAGGTTACATAAGCAGCCCGCATCCACTAATGGTGAGCTTTGGGGCTGACTGTTAGGCTTAGGGGAAGCCAGCATCTTTTCCTATGTGATAAAGCGCTTCAGCTCAGTGACAATGCCGGTCCCCTGGCGGAACAGACGCTGACAGGTCGGACGTCCCCTCCCCGTCTCCAAGGAAACCTGGGGACGTGTAAGCAATGTTTTCTGGACCCAAGGGACCAAGACTGCTGATGGTCTGTACAGCTGCGTGTTTTACTGGAGCCATTAAAGTTAAGTATGTCACCCAAGGGTCCCTCACAGGACATTAGCCAGAAACATTTGTGTTATATGCTGATCCACGATGCACCTCTTTGCATATATTTTTAATATTTATTATGTTTGGTGAATTTATTCCTGTAAGCAGTGTGGTGAAAACATTTTAGATTTATCTTTATTAAACTATTATGCAGCTACATGTGACGTTCCGCGGATAAGCGAGCAGGCAAGGAGGCGACGGGAGCCAGATGAACGGGGAAACGAGGTTTAATCCTTGGACAGGCACGAACATCCAACAATAGGAACACCACATTAACACAATGACCGACATCAGACTAGGGGAGACGTGGACTCTTAAACACAGCTAAACGGGGATTTAACCAGACACAGGTGAACACAATCGGGCAGAAACACCAGGTAATGAGGTGGGCGTGGCACACGGGAGGATGGAACGGAGCGGATCGTGACACTACATACTAATACTAGGATTATATGTGCCATTTTTCTGTGGCTGTGGATCAGTGAGAAACATTGTCGTTCACCAGCAGGTCCACAAAGATGCAGCCCCTTCTGCTCCTTGGTGTTTACTTCAAAGCTGCCTTTAGCTCATGGATTGATACTTGTGGTAATTTAGTGTTTCCACAGAGGAATGAGATGGATTTGAAATGACCTGCCTTCCAGGTGACCTTCCTGGAAGGAGCAGTCAACCGGTGTGAAAAAAAACATTGAGATTACTCACCAAAAACCCCATGTTTTTCTCATTTGCGGTGGCAGAAGATGGCCACTGTGGAGACACCTTCAGAAAGTTCTGGAAGATAATCCTCCCTCCCTCCACTGAGCGTTTTTATTTCAGAGAGAATTCTGCCATTTTTATATGAATAGGGGAGAATGGAGAAGCAGCCGCTTTCCAAACTCCGGAACAGTCCGTCTCTCAGGTCACCTTGGACATTCGGCCAAAACCTGGACTGGAAACATTTCAGCAACAATCACCAAAATGCCCCCAAAACTCAGTCCTGATGGGAATGAGTCACAGAAACACACAGAGGATGTAATCATCACACACACCCGCTGTCTAATTCCCACTGGGTACTTTATGGATTCCCAGAGGATTGCGCCAGTGTGGAAACTGACTTGCTGCCATGATGTCAACCAGTGGGAATTTTTGAATACCCAGGTCCCCTAACCCTACAACCAGGTCATGCTATTTTCATTGCTAATGGAGAATAACACGCCACGTAGGACACACGTGTGTGTTTGCCAGTGATGATGACTCACGGCTGAGGAATGGCTTCCTGTCAGCTGTGCGATCAGACTGTGATGAGGAGCCTAGCTGGACAAGTGACACAATTCCTTTCATCCTAATAAATATCTTTCTCTTGTATCATAAGTAAACTGAGCTATGATCAGAAAAGCTTGTTTATTGGATCTATGTACGTTGTTGTGATTTTAGAGTATTCGGGAAAGAACTTGAGGTAAGAGTACTGGCCGACAGCCATTTGTGCAGTTTCCTGTATGACCCCCTTGTATTTCCAGCCCCCCGCCTCACCGTCATACTGTAATTGCTAACAAATGGTGTTGTTCATAATTCCTCCAGCACCACCCCCCTCCACTGGATGAACTCCACAGGCCGCCGCGTAACCCTCTCTGTTGTTTTTACTCAAGGCTGACCACTGGGAGGCGAGTCTTGTGCTTCGTGGTTGAAATGCGCAGGTTAAGCGAATTAGTTGAGTTTGGCACCTCCACAGCAATAAGCAGGGTGTTGCTGTGGACTTTGGCATGAGTAAATAGGCCCTGTGGGTCAAAACGTGGAACTGAACATGCAACCAAAAGTTGAAGTTAAAACAGGAGCAGGATCAACATAACTGCTAGCCTTCCGGACGCCAGATCTGCTCATGGAAAAGGGCATTTTCTCCAAGGAATGATGGATGTTGGGATCCGCAATGTGACGAACAGTTCGTAAGTTCATGAGTTTCACCAGTTTGTGTCCTATCATGCATAATAGAAGTATTCATCATTTAGGGAGGGATATGGGATGATCTTTGTGGAGACAAACTGTGGGGAAATCTTGCTGTTTGGTAGGAGGGGTTGATGGGGTCTGCGGTGTGAGCGGGGGATGGGGGGGGTCTCCTTAGAGCGCTTTTTAGATTGATGAATTCTCCAGGTCAAACCCAGGAGGGAGGGTGTCCGCTGGTTTGTCCCAGTTTGGACTTTCACCTTCATATGACTGTAGTGTCATTATGGGGACCTAAGTGCCATCTGTCAAGGCGGAGCAGAACGGTGGAGGGCGATTTAAAATATTCATAAAAAATACATTTATAAGAAATAATTTCCACAACAAGCCAAGTAAAAAAGCCATCTGTAACACTAAAATGCGTGGTCCCAAAAGACAAACATATATTCACATCATTTAGCAGAACTTACGAGACGCCCTTGGAGATGGATCCAATGTGCCTCCTGAATAACGATGCTGAGATCAGTCACACAAGAGCATCTCCTCAATGACAGAACGACAGTCTTCTATAGGAGCAGAGCAGAGTTTTATTTTGAGAAATGGCAGCCCTTTGTATGTATATGTAATATATATTTAAAAGTCACGGCAAAGCAAGCAGCAAGTGACGTCAATGAATATATAATTAGACAGGATGCGTTCCTGCATTCCATGCATAACCTCACCTATATATATATATATATATATATATATATAAAATCATGTTTTGGTTTCTATGGTGACGACTGCAGAGGAAGTCACAGGCAGGCATTCAGCCCTTGACCTGAACACTGACACCGCTTCCACACCCAAGGCTGTCTGCGGCTCTCTCTGTCACCTCTGCCGGGTTCCTGTGGAGTCTCTTCTTCTTTACCCTTCAGTCATATGGTCAACACTGAAGCCATGAGCGACAGGGGCCCCACCCTTCGGGCTTTTCGGAGCGCTTGTCCTAATATGTTGGACATATAATCTGGATTCAGAACACTGGAACTGCCGGTGTTTAAAAATTCCAGTGTTACAGTTCCAGAGCTTAAGCGTCATCCACGTATCATACCACTGGACTTTTCTGGAAATTTCCAATAGCATGAGTGAGAAGAGCCTTCTTACACATTTGCATAGTGATGAATGATCACTGGCCAAACAGTTACACAGTGAATTGCCCCAGAGGACATGGTTCACAAATGATTAGCAAACCACTGTGAATTAATAGCATAGCCAGACAAGGCTGACAAAGGCACCAAAGTCTGTATCTTCAAATGCATCGATGAGCTCACAGGCATCTACAGATTGGCAGACAGCATGCAAAGAACCAGGCAGTCAGATATTCTCTGGGTTTTCACCCGGGGTCCCCCCCCCCACGCCTCCCCAAGGGTACAAAATTGATGAATTGCAGTGTGGATGTTATCATCCATCTTACTTTCTCTGACCTCATATAAGTGGTGGGGGCTCTACCTTTGGTCTGTTTCATTTGGGGGCCCCTGGGTTAGGGAAGGCTGAAAACCCCTGATTTAAAGGCATGACATTTATTTGGCATGCAGATGTTGTCTCTCCTCATATGTTTTATCATTCGGCACAATTTGTGTATCTGGTAAGGAGCCAAAATGTCTTTCATATATAAATGGTTTGCATAGTTTTTAGCTAAGAGACTCCCTCCTCGACCACGTTGAAAGGCTGTGTTGGGCTGGGTTTCCGGTGTGTGAAAGGCAGCCGCTTCTGGAGCTTTGTGGAGAGTCACACCCTTTACCAGAACACAAGGGCATTAATCTTTAACCTAAGCCTGTGTCTCTGGTCCTTAGGCCAAAGTGACCACATATAAACACAACGTTAAAAAATGCAATCTTGTTGCAAGGGCTGCAGATAGCACGGTTCTTCATTGCACTGTCTCCCTAGGGGTGATATCTCAACCAAACTGCATCTAATATGGCATCGCTGCAGTCCTCTCAATAACGATCGCTCCCATTTGTTTATAAAACTTATTCTCACAAAGCATAGGCATAGATAAACAGGAGATGTTTCCACATCATCTTAAGGTGTATATCATCTTTGCGCATCCCGACATCTCGCCAGTCGCATGCAGCGGTCGATGCTTTTCACTGAATCTGTGACCCATGCGAATCGCCTTCTCTGGGTTCCTCCAATCTGGGCAAAACTTTATATGGAATCCAGAGGAAACTGTCCTAACTGACGGCTAAGCCCACAATTCCCAGTAGCAATCCTCCTTGTTCTCCCAAGCATTCGTGCTCCCTCCACTCTGCTTGCCTCATTTAGACTCCTTCTTTCACTTCCTGCTCATCATGCTTCATCTGTTTAATGTATTCCGAACTGCATTATTGTTATTAGAATTGCAAATGGCCCCTAACCTCAACCCTTAACCCTTTCCGTACTGCATGGAGGCCCCTGCAGCTCCAAATCAACTTGAGGTTTTGTGGCAGGACCTTGGCAGGCCTATACTTTTGCTACTTGATTATTGGCCAAGTCTTGGTGGCTTCCTGGGCAGCGTAATAACCAAGGGGACCTAGCGGCGTGTCGAGGTCTGACCACGGAGCCGATGGGGAACCCACGGCCGCAGATGTCTCTGGGATGTGAGATGATCCCACCTTCTCATGATTGGCTGAATCTTCTTATTTGTGCAGCTCAGCCTGTGGTTTGAGAGTCGTGCCACTCACCCGTTTTATTTTGATAGCAAAAACACAACCACCATCTTCCTGCCACTGAGAATTCTGTACAGCCGTGTGCATCATTGGATTCCTGGCTGTTGTATCATTTTTGGTAACTTAAATGACAGATATGCCTTCTCCTGTCCTCAGCTTGTGTGGCTGATTATAGATAGCAAACATGCCACGTTTCTGTTGGCTTTGTCGAGCTGAAATCTTAAAAAAGACGCCCCTGACATTATATTTAGCATCATTCCTTCTTTTACCAGTGACATTAAACATAAATGATCCATTATGAGATCAGCATCGGTTATGACACCTGCAGAGTGTTTGAAAGCCAAATACCCGTCTCTGAGACACAAAGGATCATTCTGGAGAAGGACTTTTGTGGGAGATCTTTAGAGTCGCTTCTGGGACTGTCAGTGTTTGGTTGGAATCCCCCCCCCCTTCCCCCCCTCCCTCCAAAACTAGAGGACACACAATAATTGCTTTTCATGTCAGCGCATTAAAGGTAGATTCCAGAATTTGTGATCAGACTGTGACGAGGAGCCTAGTTAGACAAACAGCTGAAGGTGCGGTAACATTGTCTGCTTTTTACTGGGGTTGTCATGGGACCCCTGGTCTGCGGCCGCAACCACAGACAGCACGATTACAGCCCTGCAGCCTCCGCATGCTTCCAGCCAGGGGCGTCAGAAGCTTTCTGAATGTGGGGGAGACACACTGGCATAAAACTAATATTTTATGTTAAATGTGGGGGGGGATCCAAATGAATAATCATGAAATGTGAGCGGGACCCGTTGCCCTCAGATTTAACGGCAGCGACGCCCATGCTTCCAGCCCACCCTGATTCAGCTCTGCTCTCCCCAGATCCCCACGATTGTTTCACTCCCATCCTGTGGGATGCATGATAGCAAACAACTCCTCTGCTAGTCAAGAGTTACTGGGCTCACTGACGCACAAAACAAATAAAGGGCTACAGAATAAAAACTAACAGCTTCGCAAACTCTCATTGGTTGGTTTATTTATTCCTTTGATAGTTATGAATGTGTTGTTTATTTGCCATGTGTAAGAAATACTTTGAGTCATGCACCAGTAACCAGCACATGCCTAATATTTCAGTGACTTCATTTTTTAATTTTCATTTTGTGGTTTCAGGTTTCTGGCAGTCATGGGTATATTTTTCTAATGCTCATTCATTTTTAATGTATGTTTTTATAAATGGTTTCTGTTAAGTCTCATTATGATGGGGTGCTACCCAGCTCTTGGCACCTGAAACACATGTGAAGAATTAATCTTCACACTAATAATTCTAAAAACCTGCCACAAAGACCCTCTATTTTCCAGCAGAGGTCTTAATTCTGCTTGGTTCTCACACCTTTCTGGCATTTTCCGTGTGTAATATTGAGAGGCCAGCTCAGTCTCCGCGTTCCCCAGCTTACCGTTAATCCGTCATTAACATACCTGCACCCTGCTCCACATCTAGCCAGGTGAAAAATTACAGCAAACCTAATAATTATGTTTGGCTTCTCCTGGGAGGTGGGGCATTTCTGTAAAGCAGTTATCTGGCAGCTGATGCTGTTCACATTTGGCCTGCAGTTGAATGCACAGAATAGACGTTTCATACTTCCCGAGGGAGGTGGTGTAGGGCTCCCCCCATTAAGCCCGGCCTGGTTTCTGGCAGAGACATTTCTCAAAGCACAGCCCAGAGGTGTGGGTGGGTGAATCCAGTCAGTCTGCTCAGAGCAGGAGATGGGAGGTTTACTTGCATGTCCTCTACATTTTAACAGGGTCCACGAGTCGTAAATCCACACAGGAGAGGCTTTTACTGGCTCCAGAAACTCAACCTGGACCTGTGCATGATTTATGTGTGTTTCTGGTACATTCCGTGGGCACCACGTAGAGTAGCTGTGGTCACCTGATGATTGCTGGGTGATTGCTGTTGCACCCTTGGGCCACTCACTTAACCTGAGTTGTTCCAGCAAAATATCCAGCTGTATAAACAGAATAAAGCTGTAGGTTGTTTAGGTTGGTGGAGGGAGAAGCTGGAGAATTTAATGTCATATTTTTCATTTCTATCACAGTGAAGGATGTGACAATCTGATGTTTAATGTGGTTCTTTCAATTTTGGTATGTAGCTGGTTCTGGGTTGCGTTCCTCACAGGAGGGGGTGGTTAGTCTCACTTCCTGTTGTGGTGCTATTTTGTTAACATGGGGAATCTCTTATGAACAGCAACCATGAAGATGTATATTGGCCTTTAACACAGGGCAAAGGGTGTGATTTAGGTAGTTTCAAAAAAATCTGAGGGACCTGATCTGTGGTTTCTGTGTGTATCGGATTCATTGTGACTTACTTTGAAGGAGATCTCATGAAAAACACACAGTAGGTTGGACGCTCCCATGTGCCATTAATTTACTTTTCCACAGCCTGCGCTCTGACACCCAACCAGAGATCGAAAGCTGGGGCCTCTTGCCAAATTATCTGAGGTCCACAAGCTCTGGAGGTCCCCGGACAGGTTTGTCTCTCCCTGACCTCGCTCATCTCAGCCCCTGTTGCTATGGTTACACACCAATTAACGCCATCATCTTCTGGCTGGGGATACCCAAGAGGCCTGGACACCTACGACTCTCCCAGACAAAATCCCTCTTTTGCACAAATTTAGGGAACTGGGACAAGTTTGTCTGAGATCTGACAAAGATCAAAGCAATCTGCACCCCCCCCCCCCCCCTCCAGTAACAAAGCTTAGTAGCGTGTTCTGTCCCTTAACTAAATCATTTATTTTTGCATGTCTGAAGTTTTCCATATATGGTTAATGGTTCATGAATAATGTCCCAAAATTTTACGATCCTTAAAAATGTAAAAAAAAAAAAAGAAGAAAACCTGAGCTTCCACCCAAGCATACCTCAATAAGAGCACAGCTTGAAATGCGTCTAGGACCACAGGGAACATCGCCGATTTCCGGTACCGAGTAAACGTCCACTTGCAGCAAACCGCGTTTGTTTCTCAACTGCAGTGCAAGCAGCCTCATCAAAACATGGTGGATAATTGCGTGTGCGCAGCTCCTGTGTATCCATGAGGGCTACATGCCGTGGTCGGACAGCTTGGTCGCTGCGGTCTGCTTCTGTATGCCTGGTCCTCACAACCTTTGAAAGTCATGTGACGGAGGTCATTGAGGAATGCCCTGTTGGAACAGCTCTAAGCAAAGCTATGGCTCTGTGTCCTCCATTCAAGAGCAGCCTGCCTTGGATCGATGCCCCGCTGGCCTGTAAACCCCTGTTCTGAGATCAGATAACTTGGTCCTGAGCTTCAGTTAGAATGTGGAATTCTTAAAGTCTGCCACCAGAACAGCGGAATGTGAATCTGAATGTGGCCAAAATTACAAATGACTTCTTGGAAAAGTGAAACCTGTAAACAACGATACTTTTGCTCCATTCCAACTTCTAAATGGAATGGATATCAAAAGATCTGAAGTAAATATTTACAGTTCTGTGCAGGCTTGGGCACTATTCACCTATTTTTTCTGTATTATAAACTGTACACTTGTGGACTTTTATAATGTTATACATTTGTTCAAACTCGATGCTATGTGACCCCAGCTGTTAATTTACTTAATTGCAATCAGTACAAGTGTATAAAATGTAAATCTGCACCATGACAGCAATGGTTACAAAAAAAAGGATAATAAAAAGGACCAGTTTGATTCTATAATGTGAGATCTTGAGACAAATATCAACATGTTTGTTCAGTGTGCATTTGGGACTGAGATACATTCAAACATCTAGGTATAAGAGCCAGTGTATGGTTTCCATCACCGTGCTTGATTTCACAGGAGAAAGATTCCTTCTTCTCTTATTGTAAGACTAACCTGAGTTATTGCTGTTAGAATATATCTCAGTCAATGCCCCAAAACCTTTTCCAGGTGGTGTGAAGTCAGTGAGCATGATTTTCAGGGTGACCAAGCAAGCAAAGCATATCAATCACCTTTCAGTGCTGGTGGTATGATGTAAGCCTCTCTGGCACAACTCTCCAGTGACCGGTCACCAGTGACGTGCACAGCACCAGGAGTTCTTCTGATCCTGATGTGAAATGTGCAAAACTTCCAAAAAAATTCCACCTCCCAGCCCAGTTAGGATCTGATAAATCTGATAGCACACTGGTCAGAGCTTCAGCTCCATCCAGTCTTCTTTATTTTGAGTAATCTTTATTTGCAAAGCAGTGTGCAAGTTGTTATCTTCGCATTTGTGTCTGATGAGTCATGGAGTCCTGAGCCAATAGGATGACCTCATATGTGAAGATGTTTCCTCTGCTGTCCTGGAGGTGATACCACAGGGTCACGTCTGTGCCATTGAGACAAATATTGCGCCAGATGTTTCAATCCCAGTCTTGCAAAAATTTACAGCTGGATGTTTTTCTCTTAATCTAGAAGATGCTTCCCATCTGGCTGAGAGTTGAAGGGATTGATGACTAAGGTTTGAGTCTCTAGTCACATTTACGACACTTTATACTGATATTATGAGCCAATTTATGTTTAAGTACTGCTTCTAGCATTGTGCAAAACACAGTGGGGCTCTATTAGAACGGGGAATTCATTTTATTTGAAATACATTTTCAGTCCAGTTTAAACCCATTTGGTTGCAAGTCAGTTTAGCCTTTCATTCCAGGCTTCTGGATCTACTGCAACATGGCGGATTGCGGCTCAAGTCGAGTTTCTGCTTTGAATTTCTGCCCTTAGTCTGTCTGTCTGCCGGGGGTAGTGAGTGCAAAACTCAGGAGAGTCAGCTGAGCGGGAGCCTAGAATGCAAACTGCCCCGTTGGAGTTGTGCTCACGCTAACATGAGCTGCTTTTCTGTCTTTTGTGAAACCTCCACCGTCATCTGGATACAATTTAGGCTTCTGGCTCTTGTACTGACTCTTCTAAGATCCATGTTGACATTGTGGAGACCAAACTTCCTGGCTAACCTGAATTATTGCTGTGGAGGTTATTTCTACTGGACCCTGAAGTCAAGCAGAATGATTATTGGTGAGCATCAGCAGTGGTTTTATTTCACCTCCATCAGGAGAATGTTAAGTTTAAGTTTCGGGGGGGTGACGATCGAAGATGGAGCTGGAATTTGTCATGTTCGCTCATGGCATAATTTGTGTGATTGGTGTCAGTGGCCAGTTTACCGTGAAATTTTCTCCGTTCTTGAAGAGCAATCATTTAGGAGTCAGTCAGGACCACTCAAAGCCCTGCATCTCGGCTAACGGCCTCCTCTGACACCAGGATCCACGATTCTGCCCAGCAGCTGTCTGGTGTTTTCCGCGACCTGCGACAAGCCTTGATAAATGACTAGCTGTACCAGGAGTTACTCTTCCTTGAAATTCATGGCTCTGAGATTTACGCTCCGCGTTATCGAGGTGTAGAAGCCTCCTGCTGTTACAGACGCTGGTGGATCACCTTATGCTTCATGATGTTTCTCTGTCACCCACCGGCTTCCTGGTGACAAATCACCCCCAAGGACTAGCCGTGACATTGGTGTCTCCCTCATTTAGCCACGGAGAGCTGAGGAACTGCAGTAAAGCCTTAAGTCTGAATGCACCCGAGTCACCTAGTGAGTAAAGTCTGAAGATGGTAGCTAGCTAGCTGGCTAGCAGAACAAGCGGCTTCAGCATCTCTTAAGTGAGGGACACACTGAGTTTCCCCAGTCACATTCCCTCTTTGGGCCCCTGTCTGGGCATCTGGGCAGTTTTCAAAACTCGGCGGTTTGTCCAGGTTTAGCGCTGCAACCCGTATGACCCAGTGCTGCAAGTTACAGTGCAGAACCAAGTGAAGGAAAAGGCATACATTTTCAATATATGGCAGGCAATCGAGTGGGGGGACAATGGAGCGGGAGATCAACAGGCGGATCGGTGCGGCGTCCGCAGTGATGCGGGCGCTGCATCGGTCTGTCATGGTGAAGAAGGAGCTGAGCCAA
>JAODKF010000001.1:50752443-50762757 GCA_026779585.1 Mormyrus proboscirostris
TCCCTGGTGAGGTGTTCCGGGCATGTCCCACTGGGAGGAGGCCCCGGGGAAGACCCAGGACACGCTGGAGGGACTGTCTCTCGGCTGGCCTGGGAACGCCTCGAGATTCCCCCAGAGGAGTTGGATGAAGTGGCCGGGGAGAGGGAAGTCTGGGTTTCCCTCCTGAGACTGCTGCCTCTGCGACCCGACCTCGGATAAGCGGGAGACAATGGATGGATGGATGGATGGATGGATGGATGGCAGCCAATCAGTATCACCACTCAGTGACGTCCGGAAACCATCGTCAATTTGACATTTTATTTTTGTTTTCATGTGAATAGTGAATAGTGTCTTTGACTGAAGTTTAACAAACTTTAGCTTAGTGTTTTATAACTTTTGTTGAAAAAGACCTGTATACATGCATATTGTGTCATATTCTTCACATTCTCCTAACAAGACTCCCAGCGCTTAAAAAAGATCTGAACAGATATATAAAGCACTTCTGCGAAGGGAGGGGAATGTTTTTGTCCTTTAAAGAGCACTGAGGTGCATTAACGTCATCAGCAGTGCTACACATGAGTCCTGCCCACCATAACTCTATACTAAAATAGCATCGCTGTTGGGGGATTTATAGGATAAACTCTGAGACCTTTTACCTGCGTGAAAACGGGGACAGGAGGTGGCTGCAGATTCACCCTGTGAAGGATTTTTTGTCGCGTTAACTGAGGTCCTGTGTTATTTCAAGTGTTGCTTCTCTTTGGAGAGCGAGTCCCTTTAATGAGAAGGCAGCAGGTTAACCTCATTTCCCGTTTCCAGGACAATCGTGGGGGTCCCTGGATGCGTGATGATGTCTCCAGGACCCTCACGAAGGTTCCTGGGCTCTGAAGCTGCTGTCAGATTAAGTGCAAGGAGACAACATGTTAGTTGAATCTTTTTTTAATAATTCAGGAGATAAGAATTGTTGAGCAGTCTCTCAGTGGGTAGCACTCGTGTCTCACACCCCCAGGGCTAAGGGTCCAAATTCTGGATCGTGTGTGTGGTAGTGTATGTGCTCTGTGATGGACAGGGAGCCCGGACATGGTGTTCCTCATCCTTGTGTCTGGTCCTGCCTGGCACAGGCTACAGGCCTCACGTGACCCAGACCAGCAGTTACAATGGATGGATGAACCTAAGAACATTTTAAGTATTTACTCAGATTATTTGCCTTCGTATTTGCAGCTGGTGGTGTCTTGTATATATAGTAGAAAGTGAAAGTGCATGTATTGTATATTTTATATATAGTGAATGTGAACGAATGTGAACGTGTGTATAGTGTGTATTTTGTATATATGGTAGAAAGTGAAAAGTGTCTCTCGTGGTTCTGCTGTCCTGCTTTGATTGTTTTACTATGTCCTGGCATTGATGAGATGGGCAGAACATAACAACACAGACAGCAGCTCTGAATGCAGATGGGGGGGGGGGGCGTGGTCACTGCCCCTCTTTGTCTCATGCACTGATGACTGATTGGGGCTGTTTTCTAATTACCATTTATTTCGCATCTCCCCCGGCATAGGGGGATTAACACAGGACCCGACACACTGCTATGGTTTCTTTCTTAGCTTTCTTTCACTGATAGATTTGTCTCATTGTCAAGCTTGATTTTGGGTGGGTGGGGGGGGGGGGTTATGGTCCCCAAAGGCTGAATCTGCAGGCAAATATGCCACACCCCCAGACAAACCCCACCTTTATGCTGCCAAGGTGGCATGTTAGGTGAGTTAACACTGAATGTTTGCTAGTTGGATATGGTCAGTGCCAGGATATCCGTCTACGTTTCCATTGTTATGATGCCAGTAACTTAAGACTTAAATCATTCAGCACCGTAACCTTTTTAATCATTGTAAGAATTTTTCAATAATTTCTTTCTAGGATTTAGACTCAAATTACAGCAAGTAAGGAGTCCATTGTGCTTTTGTCGCATAGCTGACCTCATCTTCCTGCCGTTGTGAATTCTCCTGCTTGTTCATGTTCCTTCATTTGAAAACTGACTTTTGGGTCGTTCGTGATGTTTAAACATGTGTTTTTCAAAGAGAAAAAAAACAATGATGTCTTCATGCGGGTGAAGATGTTCTCCTGGCTACCAGACCACTGCAGCTGCAAGGAGAGATATCCAGTCTCAGCCAGGGCAAGTGAGGGGGGGGGACCGGGTGTGAACTGGGCAGCTTGGCATGGGTGACCTACGTGGAAGACATTGGAAGGCTGCAAGTGGCGAGGTGGGAATTTAAGATGGATGTAAGATGTCAAGCCTCTCTGCCAATTGCCCTCCCGCTCCATACACAAAACAACATGAATCAATAAGAAGCCTTGAGATCTGAAATAAATAAGTGACTTTAACCCCTTTAACCAGAGAAATGATTCTCCAGAAATGGACAAACAGTTCATCACGAAGCAAACTGCTGTGGATGCTTTTGACATTTTGAGATTCCCGCTACCCGTGCAGATGACACTGGTCATTTCATTTCAGCATTTCAAGCCTCTATATCTAACTCCTGTCATGTTGCTTAAATCTGGGCCACGCCTTTTTGGTCCTTTTTTTTTTGTCTTTCGCATGCGGTTCAGCTGTTATGCTTTTTCAGTCGCGTTTCACATTACCGCATGCCTGACTCCTGTCCCTCGGAAAGCTGTGAGGCCTCACGTGTTTGTTTGGACAATAAGCCTAGCATCTGTGACATTGCGGGTATGGCGGCCTGTCGATACCGGAGGGGACAGAAGCAGGCGGCACTGGCCCCCCCCTCGGGGGGAGGGGGGGGGGCAGCTGGCACTCGCGTTCCCGCTGCGCTCTGCTGTCGTCAGATAGCAGCTCATAATCGCTGTCTGTCTCTCAGGGACGAGTCACTCTACGGCGATACAGACATTATTCACTGCGGATATCCAATTAGGCTGCTGGCCACAGAGAAACCGCGATGGAAGTCCCTCTAATTAACAAGAAAATGAATCACTGTTTACCTTCTCCTTTGCCTCACGTCTCTATCATGTCGTTGTTAACGGTGCTGCTTGGGTCCACATAAAGAGACGAGTGCATTAAACAAAACAATCCGTGTACAGCCCTCTTCTGGATTCCACGGTTTTGTGATCCCATAATTCGGGGGGGGTCTCCACAAACCGACTGGTCTTGGGAACAGTGACAGCCTTGCTTTAGACAGAGGGGACACATTGTCCTGCCATTGACACAAGGGGTGAAGCTGTCCCCAAGGGGGGTGCCCTGCATCCATCCATCCATCCATCCATCCATCCATCCATCTATCTATCTATCTATCTATCTATCTATCTATCTATCTATCTATCAAGACGAGCACTTCTTCTGACAACATCTGAAAGTGGGGGTTTCATCTTCCCCTGGGGTTTCTTGAAGGGTAAGACAGTGCCCCCCCCCAGACCCGGCAAGCCAGCCTGCAGCACTTTGATGGATTATCATCTCCACGCTCCTAATCTATCAGACCACCTTCCAAACACCTGCTTCCAGCCAGAGGGTCGCAGCCGAGGAGCAGGCCGGGGCTCTGGGGAAGGTGAAGAAGGTCATGTGTGTTTCAAATGGATGTGCGTGCACATTATTTTACATATTTGTGGCCAATAGGGGGCACCCAAACCTCAGGGGCCCCACACAAACACCACTACAGTGGATATACATGCATGTCCCCCACCTCCACATCAACACACAAACACATAAACCCACAGCCCAACTTCAGCTAGGTTAAGGCACCATAAAATTAGGGTCATTATTAAGATCACTGACTACATGTAGCATGTGGATGGTAACAGGCAGCCCCATGATCTGAGTTAGATGTTTGAGTGTAAAGGCTGACAGACAGCAGACTCTAGGAGCGTGTCAGGGAGAGCTCACAGTGGCGTTTGTAGATGGAGTCAGGGAGACCTCACAGTGGCGTTTGTAGATGGAGTCAGGGAGAGCTCACAGTGGCGTTTGTAGATGGAGTCAGGGAGAGCTCACAGTGGCGTTTGTAGATGGATGTGAGTCTCTGCGATTCCCCTCTGTATCATTTGGGGAAAATATGAAGCTGCATTACTGGAATGTTTGTCACTCACTGACTGCCATGATTTGCCATGTGATCGACTCATTTGTCTAAGCAGCCATGTTGCTGCATCGCTCAGTGTGTGCTGCATGTCTGTGATTGATGAGAGAGCTGTGCTTGCTTTCTGCATGCAGGAAGCCATAGAAAACTGCTGCATCAGGAGAGACAGCAACTTATGCTTAATTATAGTGCTTAGAAGTTATGGCAAAGGAAGACTCAAACAGGCATTCTAGCCTAGATAAATAGCTCTCTATACACCCTGGTAATAGTGATCCGATGAGGTCAAGTATCTAGTTAGGCATGTGAAAGCTCACCTAGGTTTGTTCCCCAAGAGGGTGTTGGTCTACTCAGGGGGGGGGGCTAATCTTCACTGAAATGGCTGATCTTTTAATCCCTCCTTGAATTTGCCTCACTCCATCTAATGAAAGGCTGAGAGGCCCCTGTCACTGAATCTGACGTCCTTTCTTTTCCGGAAACCTGATGCGCCGTTCCAGTGGTCCTGAAGTGCCCTCATCTACAGATATGTGGCTTTGGGGTGTCAGTTACAGGTGGGGCATTGGGGTGAATGTGGGACACACACACGGACCACCTTCAGATTTACTCTTCAGCTACTTAATTCATGAGCAGCAACCAAGCAGTCACAGGGGGGTCCTGATGATAGATGAGCGTGATGAATTGAACGGCCAGCAGGAGATATGATGAGATGTAGATTTGTAAGCCAGAGGAGTTGCTATTAAATGTGATACAGAAATGACAGGTCCTGCGTCTGAAGAGGCCCAACATATGACCTTAATAACACATTTCATAATAATAGAGTCGGCATTTCCTCAGAATTGGTCTGGTCAGGTTCCTCTGGATTCACAAAGCCATGCTCAATGTTGTGATGATTGAGGTAGTGTATGAATATTCATAAATGCTAATGTCAGCCACTCTGGACTTTCAGTTCTTCATAAGAGCTTCATATGGCCTGAATTATGCCTTAATTTAGAGCTGTTTAATGTTTTCACAATTGTCAGATTGTTTGAGGTATTATAAAAAGAATATCTTGCATGTGACACCAAATAACTGCGATGTGCTATGATTTAGACACAGGTCATCTCCAAGGCTTTGGGGATCATACAGTTGTAGAGGAGGCTGGACATGAAAAATGAATTTGATCCCAATCTCAATCGTTTAATTCAGCTGATATGAAAGCCACAGCAGTTTAATGAAAACGTCAGGAGGCTGGGTTATTCTGCAGCTTGATGGAATGTCATGCCTCATCCAAGCATGATTTACTCTTCCCCTGAATCGCTCCCCTCACCCCCTGCTCAGTGCACCCTATTTCTGCCTGGGGGGGGGGGGGGGGGCTGCACATTCAACATCCCATCAACACAGGTGACCACGAGTAGAATTGGAAAAACATCATTCATAAGTGCTGGTGGTCTTCCATTGCTGTAGCTCAGAAACATCAAATCTGAGACACAATTCAGTTCAGCCGGGTTCTATGAGCCTCAGCACAAGCTGCACCGTCTGGTCTCATGCAAAGGATGATGGGACTCCTGTGACCATGTTTTTCATGCAAAGGATGATGGGATTCCTGTGACCATGTTTTTCATGCAAAGGATGATGGGATTCCTGTTACCATGTTTTTCATACAAATGATGATGGACATCCTGCAAGATTGTCCTTCATGCAAAGAATAATGGGAGTCCTGTGACCATGTCCTTCATGCAAAGGATGATGTGAGTCCTATGAGAATGTCTTTCATGCAAAGGAGGATGGGAGTCCTGTTAGCTTATTAGCATAGCAATCTATAGTCTCAACTGCTTTTCCACGGCTAAATTCAGGTGAATCACATGTTACTGACCCTAATGTTTACATTTTATTTATTTAGTAGACATTGCTAATCAAACAGCATTTGAAAAAGCACGACCAAATAGTTTCTGGAGCAACTAAGGTTGAGGATCTTGCTCAAGGGTGCACCAGTGAATTCACTTTTCCAGCCCTGCTATTTGAACCAGTAACCTGCCAATCACAGGTATAGCATACTAACCCCATGACCCACAAAGCAACCCACGTATGCTAATCATGTCACAGTTACATCACATTTGTCCCTGTCCTGCTCTCTGTCCCCTAGCCCTGCAGACTGGATACAGAACTGCATTCGGTCACTAACAGATTTAGTCATTGATATCACCTGTCATAACAAAAGGATTCATAATGAGGCCTCAGTGTTCATTACCTATAATAAGGGCAGCACCAACCAAGACAAAGCGAAAAGTGTCACCCCACAATAATTTCACATGAACTGTATTTTCCGTTGTGAAAATAATCAATTTCCTCTGCTGATGAGTACAACTAGTTCAAGTCCGAGTATCACGCAAACATTTCAATCTAATTTTGCTTGTGTTTTTTGATTTTACTTTTTTATAATATACAGCACATACTCTTATCTGTGTGCAATTTATTTCATGTTAGTTCTCAGGAATAGGATTCCACTGGTGCCTTATCATGAGAGTTAACCAGAGATTACCCTTCCATAACTTCCATAAGCCACAGACCAGGTAACCTCATTTGCCAGTGCAGAAATGCTTGTCATGCAGGAGAAAAAGTATGCCTTGTCATTATTTGGCTTTACGCTTCCTCGGCTCATGTACGTACCGGAAAATTTGAAAAGGCAAATTGCCTCCTTCCGTCACAATTAATGCGTTTTTTTCCTGCTGTCTAAGCCCTTCTGTAAAATCCTGCATTGACGGCAAGTCTGTAACGTGCAATATCGGCCGTAATGAAAGCCTGCTTTTGCTGGAACTGGCAGGATCTGTAACACAGTGATAAAATGCTGTGTTAATTCAGGCAAATTATCACCTCGCAGAATCTCTAAATGCTGCTGCCACATTGCAGTTAATGTTCCTCGAAGATGGAGACACACAGACACTAGGAGCGATAGGTCTCTACTTCATTACGTTTCCCTTATACTGTAATTAATTCTTTACACCGATAATGGCTTTTTTATTCTGGTGACTGGTGCTGGGATAAATTGATATTTTTAGGATGCAGCATAATTTATAACAGCATGCAACATTAGTTTACACTGTCAGCTAAATGTTTTACGTATCAGATCC
The DNA here is from genome assembly GCA_026779585.1 of Mormyrus proboscirostris. NCBI lineage: Eukaryota > Metazoa > Chordata > Actinopteri > Osteoglossiformes > Mormyridae > Mormyrus > Mormyrus proboscirostris. The sequence goes on from JAODKF010000001.1 coordinate 50,759,591, forward strand.
CTTTGCAGCATTTTGCATGTACCATGGCTTGCTGATCTGCAAAGCAGCTGGAGTGACAGGCCATCAAAGAGCTGGACGGGTGCCGTGTCAGCGCCGGGACGACGTCTCTGACCTGTGCGTCCCATCACCAGCTGTACTTCTGGCGAGGTTGTCTGGAAAAAAAAAGATGCATATTCAAGGTGACATTTTCTGTTGGATGTCGCAACGCTGCGTCACTGGGGGTTTAAGAAACCTGGAGGAGCTTCACTGACGCGAGTGACAGGCTTGCTGATCACTCAAGGTCATGCAAAAGTCCAGTGTCCATATGGAAACCTTAGAGCGCCAGGTCAGACACACCTCTGCACCTGTCCTCTTCTGCATCACCTCTGCTGAAGTCTCAGAAGCCAGTTACTGTGTTATTGTCACCTTCAAAGCACGAGATTTATTTCTCTGGAATTCCTTTTCCAACATACCTCCGATGTTTCACAAGCGAGCAAACCAATGATTAGCCATGGAGACTCAGGAAAAGCCCGGCCACTGCTTCCTGGGGCAGTCTGCTTTATTTTCACGCACCATGAAAAAAACCTAAACCAGAACCCACCCTCCCATGCACACACAGTTTTACAAAATCAAGCCAACAAAGACCCAAATTAAGCTAACGCAGTGACTGGGAACACTAGCGTTCCGCATCCTGGGTGACAGATCCGAACTGGGGGTCAGCAGTTTGTGTGACTCAGACTCTCTGCTCACATTTTTGCTCATGCTGCAAATCCCAGAACGTTATCTGCACTCCCGGGATCCTTTTTTTCCTTTCTTTTAAAGGATCCCTCTTATCTAACTTGGGGAGGAATAAAAGTCCCGTATAATTATGCCCCCCTCCCCCTGAACTCTGGAGAAGTGCTTTTTCTCATTCAGGATCCACTGCTGCTGCAGTGGATGCTTGACCCTCGAGTGAACACTTGGGGCGGCGTTTTGACACTTTCCCTCTGAGGGATTAAGCATAACACACGATTCACCGCGGCAGTGGAAGCCGCTGAGAGGCACGTGAGCACTGCGTTTCGTACAGGAACCCGCACCTGTTTCCATTTGCATTGCAGCGGGATTGTGACAGTGAGCCAAGTCACCACGCAGATGGAAATATCTACCTGCACGCCAGACCGCCAGGCAGAGAGAAACGTAAACGGTGAAGAGGAAACTGGCAGCAGCCCCCACACACCAGGCCGGCATGCCCAGTCTGGGGCAACACCTAGTCAAGGCAAACATCATTGTTATTACAAGAGGTGATATAGCAATAATATAAAATCACTATTTGTTTCAGGCAGGATCATGATCCACAATCTTATAACTCTTTTTCATGTTGATTTTTAAGACTGCTTTGCAAGTTACTAAACAGTACAACCAAACTAATTCCGCTATTTAAAAAATGGAACTTTATAAGGCAACAAAATCCATCCATCCATCCATCCATCTTCCAGACCCCTTATTCTTCTGGGTTGTGGGGGATCCAGAGCCGATACCAGAAGCTACAGGCATAAGATGGAGAACAATCCAGGACTGAGGGGGGCGGGGGGCAGTCCATCACAGAGCAAACCCACACACCATTCACAATTTAATAACTCCAATTAGCCTCAGCATGTCTTTAGACTGTGGGGGGAAACTGGGGTACTTGGAGGAAACCCCACGACAACATGGGGAGAACATGCAAACTCCACACACATGTAACCCAGGCAGAGACTCGAACCCTGAAGCTACAGGCATGCACCACCCCATAACAAAATCAAAAAGAAAAAATATTTCCGATCTCGAATTCTTTGTAGGGACCAAATCCTCCATGGCATTCATGCCAATATGTTGCCAAACAGGGAAGGTGTTACTTGTTTATTGATCCTCGGGGATCAATAGAGTTTTTCTGATTCTGATTCTGATATTCGGACGAGGGCGTGAACGGGAGAGAGGGAGAAATCCAAGGCACTGCCTGTTTATTGATATCATTGATTTATTGGTGTGTTGAATGACTTTGACTAACAGAAGAACTTTAGATGCGTGTTTGAGCCATTAAAACACAACTAATAGAATGTGCACTGTGGCACAATATGCAGGCATACAATGAACTGAAATAGCATTTGTCCAAACCTTTAAAAACAGCTTGACACAGAATATGATGTTAAACATACATAGACAATAATGAATAAATAAATATGCTATAGAATTTTCAAGTAGGGCTATGCTGTGGGTATGATTCGTAAATGAACAGTGAATATATGGAGTACAATGTAAGGCAATTGTTCCATTGTTATATGCATGTGATGTAGAAAGTGACCAGTGCAGCTGGTTTGTAAATAAATAGTTATGAAAGCTATTGAGTGAAATTCCAAACAGGAGTCATGAGGTGGAGGTGTTTCAGGAAAAGGCTGTTTGACGCACTGTAAAACACCCCAGGATTTAAGTCCTTCCGTGCAGTACTTTTGTCAAAAATTTACCAGGTTGAATCTATGTCGCTGTAGATTGTTTCACTGCAACCACTCAATTAAAAGCAGTGACAGACTGATAATCTGTTAATCTTTTGCACTGTTAAGACAGCGCTGGTTGTTTGCCTGTAATGTCTGTCTGTTCAGCAGTGGTAACTACCTTCAACAGCCTTAAGTCACTAGTGATGGGTCGTTCTTGAACGATTTGTTCATTTTGAAAGAATCTTTAATGTGACTCGAGAAGAACGAGTCGTCTCGTGGGAGTGATTTGAAGTGGTTTGTAAGGAAGGCTGTAAATTAGTAACTAATTTCTATATCCAGTGCTGTCAGGTCACATAACATAAGAATGAACAACTCGAAAGACTCAAGGAATGAACTAATCAATTCTCTTTCTGGCTCAGACTGCATAGGTTAAACCTATGGAGCTGTGACGTGATGAACGAACGACTCAAACCCGAAGACTCGAGAGATGAACTAATCAATTCTGTTTCCGGCTCAGACTGAGCTGGTTAAGCTTATGGGGCTGTCACGTGATGAACGAACGACTCGAAAAACCCGAAGACTCGAAACAGGTAAATCAATAATTCCAATACAGAAACTATAAGAAGTTGCGCAAATGTGCATGCGCGACTGAACGAATCATTCCCACGAGACGACTCGTTCTTCCCGAGTCACATTAAAGATTCGTTCAAAATGAACGAATCGTTCAAGAACGACCCA
>JAODKF010000001.1:50766038-50784185 GCA_026779585.1 Mormyrus proboscirostris
CCCCCCCCCCCCCCCCCCCCGCCAGGTAGAGGGGCAGCTCCATCTCATTTTATATAGGTGGTGATGGGATCCATGCATGTTTATGTCATTTTCATCACAGGAAGTGAGGATCATGAACCAGATGGAACCAGTATGGTCACATCATCCCATTTTAGGTTTTGGTGGAGCAGAACATGATTCAAGATCGATCTTGGGCAAAATACTTCTGACCTCAGTTGTTTACTGTCGTTAGAGTCCTGGCACTGCCTCCTTCAATATTAGTCACAAATATATCTCTGCTGTGGCATTTTTGTTTGTAAACAGTGCATTAAGAGCTATATTTATGAGTATGTTTTTAGAATCTCTGTATTAAAACAACTTGCACAGATCCTGAAAAAAACGGTATCTGTTTTCTTGAAAATATGATAAATAAGTACTAAAAAATAATCAAACTGATTTATCAAATGTAGTTTGATATTATATCGTAAAATGTCATCTAGCCATGGAGGGATGTCTCAGCGATTACCTAGCTGTTACATGAGAATGCATGTCCTCGTTCCCTGTGTGATCACATACCCATTACCCTCCACCCACAGCGCAATGTTGACTATCTCTGGCGCTTAAGAGTTCCGCCCACGCAACATCATAGTATAAAATCGGCTCTGCCGTGCTTGGTTAAGTGTGTTTGTAAATGCTAGGCAGCTGGCGTGCCGCATACCATTGGCGCCGGTTTATTTGGCTTGAGCTGCGTTCGAGGGAGTCTGTCACATGTTGCTTCCAGATGATTGAGCCGCGCCTGCGTGTCTGCGTCACTGCGATGAAGGCGCTTTATTTATTTATTTATTTATTTTATTGATTTGAATTTAAAGCATCGCCGAGGAGTGATCTGATGGGGAACTATAAATAAAACAGCGAGTGGGAACCAGCCGAAGAATTAATCATGAAGAATACACTTCTGAATTGCTAATAATTTTTCTCGTCTTGTATTCTGCCAGTCTGTCTGTGTTGAGCAACAAACGCGCTTCTCTATCCTCGCTAGTCATTAAGCCTTTTAAAATTTACTCGATTAATTCAAATTTTATATTACCTGTATTGTGTTATGATTATATTATTTTGGAAATGTCTTCATATTAAGTCCTACGTTATCGGTATTACGTAATATCGGTTAAGGGAGATAACGGGGACTTTACGGGGAAACACGCACTTTCTGGGGAATACACACCGGCATAGCTGACATGGTTAAAAATGTCTCGTAAGCTCCGTTATACACGCAAGCACATGGGTGTGCAGTGAGTCACGCTGCGCGAGAATCAACTGCCAGTTTTGTTTGCTATGGCGAGATTTGTACCTTTGGATACATTTAAACGGAAACGCCGGTATTTCATTCGGGGAAGGTATATTCTTTTTGGGCGGGGGTGGGGTGATTAAATTTGGTTAAAACCTAAGAACTAAACCCCGATTATATACTGGGGGGACACGTCCCCCCAATATTCATCTTTGCTCACAATGTCCCTTCCCCCCCAAATATATAGGCCTGTTATAATTACGACCTTGATCCGCGCCTTGACTCCATGGCTAAGGCCTTGTCCAGAGCACTGCAGTATGTCGGTGTTAATGTTAAAGCTGCAACCATACAATAACCAATGTTACATATCACTTACCTACTTAACTATGTAACGATATATATATATATATATATATGCTACTTTACTTGTGTAAATAATACAACACGTTAACCTAAATATTTAGTCTATTGTGAAGGAAAATAGCGCATAACAACCAACAGTCAAATGGCTGCCGAATAATTATACATAATTTATTTTAGGTCAGACAGGTTTACTCAGGCCGCGAGCTCCAACTCTCACCATCCGCTTCCTATCAACCATAACTGTTTAAATTTAGCCAGGCAATTCCTCCGTATTATTTCTGTATCCAAAGTCCTAATATAACCCACCCGTAAAAAAGTCTCTTGTCTCATAATTCAGAATTTAATTGAATTCATCCCACTGTCCTTCACCCATGGGGGAGTTTTGGCCTGAACACAAAAGCGAGGTTTGGGCCGTTGGTTCAAAGGCAGATGCAGAGCGACAAAGCGTAGGCAGCCTTTATTACTGTCCGTGATGACCGTAACCCTCGCGTGTTTCCGCGGGGGACAGCTTAAATCAAGCCGGAGCTGCCGGCCCATCGTCCCTGCTTGTGCCGGCCCGATTCAAGCAGGTGTCACAAATGTGGGTGCTGTATTTATTCATAGATCGCATTCGGATAATAAAACCTCATTTAATGTGCGCATCCCTCATTTAATGTGCCGTGATTAAGGTTGTAATCTGTTTTGAAACTTGATGCGTATTCCACATGGGCGCGTCGCAAGGTCGCCGCTAAAAAAAATTTATTTATAAAGGCTGGACAATTGTGGAACTAAACAGCTGTACGCCTATAATAAAAAAGCCGACAGAGGGCTCTGTGCTTGCAGACGAAGCGCTCTCCGTCTTTTGTTTCCGTAAAAAGGGGAGTACCGCGCTGCTTCCTCCCTTGTGAGGGAAGGCGATTGGTTTCCAGCCTCGTATAAAAACCTGCGAGCACTTCGCCGGGGTAGCGCAGTACTGGGACGGTAAGGAGGAGGGCTTTGTGGGAGAGGATACCTCGGCTTCTTGCTTCCCTGGAATTTGGTTACGCATTGCCTGTATGCGTGTGTTGTCACTGAGGTCGGTGCTTTCAAGGACTATACCATAGCAAAAATCAATGAAGGAGAGAAGATCTAGCCAGAAATCACTGAAATCCAGGATGGATCCCAATCAGAGTGCCAAATGCAAAATAGTGGTGGTGGGAGATAGTCAATGTGGAAAAACGGCATTACTTCACGTCTTTGCGAAGGACTGCTTCCCAGAGGTACGGTCAAGGATTTTCCCTCTCTAAGCATATGGAAATAAAACTATATGAAACTACTATGCGGAGAACGGGATTGACATTGTCGGAAGATAATTTAAAATCGTGTTGCTGTTTTGGGAATATTGTCAGAAGGACAAACTTGTGACATTCTCACTGCTGTCTGATAATGGGACGGATTTGTGTCTTTGGATTGTTTTGTCTAAAAGATCTAAAAGTATTAGCTATTTTATTTCGAGTCTGATTTAACTTGGTCATGGCTGTGTGTAACTGGTTGCTTAACCTGCTTCTGTTTTCTAGAACTACGTGCAGACAGTATTTGAAAATTATACTGCGAGTTTTGAAATCGACAAGAAAAGGATTGAGCTCAGTTTGTGGGACACCTCAGGTAAGTCAACTTTTTTAGTGGGGGCGGTGTGGGGTAAAAGAATAAATGGTTTTGGGGTTGATGTGTTTCCAAGGTATATATACAACACGGATAACTGGGTGAGAATTTGTATGTCTGTAGGGGCTCATGTCTCATTTTTTGTTCATAGAGTATTTGCATTTATGGAAAATGTTTGGGATCTGAACCGCACTTCGCTTTTTATGGTGATGAGAAGAGCCGTCAGGGGATCGATTCCTGAGACTCTATGATGTAGATCTTATTCGGTGTTTTCCGTGTGTGGGTCTTCCCATGACTGGCTTCGGTCGTTGTAAATACGGCATGATGCAGCACTTGCCGTCCGGAAGCCCCCCACCCCTAACTCCCGTCTTTAAACGGGACAGGGTGGATATTCCATACGTCGGGATATCCCCTAGGTCGGAACAGGGTGGATTTTTCCTTGGACGCTACGGGGTGCTTGTTTCTTGTGTTGGGGCAGAGTGGATATATCCTGTGCCGCTAAACGCTGGTTAAACCCTGCTCTCGGTCGAAAGTCGGCGTGTGTCAGACCTGCCCCGGCTTGTCCGAAGCTCCGGCGCGTCTCTTGGGACGAGTGACGCGCCTCGGTATGCGTGGAATGGGGCGATCCAAGTAGGACAGGGGATATAGCGCTTGAAGGCCAACAGCGGGACGACTTTAATCACTTAGCCCCTATTCGAGACGATGTTGGGAGCTGATGCCAAATTATTTCCTGTCCCAAATCCGTAATGTGACTTCCCAGTATACCAGTAACGATTTTTGGTGGCGTTGGAATGTTTTCATACATTTGGAATGTGTGCTCTGGGACATTAATTGGTAGTGAGCGAATAAACACGTATATAGTAAAAGCTTTGGTATGAAGTACAAGGTCATATATATACAGTACCTGTTACATGCGCGCGCACACACACACACACACACACACACACACACAGAACCATTCGTTTTTGTAACTTGTAACAGGTGATTTCTGACTGAGGGTGACGAGAGTTTTACCGAGGCTTGAGTGGGACCCCCAGACTTTCATTCTGAGCAAACACGCACATTTGTGGTATATACATGTGTCACACAGGCTTACCTGCCGGTGCCCTGTGCCATTATGTAGGACCAAGCAATTTCATGACATTAACGGGTTTCTCCCGTGATTTCCAGCTGTGGTGGAGCTCCTCTGACAGATAAGGTGGACTTTTGTGGTCCAAGCAGCACCCAGCTAGACCAATCCATCAGTGTCCCTTGGCAGGAGGATGGGCCGGGCTGCTTTTTGTGAGGAGGGGCAGCAGCGGCACATCAAGCAGCAGCTTGGGGCTAGAGGTGGAGGGTGCCCCCCCGGCCCAGGAATTCCTCTGACGAGGAGTTTCGCTTTGCCAGAAGACTTTCATGCATGGGAAACTTATGAGCTTGTGTTTGTGTGGAATACAATGGCTAGAGAAAAACCCTGAGCTTGCAGGACCTCCCCAATAAGCTCTCAGGTTTGGGGGGTTGCGTTTCCCCCAGCACCGCTCGTATTGAGAAGCATGAGTAAGGCTACCCTGGCGACTGCGTGTGGCCCACCTGCCCGCACTGCTGGGGGGCTTCGCTAGAGCAGGACATAGTGGTGGGGGGCAGCCTCTGGTCTGGGACATTACGCCCGTAGCGAGTACATCACACGCTGCCCAAAATCCTGCCATGGTTGCCTTGTCTCTGGATACTCCGGAGTATTCATGAGGAGTGCGTCTCCTGAAAGCCCTGCATCTGTAAACAATGGCCTGGGGGGGGGGCTTTCAGGTGTTCCCCTTCCCCAGATAACCTGACCGGCCAACAACTGAACCACCCTTTTTCTTTTTGCCTACCCCAGCACTTAAAATTATAATCACCAGAGCAATGCCTGGAAGGTAGGAGCTGTCGGACCAGCACCCCTTTGAAGGCCCTTCATCAAATACACAGTCCCCATTGATATATATGCTCCCCCCTGCCCAGGGTGTCCCCCCCCACTTTAAGTGCTAGGCCACCCATTCTCCGTCCATTTTTCTGTGTGGCAGTTAATGAGGCCTGGCTGTCAGTCAGGCCATAATCAAAAAACTGATTTGGAAAGAGCTGGAGAGGTTTTAGCACCCGGACGGATCCCTCCAGAGGCTGCCTGGTAGAGGAGGGGGCACGCGGAGCCCTGCTGTTTGCCTGTCTTTGGTGAGAGGAGGGAAAGTCTTCTTTCCAGTCTCCGCAGTCTGGTTTTCTAATGGGAGTGCTCAAACTTTTAACTGGGCACAGCAGTCCCAACCTATTATGACCTCTCAAAACTCCCTTTTCACATCACTATCCTAATGTAAGTTTACACTTGGAGAACCGTTTTTTTGTAAAGCAGGGTCATTCTGCTTTTATTCTGTGATGTTACCATGCCTGGGAGGGGGGTTGGGCAGCCAGTCAACCTTGGACACCCAGAGGTTCTGGGAGTTTTTGGTTCCTCTCCTCCGTTGTCTACTGGCATTCTTTCTTTCTTTCTTTCTTTCTTTCTTTCTTTCTTTCTTGCCTGTTTCATGAACCATCTTGTATACATGATGCAGTATTGTACTGTCACACACTCTCGTCAAGTGCCTTGGAGCAGCTAAAGGCACTATATAAAAATAAATGGAATTGAAATTTCTGTTCAAACTACATGCATCACGTTCTTTGCTGAGGCTGACAGTCGTAAGGGGGGCGGTCTCGGTTAATCCGGGAGTGTAGGGGGCATGGGGCTCGCCCGTCTGCGCTGGGAAAATTGAAGCAGCATGCTGCACATTCCTCAGGCGGAGGGCTGGGTTCTTGCAGCACAAAGGAGCGGCTGTGGGCTCTGACAGAGAAGGCCTGCCTGCATGCCTGCCTGCCTGAAACTGGCTGATTCCTAAGGAATCAGCCGTCACTGTGCCTTTAATGCAGATAATGGGGTGAAAATATTCTCAGGTGTGGAAGCAGGAAGAAGGGAGGGCCCGGCTGCCTGTGGAATGTGGGGACTGTCAGCGTTTTACAAGCGGTAACCCCCTGCAAGTTTAAGCATTTGCGGGGAGGCTGTTTAAGGCACCCGGAGCTGTAATGCATTTAGCTGGGGCCCTGTTCTGAGAAGGGGAGTGAGATTTCCTGGCCAGCTCACAGTTCTGATTTATTGGAGAGCTGTTAGAACAGTGTAGAAATAAATGATCCATCCATCCATCAATCTTGGATGGAAGCAGTCTGACCTCTGCTCTGGGAGCCTGGGGTTTCCAGCCCCTAGATGGTTTACATCTGCTTGTACTGGTTTTGGGCCACGGTGAACTGGTGGTGACTGGTGAATGACTGGATCTTAACCAGAAAGCTGTTGGTTCCAGGCCCTGTTGTCCCCTACTCCCCTTGTTTAAGGGAGAGCTTGATAGTTTATAGGCACACTTGTTTTGCCCTGAGATGGGGGGGGGGGGTGATGAGGAGGTCATGTGTCAGGAATGAAGGAGTAAGAGACCTTTGCAGCTTTGACAGGCAGCATTGCTTTAGCTCGCAGTGGCTGGAGAATCAGCTGTTTGTCTTTGTCAGTCTGTGTATCTTTCTGGTTCTGTGCCTCATCAGAACAAACTTTTTTTTAACCACGTGTGACACATCTATATGAAGCAGACTGCCTTCCTCTTTAGAGGCAGAGGTTAAAATGCCACATAGAAGCATGAAACCCTTGGTGCAAAACACACACACACACACACACACACACACAGGTTTGTGCCTTTGTCTTTGTGGAGACTCTCCTTTCATTACTATGGGGACGACCGTAACCCCCACCCAGCCCTAACTTTTACCACACAACCACACAAAATAACAAGACTTTTGGCATTTTTACTTTTTTTGATTGCATTCACAGGTCTTTGTGGGGACCTGAAAAATGGTGCCCACAACTTCAAGAAACAGGTTTTTATTACATTGTGGTGAAAATGTGATCCCCATAACGTAATATAAAACTAATCTCCACAAACACACACTTAACTAAACTTTAGCTAAACACCGGCATGTTCCATCATGGTCAGAACTTCACCAGGCATTGGACTGGCACAGAGATCACACTGTTAAAGTGGAATACAGACACGACAGGGATTTTTAGTATTTCTAGTATGTATTTAACAAGCAAAATGCTACTCAGACATGAAAATATTTAATTGTAATTTCTCTGGATTTTTCAGCAAAAGATGAAGTGGTCTTTATTGGTTTCTGTGGGTCTGTACCATTGGAAGGGGCTGCTCCACTCTCACTGTCTCTGGGGAGTTTGTGTTGGACGCCGGGTCGTCACATGGGATCATCGCAAACTGATGATGTCAGCACCCTCTTATGGGAATTCATTCACCCTCACATACATATTTCTCATCCTGTCGTTTTCTTGCAGCTCTGGAAGCTGACTTCGAGTCTGGGGAGTGAGGTATTCGCGGTGGTTTCCCAGCTCTCTGTGTGGCATGGGGGGAGCTGTTTGATGAAACTCAGGCCACCACAGATATACATCTTACAGCAAACCTCCCCTCCAGACCGTTTAGATTAGCTTTGCGCAGACAGGGGACGGGGGGTGGAGGATGGGGGGGTCAGTGACTGCTGGTGCGTATGGTGTAAATCTGGGCTTGCAGGAGTCCCTTCCCAGAGTACTTTTATACTTGAACAAACAGAATTCCCCGGATTCCTGAAGGCCGCGTTGCTTTATTTGCGGGTACTTCAGATTCCCCAGCGCTGGCTGGGGGGGGGGGTCACCTTAACTCGATGTGACACCCCCGCCATGCTCTGTTGCTTTAGGCACCTCCACTGTTTTCCGGTCATTGCTGGAAGGCAGATAAAACATGGATTTTTTAGATTCTTCTCTTACTGTGAAGGTTTTGCTTTTTTGCCCAATCATCTCTGTGGTCTCTCTGAAGCCCTCCCCCACCATCATTTTGGTCGTTTTAGTTTGTGCTTAACAGGCCAGTCTGCTGCCACAGTCACTGGCTTGGCTGATCTTTACACTCAGTGGGCTTTCAACGCAACTGAAAAAGTAAACGTTTGTAAATTATTTTTAATAAAGGAAACAGCTCTTTCCACGACTGAAATAAATGAATGTACGTCTTTTTGGTGGAGCTGCTGACGGTGCGAACGATCGTGTGTTTTCTGGGAGACTAAGAGGTCTGAGAACGGCTTGAGTAATTTCTCTGGGGGGGTTTTCTGCCCCAAGTCTTGAGGGGAGGGGAGGGGAGGAGAGTAGGATCTATTCCTCTGCTTTGCTGGATGCAAATAAGGTTCAAATCTTCCTCAGGGGACAGGCCGAGGGGGTCAGACGGCTGGGATGACTTGCACTGATGCGGAAGTGGCTAATTAATGGCTGATGCTATGACCCCTGCTTCAGCAGTGGTTAAGGCCACAGATTCAGGCTCCTTAACTCCTCAATGGGAATCCATCTGTACAAATGGCTTAAATGATTAGTAATCATGATTAGTAATCCAGTATAAAAGTGCCATGCAGGTGCGGTGACTGTAGCACTGTCACACTGTGGCAGGTCACTGTCGGCATGGCAATCCCCAGTGACCCTGCTGAACCCTGAATGTCACTGCGGGCCTTAGGTGTCCCTCACTTGATGATCGGCCCTCATCCCCGGCTTCATGTCTTACAGGGTCTCCGTACTATGACAACGTGCGGCCGCTTTCGTACCCGGACTCGGACGCCGTCCTCATCTGCTTCGACATCAGCCGGCCGGAGACGCTTGACAGCGTGCAGAAGAAGGTGGGCGGCAAGAACGACGGGTGGTTAGGGGCTTTAAGATGGAGGAACTGAATGGTTCTGTTAGTTTCACGTATATTTTAAGAAGTCACTTGACCTGCAGCAGGTCAAGTAACTTTGGACCAACTCATTGGGGGAGTTATATGAAGCAGGAAGGGGTGGTGGGGGGGGGGGATTGGGCTCCTTTTCAACCATGACAAAACAGCTCAACCAGTAAGTGAGGTAATTGAAAAGGTCGTAATGGTCACAGTTTTTGTCAGCAAGCACTGCTGTCTTGGCCAACCTTTGACCTTTAACCTTATCATCATTCAGGCTTCCTCCGCCAGCAGTTAGATCACGGCCTGGCCTTCTGCGTTTGAAATGCGGGAATGCTCTTGGGGATACTCCCAGAGTGGACATTCTGCCAAGCTGCCTCCTCTAATGTTCATCTCCCTGACCCCCGCAGTGGAAAGGTGAGATCCAGGAGTTCTGTCCCAACACCAAGATTCTGCTGGTGGGCTGCAAATCTGACCTGCGCACCGATCTGACAACGCTGGTGGAACTGTCCAATCACAGGCAGACCCCCGTGTCATATGATCAGGTGAGCATCATTCCTCACTGGATGAGTCTGTTTCATTTAAGGACTGAACACAGCTGCTGACGCAGAGACATGTCTAAATGTAAAAGCAGCTCCGTTCCCCTTATCCCATTTTTAATATCCCAACTTCTGAGCCGTTGAATCTGAATACTAATGAATTCTGACCAGAGAGTCCTTCCTTCGGCCCTTTGATTGATGACATCTTTGGCTTAACCTTCTTTGCATAAATTATCAGCAGCTGCCCTTCTCGCACTGCCTTAGGCTATTTTAAATGATGTGCCTAAATCACGTGTAGGCTGGTTTTTGCATGTTCCTCAGCTATATGTGAGCTCTAAGTCCAGGTCTCAGTTAGGATCAGAGCTGTCCATTAAAGTGCCTGAGAGTAGTCTCTCATTTTAGGTTATAAATTCGATGAGAGACAGACATAGAAACGACATGTGTGGTGTGAATTTCGTGTGGTGATATTGCTGGCTGCTTAGTAGATGATTACATGTGAAGTAGTTGAGGTAGGTTTAGGGGTTAATTAGCTGGGTGCCCAACTGCTGCCGGGATGTGAGTCTGAACACTTTGGCTGCTTGTCTGGGGACTGACTCTACGGCTGTCCCCCAGGGCTCCAACATGGCGAAGCAGATGGGCGCCCCCTACATCGAGTGCTCGGCACTGCAGTCGGAGAACAGCGTGCGGGACATCTTCCACATGGCCACGCTGGCGAGCGTCAACAAGAGCAACAAGCATGTGAAACGCAGCAAGACGACTCGCAGCACCACGCGCATCTCGCATATGCCTGCGCGGGCAGAGCTCGGTACTGTGCCCGCAGACCTCCGTAAGGACAAAGCCAAGAGCTGCGTGGTCATGTGATGCATTGGGAGCAACTGGGTTACCGTGGCGAAGGCAGAGCAGGGTGCTAGGACACCAAACCCGCCCCCCCCTTTTCCACTGGGGCCACCTCGATCCAACTGACCATCAAGCAAACTTGGGAGACGGCAGGTGGCTGTTGGCTGTTTCTGCACTTTAAAGCATCCACTGTCCACCCCGCATCCCACCCCCTCGGTTGTTGGTCTGACATAAGCTGGAACATAAGGTGCCAAATGAGTGACCCTGAGTGGACGCCCACAGGAGAGACTTCGCCGAAAGCTGATTGGTGCATCTGAGATGCCCCTTCCATGTCAGCCCCCCAGCTTTTGAACATATCCCCAAAAGTATTGGGTCCACTTCTCTAACCCCTTCACAGATCCTGCTGGTGACCTTCTGTGAACTCTCGGGGGGGGGGGGGGGCTATTCTTACCTCCTGCAGGAGGTAAATGGGAGGTGTCAGATCCCTTCCTATGATGAAAGATGTGAAAACTGGGATTCCTTTGGTGGGCCATTCTCCTCAGAGGTGAGGGAGAACCTCCTCGCTCTCACACAGGAGAGCGCCTTCCTTGCACTTATGACAGAGGTGGACAATGAAGGACTACGTGAATCACTGTGGTTTAGAATCAACTCTTCAGGATTTTAGTTCTTCCTCAATGCCATCCCCAGTCCGTCGAGTGGAATGAGGAAGCTCTCCCTGCATGCCGCATTACACCACCGTAACATCACTCCAGGTGTGGAAATCTGTGCCGCTCACATCCACAACTCAGAGAACATTCCACTCCAAACCATTTTTTTCCCCCCCAACCAAAGATCTGTGTCGAATTCCCCCGGAAGCTTCCGCATGCTTCTTAATTTAATTACGTTCTTGACCAGCGTTCAGCCAAGCCTTGACGTGTCACCATGGCAACAGGGTATTGTGGGATATGCCGGTGTGTTTTGTGGGCTCGCCCTAGCCTGCGGTCGGCCTCCATGCCAGTGCCTGAGTGTGATGTGTGCGAGTGGAAACATGCATCAGCCAATCAGAGGGCGCCCTCTCTCATCCTCCCTCTTCACCACCACCTCATCATCCACGAGACAACCTCAGACGAATTCCTGTCCCGCTGTCCCCTTGTTTTCCCTTTATGGGGTGGGGTCTTTGACTATGCAATGCATATAGTTTTCTTCAGATCCACGTTGGGTCATCAGAAACACACCATTTACCGCTGAAACACACTCCTGTGCAGGTTTTTACAGGCTTTTGTGATGGATCGAGAAAACAGAAACTGAGTTTTTTTTATTCCATTGAAGATGGATGTGCTTTTGTCTGTGTTACAAGCCGGTGGTTGCACTTTCGTCAAAATGAGGCTTCACCTGATGCAGTGAGTCTGCTGAATGGGCCTGTCCCTGGACTGCTTTCACCGTGATGCCCCGATTATCCGAAGAGGGCCGTGTTATCAGCTAGCTGGCTATGCTTTCAATTCCAATGTTAAAAACAACAAAAAACAAACAAACAAACAAACGAATGAACGAAATTTTAAGTTATGGAAGTGTGTTAAAATGGTAGAGCCTCATCCTTTTCTGAATGTCTGTTTGTATGTCTGTTCCATTGATGTTTTAGCAGTATTTATTGAAGTATCTATTTTTCCCCTTTGAAATAAATCCAGAAAAAATGTTTGTGGTATAGTATCTGTGTTTTTTCTCAAACAGAATTTACCTCATTGGTTTTAAGAAATGCAGGGCTATAAGACTGCAATGCAGTGATATTGAATTAAATGCATCATGTACTACTGAAAATTGTTTATACAAATGGTCTCCTGTAGTAAAAACTATAGGAGAAAAATATAAATGGAAATAGCCGAAAGTCATTTAAAGTGGCAGTAGACGTATTCTGTTCATATGCTAACGTTAATGAACAGCTAGGCCACTTTCATTTGGCCAAATTCTGAAGGTTTTTTGAGACTTGTCTAGCTTAAAGGTTCGGGTCCAGTAATGTGTGGCTGGTAAATAAACATGTTATTTTGAAGCTCAGCCACAGCTGCGAAGAGAAACTGCTTAAGATGGAAAATAGAGAATACGGACAAAGGGTAAGGTGTGTCATATAGTTAGGTACAATTTGTCCCAGAAGGCAAATTCAGCTCTTGGGGGTTTCTGTTGGTGCTTCTGAATACCTGAGACGTGGTGTAACTGTCAGGATGTGTACAACATCGTGTCCTTCCAAGTTATTCTCTCGTCAGACATCAATAATCAGCCTAAGTGGATCAGGTATGCATTTAAAAGGTTATTGGAATTCATGTCATGAGAGTAAAATTCCTGTTGTGCGACCGGAAGGCTTTGATATTGAGAGTCTGACTCAGCGATGTTGGTAACGTTCCCAGCCCTTTCATTCAGTCCACGAAGACGCCCTCATTAAATGATTATGTCCAAATGTTCTGGAATTAAGACAAAAAGCTTTGGTTGGCCCTGAGCTACGTTCATCTCATGTCCATGAGCAATCCTTTGGTGATAATGCAAGCCTCTCCTCCAGTGAAATCCCCTAAGCAGATCAGCGGTGTTTCCTGGGTTCAGTGTTCATCTGCATCCTGAACATCGACCCAAAAACCTGCCTGGTTGTTCTGCTAATATTTCAATGAGAAAATGATGCCATAAATGTTTTGTTTTTAATAGTTTAGCAGCCGAATGTAAAGACACCGCATACATAATATACAGGAATTATACGTGTGTGTTTCACTGCTGACGGCTCGCACCGTGATGGTTTATAAATGGGACATAGGGGCACCCTAGGTTACAAATACAGTTATGTAGCGAAGGCTGCTGATTCAGCGGCTGGTTTTGTGTACATCAGCAAAGTACTTCACCTGAATTCCTTCTTGGAGACTTCCCCAGGTGCACACAGTGGTCAAGGGTTGTGTGTAGCTCAGTGGGTTAGTACTCTTTGCCTCTGCTGTAACGGTTCCAGGTTCAAATCCTCTTCTGGATGGTTTGGTTTCATTGTTGCGCCTTTGAGTAAGGCCCTTTACCGCAATTGTTAAAAAAAAAGACTAACACTGTTTTCTGAATTGTACATTGCTGTAGGCGAAAGCATCTGCTAAATTAATCTATTGTGTACCTTACTTTTAACTGACTTCCATTGTCAGTGCCATAGAACCAAACCTAAAATTTGTTAATTATTGGTGCTTTTCCACTACCACCTAGAACTGAATTGTACCGGACTCATATTGCAAACTGGTGGTTTGCCATCGCATAGTATGCAAGCTGTACCCCAGACATACCCAAACTTTCTCCACACAGGCATTGCCCTGCTTACTAACAGGGCCAAAAGTATGACCATCGCAAGGATGGTCGAAATGCATGGAGATATTCTGTGCATGGATTATCTGAAGGAAAAGGTGCATATTCTATCCATCCATCCATCTATTTTCCAAGCTTATCCCTCAGGGTCATAGGGGGTCCGGAGCCTATGGGCCAGGATGGGGGGGGGGGGGTCAGCCCAGGACAGAGCACACTCACACATCTACGGGCAATTTAGTAACTCTAATTAACTTCAGCATGCCTTTAGGGGGAGACCAGACTGCCTGGAGGAAACCCCACAACAACATGGGGAGAACATGCAAACTCCACACACATGTAACCCAGGCGGAGACTCAAACCCGGGTCCCAGAAGTGTGAGGCAATAGTGCCGACTGCTGCACCTCAATGTCACCCCTTATCGCTTCCCTATATTATTCATTATTAGTAGTTCTGGACATTGCGATGCATTCCAGAAAACTTGGAACTTGAAAATTTCCAACCTCATACTTAAAAAAGTTCTATAGAACAGCTGAACGCAATGGATTCCTAAAGCAAATTCACACAAGCAAATGTGTAAAAAACTAATAACTGCACGTGGTAAATCCTGGGATATTTCTCGAATCATGGGGTGTTTCTCGAACTTGGGGCTCAACGAATAATGCGATCGGTCTCTTTTGGTGAGGATGGAAATATCCTTGATATTTGGCGTGAGGTGGATCCTGTGACACCTGGGGAATTTTCCTGTCCTCTGTACTTCTATTCTTGAGTAATGGAACTAGTCTTCAGTAATAGAAGATGATGTAAATTAGGTACTCAAACAAAACTACGGTCACATACGCATATTGAGAAACATCCATGATGCACACTGTGTGAACGGAAAATAAGTCTCTCTTTTTTTTTTGATGTGTCGCTTTGCAAACCCAGCAATGCCTTTACTGAGCCAACCCTTATGCAGTGTAAATCCAAAGCGAGCTGGAACCATGCTCTAACTAGTCTCTCTTTGCGGTAAGGCTCGGGAATGGGTCGGTTCCTGTATGCCAGTGGAAAAGCACTATGTGTCTGTGGTTTGGTTCTGGCAGTTCAATGAGAAGCATAAATCTAAAAATATCACAATGTAAGACCTTCCTGGATGCTATTAAAACACGGTGACCTGCTAAAATGACCCGCTGGTCTTTTGAGAAGCCAGCAATGTCGGAGTTGCTGATTCTTCAAGGCTGCTTCCTCCCTGGGTGTTCTGAGACATGTGAAGCTATATGATACTCCTGTATGACCGTTCTGAGCTGGATGGACTTCGCTTGACCCAGACTGCCTCCCATTTCCTGTTTCATCCACCACAAAACTCTCAGAGAATTTTCAGTGGGGGTCTTGGCTTGGTGGGAAACACTGCCATTTCAACAGCTGAGGTTCCCTTTTTAAACTTTTATTTGTATTTACCAACCAATGAGTTATTTTATCAAAATAACCTGCATTGACATATAGCCAAAAGCATGTCTGATATCACAAAGTAAGCAAGCATCTGTTTTCAGGTCATCGGTGCTGGATTAAATCTAATTAGTTTCAAATATAATTCAGAGGAGAGAGTTTTCCAAGCTGTAATTTGATCACTCTGTCAAGGAGAAATGATGCTGCATTAAATGCATCGTGTTCTTGTCCAGGCATCTCTGAGGAGCACATGCAGAGGAGCATGATAAACCAAGAAATCATCACAGCAGAACTGTGAGCAGACCAGCGGGCCGCGAGCTGGACTTCGACTGTATTAATGCGATTTGAGGTTTATGGCCAGAGACACGGCAGACCGGGCAAACATGAGAGGGTGATAATTAAGCATAAAGGAAGACAAACATGCCATTATGCCGTGGGATGTACTGCAGCACAATGGAGGGCATTTTCTACCCTATAATCCAACAGCCAGGCTAATGCTGGTGGCCTCAGCCTCTTTCCCAAGAGGGGATCAGTTATAATTTGCATTTACATCACAGATGAATTGATGATGCTTTTATGCAAAGTATCTTACAAAAAAAAAATCCAGCATAATTCTGGCTGTGTCAAGGGTCCAACACATTAGTCCTCCGTGGAATGAATCCTAGCTACCTTCAGGTTGCCAGTTGGTGTCATTGATCGCTGTGCTATCCGCTGTTGTGAAGGTGTCTCACAGCAATTATTGCATCATTTGTTTGCTTAGCAGTGTGATTTTCAGAGGCAGGTTGTAGTTACGTTTTTTGTAGCGGGACTCTAATGAAGCGATTTCCCAGGCGTGTCCCTGCAGGAAGCCACCGGTACTTTGACCACTAAAGCAAATGCTTTAAAATGCTTGTAAGCAGCATCCATCTGCCCGTGTTTGGCCTAGAAACCAAGGTTAGATGCTGTAGTCCGGCATCCGAAGCTGACAGGCCATGTCTCCTTTTCTCTGACGTGAGGTAATCTGTGCTGCACCGTGGACCATCATAGGGTAACAGCTTCATGAAGGTGGCAGTGCAGGGCACTGCAGACACCTTAACCCACAGATGCTTCAGACGAAGGGTTCCTGGGAAAACACAGCGAAAATCGCCCTGCAAATGGATATTGCATTTACCAGCCTCTACCACAAGGGGCACAACTGGGGGCCTCTTCGGACCGTGAGCCTGAACGATGGGGGCCGTCTTCCCGCATGTTTCCATAATAATGACTAGTGGTAGTAAATAGCATAGTGATACAGACTGATACATCTTGCCATTAATGTCACAAATAGTTACTCTGCACAGAGTGAATGGCTGTACCGTTTGTGTGATTACCCTGGTGGGGGGGTGGGATGCAGATGGATCGGCCTTGCGTACCTCGGGGGAGAAAAGCTCCGACGGAAATCTTACACCATCAAAGGGCGGAACGTTATTAAAGAAGAATAATTAGGCTGTCGGGGTTTTCCGGTAAGTAAGACGTCTGTCGGAGTCACTACAGCCCTGCGTATCACGACTGAGCTAAAGAGACGGGCCAAACTTTTATAGGGGAGTTCTAGGATTTTATGAAGGTGGAGGGCATGATTCATGCCAACCTTATCATGTGACAAGGTAGTGGACACTGCGGGGCCAATCAAAATTCAGCAGAGGCCAGTGCCCCTGTTACCTCGCCCTGTATAAGCCCCTGGAACTTTAGCCTGCTTTCCACACTCGTTACTGAGCTTCAGACTCAACCACTCAGTTTCCCGTAATGTTGGGCGGGAAAAAATGAGCCAAACCTCAGCCTGGGACGTGGCCTGACGCTTAATTGCGTGATCTAATCATTTTTTTTCAGCTGCAGCTGCCGTCCTTGTGCCAGCAGGAAACCACACCTTGTTTTTTTCACACAGGTTTGAGTTTCCACATGGAAAAGGTCCCGTCACTGAGGGTGATTTTCTTTATGTATGCGTGATCTGTTATATATGGAAACATCCCCCAACCTTGCAATATTCTGCTCAAACTTTAATAGCACCCTCATATATTTTGGTACAGTTAAATTTTATTTATTTATCCAAAGAGACATACATTTTTCAGAAGGCAGAGTCAAACGGTCCCTGGAGCAATCAGGGTGCATGGCCCAATGGTGAAATCACTCTGCCGACCCTGGGATTTTCTGCAGCCTCCCACCTCTGTACTGGCAGCCCCCACCCCCGGTTCCTGCAGAAATGCACTAAATGCTGCCTGATTGAGGGGAATCAGTGACTTGAGATGGTCTGACTGAGGATCTCCATGATGTCAGAGAGTGGGACAACAGAAGACAGTCATGGGACATCACAGTAAAGCTGAGATTTATTAATTTGTGATCATGCTGATATCTCCCAGCCTGTTCTTGGCGCTGCTCCATGTGTCCTGGTTTCCATTGCGGTGCAGCTGCTAATTAATTCACATTTGTCTTGCTTAACTTCTCTGACATCTGAAACATCTCGCTGACGTACATAAAAAGCCTTTATGGCGGCAAAGCCATTTTTCTGGCTGATTCGGAAGATGCTGACAGGGCGGTGTGATGAGCTATCGCAGAAGGAATTCCTGTTTTTTTTTTCCACGTCACAGAGATCTTCAGCTTGATCCTGGTGCCGCTGTGCCTTATTCTTCTGAAGGTATTATCGCAGAATGATAATTGCTAGAAACTGGCGAAGCATGGGTCATGAGTCTCTGTGCTGGGTTAGGGTAAATTCTGGAACTGTAAATGTTTGGCTTGAGTCTCCTGATCCACACTTCACTGGGATTTCTAGGACCCAATGGAACGATTATATGAAGGTTTTATAAGAAATTCTTGGCCACATCCTCTCATTGCTAGTTAAGGATTTCCCAAGTGCCAGGCTAACTAAAATGAAGGTTATTTTTGCTGAGTCGTTTGGATGCCTGCGCCCAGACTGACCTTGCAGGCAGGGCCGGATTAACATGGCCAGGGGCCCCTAGGCTACAAGTTGCTGTAGACCCGGGGCTCAGGAGAGTGTCGGCCCGGCTGCGGGATCCGCTTAGCGACAGCCATCATAACGAGCTCCCGTTCCTCTCCG
>JAODKF010000001.1:50795645-50805953 GCA_026779585.1 Mormyrus proboscirostris
CCCCCCCCCCCCCCCCCCCCCCCCCCCCCCCCCCCCCCCCCCCCCCCCCCCCCCACCGGACGGCAGGCTGAGCTGCGAAGCTGAGGGGTGGGGGATGAGCTTCCTCTATACCTCCGGCTTTACTCAGGATGAAAAGAAAGTCTTTTTTCAAAAATCTTAAGCATACTGAGTAGTAAATGTGGGCTCAACCTTGGCCGTGTTGGGCAATATACAACAATAACATGTAATAATGATAGGTGGGTAACATGTATAACTAAATATCATAGGAGAAAGTGAAAGCAGGACATAGAAATGGTTACACTTTGTATTGTTCTGCTCTTGAAAAATGGACCAAAATGTGTATAATGGAGGTTTTGACCTTTGGTGTTGATTTAAAGCATAGCAGAGTCTTTAAGGCATCTATAGCTCTAACCCCCCCTCAATTTCCATCCTCATATTGGGGAGGGGCATATAAAACAGAGGGGCATATAAAACACCAAAGCCATGATTTATGACCTCGCTCTGGGTTATCTGTGTCTCCCTGGCCTCACTGGACAGCTCGGCCTGTTAGACATGGACGCGGCGAATTTGGGGAGGGGTTCCCTGATCTAATTGTTTTGTCCATGTGGAGTGAGCATAGGAAGTCACTCGTAACCCCCAACAAGGCAAGCCAGTGGAGCCTTAAGAGCGTGCTCTTTGAGGAGGACATCCTGCCAAACATACTGTAACTGCTGTCCTCGTTTTCACAAAATGCGATGCCGGTGTTTGCCACCATCCATACCACATGTTTGTGTGGGGCCCCTCAGATTTGGGGGGGGGCCTTTTCGCCACAAGCAGTCACTACCAGTTAGCTAGCTGCCATCTTCTAACTGCACTTACTGGCTTTTTATTTAGATTTTATCTGAAGGGGGGGCGCGTATGACCCAGTGACTTGAGTAAGGCCCCAGAAAAAGCAAACCCCCAAGTACGGCAACATTGGGCTCAGGAGGTGCTACATCAAACCAGCTCATCTTCGGAGACGCTTCTATCGTTACCATGGCGATGCTGCGGCCGACTGGCTGCCGCTCCAGCAGCGATCCTGCTCATTTCATTAACGCTGCTGCGGGGAGCCTCATTATTAATACGTTACTATAAAGCTCTTAATGAAACATTCGCCTCCCCCCCATCCCCCTACCTGACGTCTGTGCCTTAGGGGACCGTGAACACGCCCCCTTCCCCCAGGAGGGGAAACAGCCTGCTGGCCAGGACCTAATGTGCCAAATCATCTGTTCCTGATGCATTAAACTCATTTGGCGGCTTGAAGAAAGCCAGCGGCTGCCGGTCTCCGCCTAATGAAGTTACGACTGACAAAAGGGGCCTCCGAGAAATTTAATTTGGGACCGCAGACTCTGTTTCTTCATGACGGTCACCTCCATAGCTACACAGAAGCAGGATGAGCGCAATATACCTTCATGAAGGTTTCCATCATATACGTGATAGAGAGGGTAATCTACTGCCCAGCCGGAGAGCAGAGCCACCGGCCCCCAAAAATCCCCCAGCTAAGTGCCACTCGGACACTGTGACCAGCGTCGAGAAGTACGTCAGAACAGAGGGCACCCTTGAACCAAATTTGCCAAGCTGGGTTTCATAGCCGCCCGGTTGAAGGGCTGCAATTTCGAACTGCAACTGGGATTATGTGGAGGGGGTGTGTGATTTCGAGGACAGAGGGGACAGCGTTTTGATTTTTGCTGCAGGACCGGCCCCCTCCGAGGCTGAGGACCCAGTCATCCTCGGGATCAAGCTGTGAGCACTTTTCAGTCACTCCACAGGTCCAGAAAAATCCTTGGGCATTAACAGCAGGCTCTTCATTTTACCCATGCCACACGGAGCGTCTCGTACCTAAACTGGCTGCCTGACAGCTGTGGGTTTGTGATGTATTATCTGCCATACTTGCATGTTGCTTTACCAAAGTGTCTGCTAAAAAAATAAAAGAAATGAATGCAAGTGTAATACTTCATCTGAGGGCGGACAGTGTCCAGGGGCATGATGGGTAATGTTACATTAAGGTGCAGCTGGTGCCTTTGA
The DNA here is from genome assembly GCA_026779585.1 of Mormyrus proboscirostris. Lineage (NCBI taxonomy): Eukaryota > Metazoa > Chordata > Actinopteri > Osteoglossiformes > Mormyridae > Mormyrus > Mormyrus proboscirostris. The sequence continues at coordinate 50,797,689 of JAODKF010000001.1, forward strand.
CTGACCATGTAGTATCGTGGGCTGTTTTTGCTCACGTCATTCCGTCCTCCCATGATGGGTGCAAGTCTTTCTCGCATCACGTGTGTGTTTCTGTATAAAAGGAGATGCGCTAGTTTGAGACCGGAGGCGGCGGCAACAAGGCTGACGGCGAGGAGACAGAGCCGCGCCTGCATCCCAGAGGCCGGTTTTATTTAGAAACGTCTTCGGAGCCAGACTCCACGGGCGGCACCGGTGCCTGTGCCAAACAGGCCAAGGCCATGCCAGTGTAAACACTCGCCGCTGGGCCTCCTCGGTGCCGGCTGCCCGCTCCTGCCATCTCTTCATGCCATATGCTGCAACTTCAGGCTGGCTGGTGGCCTCACCCCCTCCCCAGAACTCGCCCCATTCCTGGCCATCTGGCGCCCCCACCGGCGCCCCTTGCCCTCCCAGCCCCACCGAGGGGTAAAGTGACCCGACACCTGCTTTCGCTCCATGTCCCTGACTGGCACTTAGCTCCCCACCAGCCCTCCTGGGCATCTCTCTCGAGTGCCCGGCTGGCATCACTCCGGGAGCCAAGGGGTCCTCGAAGGCTGCCCCGAGGTGGTGCCAGGTTTTTAATTTATATTTATTTTGCTCTGAACAGAAATGCCAGCCCCTTTCCAGCAGCCTGAACCTGACACAGAATCTGGGAAGTCTGTGACTGTATTGGGCCATACATATTTACTCTGTCTGCAGGCAGAACTAACCCACGTCCTGAACTTACCCTGTGACTGGTGCTGTGTGCACTCAGGAACCAAGGTCTTTCCAACGCCCCCCGTTCCCCGTATCCATGAAAAAAAAATTATTGTGGTGATGGTCCAGTTGCAGGAACTGGGGATATATCAACACTGATTTTTCATCGGCTGTTTCCGTGGAGACCCAACACCCACACCTCTCCCTACCTTGATGGCTATTAAAAAAAGCAGCATAGTAGGCATTAGACCTGGGAGGGGGGACACATTATGCTGAAAGGGTGAGGGGGTGCAGGTGCGGTTGACACCCTTGCATCCGACTTCCTTTTCCTTTCTGCCGACCATGCTGGGGAGCAATGAAGGAATAATTGCATGCCAGACGGCTGACTTGTGTTTAAATCCATGCCAATTACAGCCCTTTCTTTGCTGTGTAAATATTCATCTGGTTCTGTCGATGGGTCAACAGTTATACACAGAAGCTATAAGAAGCTGTCTGCCTGTACAGTGAGCAAACCCGACGTTAGCATCGTCAACCGAAGAGCAGCGTGACGATTTAGCATCTTCACTCACCAGCACAAACTGCTTTTCGGGAAACTACTTCCCATTTGGCGAAATGCTGAAATTTACATGTCATGGTAATTTTTCTAAGCTGTCCTTGAGATGCTAAATTCCTTCAGGTTCAGCCTGACATTGTCACATTGTGATTTTTGCCAATTTCCCCAGTTTTACTTACATTTTTTCATCATCAGTCATGTTTCAGAATAAGTCCAAACCCAAGTAGTGCTGACTGGCTCCTCGTTTATAAACATTAATAAGACTGTCTGACTGATGGAGGGATTATATCTCTCGGCTGGCCTGAGAACGCCTCGGTGTCCCCCCCCGAGGAGCTGGTAGAGTTAGCTGAGGAGAGGGAGGTCTGGGTATCTCTCCTGAAGCTTCTACCCCCGCGACCCGAACCCCGGACATGCGGTAGGTGACGGACAGAGGATGGATAGAGGATGGAAGACTGTCTGAGCATCTGTATCACATGACAAAATGCAAGAATCTTCATTAGCTGATCCTAATTTTCATAACAAGTGTAAGAAAATGATGAATGTGTCTTGCCATCCTCGCCCTCATGTGGATGAGCTCTGCAAACACTCCCCGGGAGTGATCATCTCTCCTGGATCATCCAGAGTAATCGGAGGCGGTCCTGCCGCCGTCCGCGGCGCTCCGTTTCATCAGGATCCCTGGCCGCCGGGCACAGCTGACAGGAGACGGGCCCCCGTTCCGCTCCTCACGTTGACAGCCCGAAGTGGGGTCTCACAGGGGACCTCGGGGGACTTCTGAGAAGACGGTCATGCAGCGCCACGATCACGCTCCTCCGGATTAGCGTCCCGCTGTCAACTAACCTCGTTATCATGGCCGAGTGTCGCCCGCCGGTCCCGTGCCTGGGGGCTAGGCTTACTCTCCATCCCAGCCTTCGTGTCTGTCTACACTTATCACCCCCCCCCCCCCATGTTGATGGACACAGGGGTTTTAGAGAGCCACTGGCTTATGCAGATGTATGGACCTCCCTCCTGGGAGGGAAAAAATCTTGAGGGACAAAGAGGCTTGAGATATATTTCCTCAGCAAACCCTTAGGGATTTTAATCGGTCCCTTCGGATAACAGGATTCACCATTAATGGGCTTCCAAAATGTGTTGGCGGAGCGGAAGTGAGCCATTAGCTTCTAGTCATGCACCCCCTACCTGCTCAGGCTGGCTAATTTGGCATTCCCATCATGGCCACCGAAGATCTGTATGGTGTGGATCAGGAAGACAACCTCGAGACAAAAGGGCTGCAGGGATACCCACATGTGAGTCTAAAGAAAGGATCGGGGCTGCCATGTCGGACTGCTGCTTTGCCAGCCGGTTCTGTTCGACAGGTCATAAGGTTGGAGAGGAGCTGCCTCAGCCTAATGAGACTGGAGCGGCTTCTGACGGCTCGTTGGTTTAATTGAGGGTCTGCAGTGTCGAGGGCAGGATGGGGCAGCTGAGAAACTCAAGGCTTTCCGTCATCTTTAAGTATGCTGTCATCTTCTCTGGGAGGAGTCAAATCCTCCCCCAGACCCCCCCCCCCCCTCCACCACATGGCTCTGAAGACAGACACAATAGCAACACAGCTCCTCTCCAGACAAAGAGCTGGGGGGTGAAACTGCGCTTCACCTCACTGTAGTCACCCAACCCCCCCACTGAAAATACTAGCTCACACTATTCACTTCCCCCAAATCTTGTTTCCATTAAGGATTCCTGTAAATCCTTTCAGTTCCATATTCCCCATTCTCCCTGTGATTCATACATGCCAAGTCTACCAGTATGTTGGCTAATTAATACCCACATTTTAAAAACAGTGGGTCCCACTGTTCTGATGGATGCGTTTTATTGGAATTTATCTTCATTAAGTGACAGAGGTAGCTATCCATGCTGAAATATTTATGAGACGATGTCAGAGAAAGGCTATCCTTGATTTACTTGACTTACCATTCACCTCCCCCCATTTTTGCTGGCTGGTAGGCTGGTCGCCATGAGAAGATCTCTATTTTCTAGGCGAGTCTCACAGGAATCCCAGCCTGAGCTGATCTCCCCCAGTTCTCTTTTATTCATTGGCTAAACACAGAATGACGGCAGAGAGAGCTGGATGGTTTGTCATCACGGACTCTCCTGAGACCTCAGGGTGTACCCCTGAAGATGCCGTCATTGTCCTGAGATTCCCACGGCTGGCGAGACCCGGCAGATGGGAGGGAGAAGGTGTCACTTCTAGCTGAACCGGGGGCCATGCCGAAGGTTCTGTGAGACAAGCTGAGACCCTTAGATAAAGCTTTCTGCTGGGATTTGTGGGATGTCCGACAAAATATCTGAGTGAAACCAAGGAAGGGTGTCGGTCCAGGGAAGGTCATTCTGAGGCTCCGAGGCTGAGCAGTTGGAGCTGTGATTCACAATCTGGATGTAATCTAACTGGCACAGTTTACTGGTGACTCCAGCCATTCCATAGAAACCACCATGAATTCCTCTGAATCCGTGTGAGTAACATCTACAGCCTCTCGCCCTCAGGCTGACCATGATATGATGGCAGGTTTCTGTTCCAAAAGCAACATTGGGTTAGAGAGATTGACTGTTAGACAGACGGATATTGATTAACGACCATTCCAACATTGTAAGATGCGCTGTTTGTGGAGGAGGTCTCCGCTCGCTGTTTAGGATGTGGTTCCATGTCTGACACGAGAACCACGGATGTGGAGCGTGACCCAAAGTAGCAAACCAAGCTCCAAGCATAGCTTTTTGTTTCTGCTTCATGCCGTGGAGCTTCCGGAAAGCATTGGTGCCGTGTGGCATGATCAAATACCTCTCAACAGCATACTGAAACACTAAAACGTTCCGCTTTGCCACAAATCTCGTTCCTCCATCAGATCTCTGCCTTGATTGGTGTCTTTGATAAAAGGAATTAACACCGTTACTGATCTGTCTTAAATTCCAAACATGTGCCTGTGAAAATACCTCTGAGTATAACCTTAATGTGTTTTTTTTTACAAGGAGAAGCAATTTGATTAGCTTTTAGCACATATCCTGTGCCATGTGCAATGACTGTGGCGAGTTAAATGAGGATGCCTTTCTGGGTTTTGTTAGTAAAACAATGCCATGCACGATTCCAGACCACGTCGACGTATCATTGGAGGCTGGTTAACCTTTCCTCACTCAAAATGCTGCCTGTTATTTCCCGCTTTTCCACAGCTTAGCTAGAAGTCCAGCTTTCAGTTAACAGGCTCACTTCTTTTTTTTTTTTGTTGGTGCGACGCTATTTAATGTAGCCGTAATGTTCTTCTCTGATGCCTTTAGGTAATCAGCTTAAGGAGAACCTCAGCATCTGGAGTTATCTAAATGGCGTGTGGGTTAAAGTGGCTTCCGAAATAATGCCCGTTTACCAGCTAATGTATTATGGGTTGGGAATAAATGGGAAAAACTGTGTTGCCGGGGATGAGATATCCCTTTCCCTCCACGATCTCCTTCTCAGAAATAGGGAACCTTCTAGCATTCTCCAAAATCCAAATGAGGTACATTAAATGCTGCCCTCAGGCGTGGAATTTTATTATAAGCACATTGTCTATCAACTAAACCACTGTTGTGGGCTGCAGCCTGCGGACCCCCCCACCCTGCGGCATTCCATAACAATGCCAGCGCCAGTGATGGTGAGAACATAAGTGAAACCCCTGGGACATAGCGTGCAGGTGGTCACCTGGCCAGTGTGCTCAAAGGTCCGAGTTCCCCGAACGGTGTTCAGTGATTGACTATATCTCTTCATGTGAAATAGCTGTTTCTCTCAGATATGTCTCAGGCCGGCCCACATTGTGTTCAGGCCGCAGCCACAGGGACCTCCTGTCGCATCTCATAACATCCCACCTCCAGAGTCTTGTTTCTCCACCCTAGTTGTCCCACAGACTTTGAAAATGCAGAGAAAATGTTACCGGTGCCCTGAAAAATGTTCAGACTGACTGTATTTGGCAAACTAAGCAGGAGGAGCTAAATTCAGTGTGGCGAGTCCTGGCACTGGGACACATTGTTAGTTAATGGCCAGAATTTGTGTCAAGACCTTATTTTCCATGGAAAGACTCCTAACAACATAAAGGCAAAAATAGAATTGGTTTTTCACATTCATATTTCACTCTGAACTTTCTATGTGAAAATATTCAGTCTTGAGGTTTAATTCACATACCAAGAGAAATCTTTATGCCGGATAAATGCCAACAGATCATGGAAATGGCAGAGAGCAGGACTGGTACTGAATTCTCACCTTAGCTACAAATCTCCCTGAAACCAATTAGAGAAGTTTGGGCGCCATGTGTTGATTTAAAGTTTCCTCGGTGAGAAGGCAGGCATCCACAAGAGAAGATAGATTCTTCTGTTTGAGGAGACATTGATCATCTTGTTGGTCATTGTTTACATGACAGCTTTTAGTGGGAAGCGCCTGACAGAGAAGGTAGGAATGGTTTGTTTAGACTGGAAAATTTATCAAAGTTATGAGATGATGGATGCCGCTCTTTGGTTTCTTTGTTTAGCTCATGCATTCCGTAACCTAGAAATGGGGGAAAAATGCAAAACGCAAACAAACCGTCAAGCGACCAAGGCCCAGACTTGCCGGTTCCCCTTATTTCAAGGAAGTAGCAGCCCCATGACATCACCCATCATAATCTGATTGGCCAAAATCTTACCAATGACAGGAGGCTTCAAAGCCTCAGAGGATAAGGCAAGTCTTTGACATAAAGGATTTCAGGAATCTGTCAGGGTAGCGATGATTCATCCAAATCACTGTCTGTGGTGCCATAATTGAGTGCCAAGGGTTTACCTCACATTCACATCCCTTCATCCTCCGCAAATATGTCTAAAAACAGCAGCGTCAGCAGCAGACACAGCCCTGAGATCCGCCACCACAAAAAAAAACCACAAGAGGCGACCAGATTGCAGCGAAAACCCTAAAAATAAAGCGATGTGGGGTTATTATCTCCCAGGCTCATCTCTCGGCTGATCGGCCATCACAGTGGAACCGTGTCAGGGCAGCGGATCAGCCGGGAGCCCGTGAGGCGAGGAGCTCTGCTTAGCGGTCACCCTGCTAGCCGCGGAGCTCGTTAGCACAGCCTGCAGGATTTGCAGAGCACCCGAGCTCTGTGTCTTCTCTTCCCTGCACCTGTGCTGTTTATCCCACTGTCAGAATTTAGACAATGGTTGCCAATTTATATAAGTTGTGACATCCACTGAGGCAGGTTCTATAGAGGCGCATCCGAATCTCAAATCTTTTCACGACGTCCTTTGCAGTGATTTGTTCCATTTTAAATCAAGATCATAGTGGCCGCTGTTAAAATGCATATAAATGTTGACACACAAATATGGAAGACCCCATTCTTTATGTGCATTTGAAAACAGTGCATATCCCAAAGGAAACAGTTACCCAAATGTATCTTTGTGGATAGCGATGCAGCCCTCAAAAGCTCATACCCTTTTAATCTAATCACTTTACCCAATTAATCTAATTAAATTTACTCCTCTGAGCTGATTAAACTGTAATATCTTATTAGCGTTTCCCACAATGTCATGAAGTTGTAGATCTTGGCCCTGCCTGCTGGGAAGTCGTGTAACATCCAAATTCTGCTGTTTTCAAGTATTTCTGGAAAGGAAAGCAGGTTCGAAGAATGCAAACCCCAACGGTGACAGCTTGTCAAACAGAGTTACATTATGCTTGTCCTGCTGGTGTGGTTTTTTTGCAGATATCTCTGTGCTCATGCAGAAAGTCCTGTTTATAACGAAACAGCATGCTCAACTCACAGAATAATTTTATGGTTATACTATTGTGGAATTCTGGCTTAAGGATGAGTCAGTAAAGCACATTAAAAATAAACTCACGTGCACTTTAGATTATCGTATAAGCAGCATTTACAGACAGAATTTTTATGTTGCTGTAAACAGAGTAACGGTTTATTTTAACCCTTCTTCGGTGCAGTATAGTAGCTTTTTGTTGATGCTACCACAGTGTTAAGAGTCTGAATATGTTACAGAGCAATGTCCCAGAGGTGGACCAAGGTCATCTGACAGCTCATATAGTTTTCAGCCAAGAAATACCCACCCCCACCCAATTTTAATGATGTCATTGGCCTTGATGAACCAATGCAAGCTTTCATAGAGCATGTGCTCACAATATAAGTCACGGCAGAGAGCTGGGACAGTGTTAAGGCAGCGTCAAACCTTATGTTGAACAATGGATGAGAGGAGGCCAAGTCACTTGACAATTATAATCATCAGAAGAGGTAAATCTGCTAGCAACACAATGCTAAAGACATATGACAATGGTTCAGAGTAAGGCGGAGCATGGAGTTCAGGCGGTCAATATCATCTTAATGAGCTTCCATCATGATGAAGACTCATCATTAGCAGGCTTGTTTAACCTGTTAATATTTAATAATAGTTAATATTAATAATATTTTCCGCAAGGTTACAGTCATTTGCTTAGCGTGAGGTCGCTGGGAAGATTGCAAGGATGTTTGACCTCTGGCCACTTGAATGGTTGCAATGATGAATGGTTGCAAGAGACAAAACATTTCCATCCCAGCCCCCAGACTCAGTGCCGTAGCCCCCCAGTCCAGCTCTGACGGTGCTGCCAAGGTCACAGGAAGTGACCATCCCCAACCAGTCACCTGCAGCCTCATAGCTGTTGATTAGCTTTGCAAAGTTTCCATGGCAGTGACTCTGAGCCAGGGAAATATACGATGTTAAACAGGGTTTGCATAAATCCGCTTCCCTAAGCCTGTGTGACAACAGTGACGCGGCTCTGTTTCTGTCCTGTGATATCTCGAGCTCCGCAAACATGACCTCGGCGTTGTCCTCACCGACTCGAGCCTGGAAGGACGAGTGTCTGTCTCTTGGGAAGAAGTCCCACCTACTTTGGAAATTTTCTAAGCTCTGTAAATTTAGACGGCCTCCTTCCCTTTCCTCTACCCCTTTATCACCGATTCTGTTCATAACTTTTATGGACAGAATTTCTAGGCGCAGCC
>JAODKF010000001.1:50827354-50837374 GCA_026779585.1 Mormyrus proboscirostris
CGGGCGCTAAGGCCTTTGTCATCATCCTTCTGCATCTCCTTTGACTGGGGGAGGAATCCTGCAAGAGAACATGGAGAGAAGAAGAAAGATTTTAACCACCAACCCCGGAGGTATAAAGCAAGAGTGATACCCTCTGAGTCACCTTGATTAACAATATAACAAAATTTATGTTACATTTTTTTTTTTTGGCGGGGTCTTTTACGCAAAGTGACATATGTTATTCAGAAAGCAGGGTCCGCTAGTCCCAGGAGCAACTAGGGATTAAGGGTCTTGCTACGGACCCAGAAGTGAAGGCACTCTGCCCAGCGCCCATATGATCACAGGCACAGCGTATTTCTCAATATGCATACTGGACCGTGCTTGTGCTGTCATGTATCCATTTTACATCATCTTCCATTGCTGAAGATCAGTTCCAATAGTCAAGAGCAGAAGTAGAGATAACAAGAGTAAAAATCCCAGCAAATGTCCTTTTTGCTCCACCTCAAATATCAAGGATACTTAGGTTGCATCCTCACCAAACGAGGCCAGTATTATGATTCACTGCACCCCCAAGATTGCTCTTGGAAGGCAAGTTAGAAGGACCGGTTTTGCCAAGACCACAGCTACAATCTTTGTGTTCTTGGCATTGAGAAACACCCACTGTGTCCCACTCAGCTGAGCCATACACTGCCCCCCCCCCGACCCCAAATGAAAATAAATCCTTAAAGGTACAGCACCTATGGTTGTTAGTTATATGCTTGATTAGTTATAAATGATTAGAATGTGGTGAACAGCGGTGATAAATGTACTCAATCCATTTTTCCTGTCCATCTGGGCTGGCAATCATGACCCCCCCAAGTCCTCCTGCTGCCTTTCCAATTTCCTGCATCTCATGCTCCCAGAGGTGCAGCTGTACCAGTCATTTGCATAAGTAATCTTCCCCATCACCACTCTCATCTGCCAGCAGTATGACAACAGTCTTGACGGAGGTAGGCTGGTTCTTTGGGAAAGAAGACACAGACACACTAGTACATAATGACACAGAGTGTGCATGGAGCTTTCTGTGTTATTATTTACACAGGCGATTTCCTTGGTTCTGGGGCCCCGCTGGAAAAAAAAGACATTCCCCCCAGTGTAGTGAAGGTCTGCGGCCAACAGGGAGTCTCCAAACCTCAGGGGACCCACGCAAATGTGTGGTTTCTAATGGTGGACAACACCACTGTTTATTTATGCTATTTCACTCTCACCTTGTTTACAGTTGGGGGGGGGGGGGAGCCGGTGCTACAGTGCAATTCGGACCTAATGGCTTCTTCATTTTCAAAGTTATTAGCGGAGAATCATTGTTCACTGTGGCGCAGCTTGAAGGTCACGGAGGGCAGATGACTCTCCTCAGCTTCATTGGTTTCATTACTAATACTCAAGCCTGCAGTTAGCGATCCTGCACTTTCAGAGCCCCATTAATGGACTTACCCAGTGACCTGGTGCCCAGTGACCTCCTAAGGTGCAGCTTACTGTGTATTTTCTTGAACCTACAACATGGGGTAATTGGCAATGGTAGGGAAAGACGTGCTTTTCACCAATTCCGCAGCCGGTGGCATAAACTTTACAGCATCGCACTTCAGCTGGTGTTTATCTTGATTGACCAGGCCTGGTTTGAGACCCGCTTATGGATTGGGACATTGGCAGGACCAGCAGCCATGATGGCTCCTGACGCGTTGGCCAAACATGACAAACCCTGGGTTGCTGGCATTGCACCATGCCACACATCCTGTCAGACATGCCCAGTCAGATCCTGCTGGCGAGGGCTGTGGGTTAGACAGGAAATCAGGTTTTTTTTTTTGCCTTAGGCAGTCCGTGCTGCAGCTGGGTTGTGGCATGGGGAATGAGGGAAGCAGTGCCTGATGGGTAGGCTGAGGGAAGCAGTGCCTGATGGGTAGGCTGAGGGAAGCAGTGCCTGATGGGTAGGCTGAGGGAAGCAGTGCCTGGTGGGTAGGCTGAGGGAAGCAGTGCCTGATGGGTAGGCAGAGGGAAGCAGTGCCTGATGGGTAGGCTGAGGGAAGCAGTGCCTGATGGGTAGGCTGAAGCCTCATTGGTAGCTGACATGCATCTTTGGGGATATTCTGCACAGCTGCCTGTCCTCCCAGGTGACGTGTTTCAGGGCCTGTCAGGCTGCCATGTCTCACTGTCTCTGATGCTAAAACAAGCCACTCCCCTGAAACGGTGCCTCCGTTGTCCTAACGACGGTAACCAGACTGATGTGAGCTCCACTGACATACATGTCCGCTACAATGTGCCATATGAGCCGCTGTAGCATCTGCTTCACCTTCACGTGTGTTTCTGCATGTGTGTCTGTGATCCCTTCCCGACATGCAGTGTGACTCCCTCGGGGGAGTCCCTCGCTGAGGTTTGAGGCCCCCCTGCCCCCCACCTGCACCATCGCCCCTCCCTGTGGTCCGTTACCTCCGTCTGTATTCATTTCCTGTTAATGGGGGGCTGGGGCTCCTTTCTGCTTCTCCCGCTGAGGGGGTCGTCTTTGTTTCCACACAGGATGTCCCCCCTCGATCGACACCTTTTACCTTCCCTCATGGGCACCAGGCAGCGAGACCCAGGATTTACATGTGGGGGGTGGGGGGAGGGGGGGGCATGGTCTGCAGCAACAGAAGTGGAAGATGAACCTGGATATTGACTGTCAACAGGACTGGTGGAGGGGGGCAGGTATGGGCTGGGCTGGCTGCCAGTCTCTTGCCCCTCGGGGCATCTCTGTCGATCGATACTCTCTCAGCGTGGCGCTGGGAATCACCGGGGGGGTCAGACACTGTGCTGTCTTGTCGAAGGCTGGTTAATCACCAGCTTGTTTTGTCTGCCAGCTTCTACCAGAGATACCAGTGTAACCAATGAGTGTTACTCAGCATCTGGGAGAGGATGTGGAGAATGAGACTTTTTTTTTTTTTTGCCTGATGATTTTTCTCAGGTTAGTTCTGTACATGGTGTTAGTTCAGCTCTGTCCTCAGAGTCTGTTGGTCCTTTCACTCCTAGGTTTATGCTTAGGTTGTACCCGATACGCCTGGGTGGAGGAGAGTGTTATTTCTGAGCTAGAGGTTATGGGTTCAGGAACAGAACTAGCCTACAGATTTATGTAGGAAAGAGGGCTTGAGAGTCAGGGGTGTCAAACGACCCCTCCATCTGCCATGTGAACATGGTCTGTCCAGTAGTTCCATCCCAGGCTTCAAGGGACAAGTCGCTCCTCTTTCACCTGCCAGTTTCATGCACCCACGCATCTTTTTCTTCTAATCAGGACACTCATAATTGATCATTTCACTCTTAGCAGATCAATTAGCGGCTTAAACGTACCATTTGGGGCAAGAAGGACAAAGACTGTGTAAAAGATTGTTGATTACCTGAGCGAGCTGGTTCAGAGAGAGCTGTCCCAAGCAATATCTCCTAGTCACTGAAGCTGGAATTTGTTAGGAAATCGTTAAATCAGCATTCGTAAGTTTCATTATAAAGTAAAACCTGGTAGTCCTACTTGCCACACCTGATGCTCCAGCATGAGGTATTAATGCGGTACAATACTGTTAAGGGCCTACATCCAGTAATGTGTCATCAAAAGTCTGACACAAAATATGAACAGTTCAGTGTGAGCTGAACCACTTTCATATTCTTATTACATTCCCAGATTCAAATACATGCAATTTCAGCACTCCACTAAATTGTATTATTAATGTGAGCACAGTTAAAATTCCTCTTGAGATTCTGAGATGTAATAGATTAGCCTGACCTTTTGAAGGTCCGACTAATCGATAGCATGATTCCCCTGGTCACAGGGCATGAATACCTTGGGTTAGTCCTGCCTTTAGATAGTGTGATGCTTGCATTTTGCCTTCGCCAGATCTATGCCATTCTCTGCTTTCACACTGCAGAGGTAGCATTTTCCAAGCATCCATTTGTCATATTTCAGGATTGTAACCATATTGGCTTAGCTTGTCAGGAGAGCTTGACATCATCGGAGTTATACTTGACTCTGGAGGCTTGGGAACAGATTTCAATTGGTGAGGTGAACATTACAGGTCCAGAAAGTAAAAATTTTGACCAAGATTTTGTTTCAACCAGCCAGTTGAGTCACAGTCACAGTCACTCAGCTAATTGATTGAAACAAATATTGGTCTGGACTTTTACTTTCTGAAGCTGAAGTGTCCACCTCTGGTCTTTGTAATTTGCAGCTCTCGGCATCAAGGGTAATTGGTAGGACTCCCATGCTAGTATCCTGCATCTTTGCAAGTTATGGAGACCACCATGGTCATCATAATTCCCTCCTGTTAGGATTAGGGGAGATCACAAAGAGACAGATGCAAAATCAGTCACGGTCTGGTCAGAGCCCCTGTAAAATGTCAGTACATAAACCTCATTAACAGACCTTACGTGTCGCCTGCTTTGTAGCCGACCACAGACCTACCTGGTGAGCATCGGAACGAAAGTTTTGCTATCGAAGTTGTAACTGAACCCCAGGCCAGGAGAGCAGACATACCTCTGCTCTCTTTACAGCTGCCCCCCCATCGGAGCTCTCCGCTAGTGCTGATCACTGCCAGGCCCCAGGGATGCCGCCTCCCAATACATCAGGCTCCCAAAGGCGTGACATGACACGCCTCATTTGGGTTCCAGTAGAGCCACATACCGATACCATCTCTTCCTGTAATGTTAATGAGTCCCAGTGCTGCTCTCTGCTGGCTATTAACCACCCAAATCACTGCTGCTGAGTCTTGTGGACTAAAATGAAGGAATTAACCTGCGAAGGCCTGATGGCCTCCCAAATTATTCTAGAATTTTCTCTAATGACCACTGTGGACTTGGTCGGCCTCATTATTGCGCCTTCGCCGTGGAAGCCGGAAGCAAGACGCTTGAGGTTTATGGCTCGCTGGTGGTGGCATGTGGGGGCAGCGATGTACAGCTCATTACCCTCTGCTCCCCCCAGCTAAGACGGGTCTCACTATCGACTGGGGCAGGGCGAATCATCCTTTAATTAACCAGAGCGGAATGGCCTCTCTGAATTCGTTTAGGCATGATTTACATAATCAGGTGCTTCTGTGGTCCATCCCGGATTGAGCTGTGAAACAGTAGTTTAAATTTAGGCTTATTTAAAGACAGATTTCAATGTCTCAATTTAGGAAGCGCTAAAATGCTCCTTTATTATACAAACAGTGCTGGGGAATGTGATACTGGTGCAGGAGATGATCTGTCATACTGGCCGCAACTGCAGGCCTGCCTTTGTCGACGAAGCTCCCGTCTGCTCAATTTCCTCAATAGCAGGACCTTCACTGCCCTCATGTAGCACAAGAGTCCCCGATACCAGCAGCGACCACAGGATGCATCAAAGCGAAGACCCTCCTCTTCGGGCTGGAGGTGTTAGTAACGCTGCCAGAGCTGAGTGTTAGAATGTGATCCCGCACACGCCTGAAGCGAACTCCCTCGCCTGTCGGTTTCCATGATGCCTTTCTGGCTTATGCTGCTAATAAAGCAATTAGGACCCCCCCCCCCAAAAGAAAAAAGAGGGGGGCATCTTCTGTATGAATAGTCGGTTCAGCAGATCACGGCTTTCAGCAGGAGTCCTGACAGACGTGTGTTTCCGTATTTATGCAGGATTTTTTTTTTGATTTTGTGCAAATCGGCTTGCAGATAAAGGTCTTAAAAGACATTAATGAGGACCACACCCTCACTGTAGTTTAGTGAAGAATTAATATGCAGAAAAATGTTTCAGCGACACACCCACAGTCATGGGGGGGGGGGGCATACTGTGGTGGTACCTTTTCCAGCACTACTCCCAGATCCCAGAAACTCTGCAGGATCGATTGACTCTCAAGTAGCAGGTTCATAACAGCTACCGCTGCTAATAAACAGGAATTAATTGTGCTATTTAAACATTAGCTTTCTTACTGGTTTAAACAGTGCTGGCAAAGATATTGCCCACTATGTATCAGGAAGCTCCCGTACCACTAAAGGAGATTGCTTTGGAATGGACCTGCTGGGTGCTGTCTTTCCCTACGTGATGATAGTCAGAGGAGAAGAAGAACACCTACCTGCTGAAACAGGTTGCTGCTTTTATGATCCAACCCAACCCCATGACCCCCCCTGCCCCCTACGTGAGTGCCGCCCTACCCCCATGGAGCAATTGCTTTTAGCTGTTTGTTAGTGCTCGTCATTGCTTAATCAGCCAATAAGCGGAAGCCCGGTAAATCCGCAGTTATTTAGCAATTAACCAGCATGCACCAGTGATAACGCTGGAACTCTGACAACAGCATAGCTAGTTTCATGTTATTTCTTAATTGGTTTCCAGTGCTGGAGGAAAGACAGTCTTCTTTGAATACGCACTGACGACCTTTAGGTGGTAACCTTGTGCGATGCAGCGTTCATATCTCCATCTGGCTTTTTGTGTGGTTGTTTGTGTGTTCCCCCCATCCATCCCCCACAGACTGCGAGTGACCTGTCTGGGGCTCGATGGGGGTGCTGTCAACCCCAGCACGGTTTGGGTGACTGCAGGTTAAAGCCGAAGAGACAGCCAACGTGAGGACGCCATTACCTGTTAGAGCTTCCCCGTCTGTGGTCGTCTCCCACCTTGTCAAGGAGAGGGTCTAGGGGTTGTTTCTCACGCTCTCCATTCCGGACCGGACCGCGTGCCTCTTGGCCTTATTGCATGGCCAGAAACAGCCAGCCATACCCCGGCCAAATTACACATAACCAATGTACAACATAACCAATGTACCATTCATGTATGTAGTGCACTTCACTCTGATTGTCATGGTTACCTGGAGGCGAGATTCCACTAAGCAGAACAGCTATTTTAAGTTCTTTTCATGGCTTAATTAATGCATCCCGTGCAATGACCACCTCCCACACTGGAGTGAAGACTCTAATTAATTACCCATAAGCATCTGCCTAGGCAGACCCTTAATATGTCATAGAAAACTTCCAGGAAAAAAAAATCAGTATTTTTAATATATTTACTGTGTGTGTTGTTTTTATTCCTTTGCAGAATGTTCATAACCTATTAATCATCACGCCATTGTAGAGCCCGCTGAGATGGTAAACTGCCCTTCATCCAGCCTCTGAGCTCCCCGCCCCAGAACATCTGCACCTACTGGAGCGAGGGCCACAAACTGGGGAACAAGCTACTAGACTCATCACTGTTGGGTCCCAAGATCCACGTTTGATACCAGGATAGTGACATGAAGATCTATCTCACCAAATAATCAACCCTAAACACATTACCAGGGAGAGGGTCTACAAGCACCAAGGGAGAACTTATTCCAGTGAAGCATCATCCCAGAAATGGCTATACTGACATTGTCTTGAATTTTAAATCTGTTCAAGCAATAACTATAAACAGAGTGTGGTCTAGCATGTTGTTTGCAGACTTTGTGTTGAACTATATACTATGGAATATATTTTCATTCAGCATGAAGGAAAATGTCTGCCATAATGTCAACATAAGATATCCTCCAGCCTAGAGTCCAACTCACACACCCTTTGTTGCTGGCTGGCTGGGCCTATTACCATTAATTTAGTGGTCACCCAGACCTGTGTCCTTCACAAACCTACCTAAGCCTGTCTGGTTAATATTGATTTAAAGTCCCCCCTGAAGAGAATAACCTCTGTCCTTCCTTTATCTGATGACATGTCAATGGGCAGATTGTCCATGACGGTTCCTCAGAGAGCGTTGAGCCCGGGGGAGGGTGATGTTGAGCAGCTCTACTGTGCGTGAAGAGTGCAGTGGGCTGTTGGTCGCTGGCATCGTGGAGGAGGTGTTGTGAAACTGTGAGGGACACATACACACACACATCGATGGACGTTAGTCATACGTGTGACGCTCCCCCTCCAGTACCATATTCAGGGTTATTAGCTGTAATCTCATGTATAAAGACTTCCATAGTCTTCCTCAGCTAAACCCACAGACAGCCATTGTTGGTGTGTGTTGTAAAAATAGGCTATTTTCTAACCAAACTGCTCAAAATGTACCATTTTGGCAGGCTGGGGGGTGGGTCATGATATCACCCAGTGAAAAAAGTATCTTAATGACAGGTTGAATGATTTGATGACAAATCAGCGTCCTTCAATCAGGATCATGACTCTATAGAGGTGAGTGGCTGGCGTGTCCCACTGGGCGGATGTGCCCTGCTTGCCTGCAGAGAAATGTCCCTCTGAGATGCCCCGCATGGTACATGGACAGTCTTTACGTACCTGCCTAGACCTGTCCCCGTGGGGGTTAGGGGGCACAGGATTGGGTCCACACAGGCCCCGCTGTCATGGTCTGCGTGATGGGGATATGAGCTGACGAGCCGGATGGGGGCCACCATGCCGTACGGGCCTGCGGAAATGCCCCACCAACCCCCCCCCGTTTCTGCCCCGACGCCCTGATGCCAACACTGGACTCGTCACGCCGCGAGGCCTTCTGTCGGAGCGTGGGGCTCGGGGTGTTTGAGAGTGGTCAGGGAGGGGGCAGGGGCCTGGTTGGGAGTGAGGAGAGGTAGATCAGAGCAGCGGCACAGACGATGTCTCACACAGACAAAAGAAAGCTGGCTTAACTGATATGAAGACAGGTTCAAACGAAGGATGCTTTGGATCATGCAGAGTGGGACTCTTGATAACTATGTGCTTGTCGTTATATCAGCCATCCTGACCATTCCAAATGGATCAGCCACCTGTCTGATGTAGAAGTTAAAGTCATGCGCCTTGTATTAAGTTCTGCTCATTTATTATCCGATACTCCACAAGGTGGGTTCCTTCTCTGAACTCGCCTGAGTTTTTTTGCTTAATTTCTATTGGCTAGCTACACATCATTCTGTCATCCCGTGCAATTAATGGTAACCTTTCCATTTTCACATGGCCTGACTTTTCCTAGAGATAATGTCAGGAACCTCCTTGCACATGCACAAGTTAAGATAAAACATACATGTTATATTATGTCATAAATCGTAGGTAAGGATACAATGGTCCCATCTTTATCTTCTTTGACGATTTGACAATGTGCACTTCCCTTATATACTTTACTGCAGTCACTTTTTAAATATATATATGTTTGTTTCACTACTTAAACATCATTTAATTTATTCTTTACTGCCATCCTGAGACATGCATTCTCTCCAGTTCCTTCTGTGAGCCTCAACCAAAGCTGTCTCCATAAAGTCCAGCCAACTCAGGGCTTCCTTGAGATTTCCAAAGTGGGCATCAAATCGGAATTAATCAGACAATTATGCCTATTTTGCTGACAGTTCCAGACCATTCCAGCTCCTATGGAAATGGCAGTCTGTCAGATAGCCCCCTAGGGCGTCTGTAATGGTAATCTCGACCCATTGTGGCGGTTTGGATGGTGCCAGGAAGAGATTCTGACACCCATCTGAGATGTGATTTCCTCTACGATGATCATTTTGTTTGGATTTTAGTGAGATGTAGATTTTTTTTAAGATGCACTATGTTATCTTATGTAAACAGATGAGATATATTTTTTACAATAATTTTGTTTGGTTCCTTTATTATAAAGGATGGAATTTGTAACTGTTGAGGATGAATCACTGATATCTATGGCATAAAGTCTGCAGAGTGGTAAGTAAGGGTTCTAACAGTCAATAGTAATTAATATTAAAAGGTACTAGTGGTTTAATGTAGCCAGGATGCTCGTAGGGAATATTGTCAGGGTGCTGAAAGTGTTTTGCACTTTATTAAACATTAATGAATACCAGTAAGCAATGATCAGGTAAGCGATAATAGAAGGTTGGGGTTTTATGGGTATGTTCCGTGTTCAGTCTGTGGCGTGTTCAGTGGAGTGTGGTTTTCAAAGCGACACAGCAGAGCCTGAATGTTCAGCTCCTCCTTGAAGCCTGTGAATATTCTGTCTCGCCCATTACTCCCCCTTATGGAGAGAAACCCCGACACAGATCACATCCATCTTTTGTTTGTTTCTTCAGCCAGTCTCATTCAGTGAATGTTTCTTCCCTGCCCACACCCATCCTTGGGGGAGGAGTCAGAATCTATGCAACCCCCCTCTCCCCTCCC
>JAODKF010000001.1:50837474-50852211 GCA_026779585.1 Mormyrus proboscirostris
GCTCACGTCCCCAGGCCATTGGAAATTCTCTGCCACAGCGATTGTGGCTCATGGTGCAGCTACGAGAAAAGCTGGGGAACAAAGGGGTGTGGGGTCAAAGTGAAGCACGCTCCCCCTCCACCCCCTCCCCTTCGGGTGGACATGGGCCCCAGGGGCTGCTGGGAAGCCTGCCAGCAGAACCCGGCGCCGATGAAGTCTGAACCCGCAGAGTCCATCTGGTGTGTTGGTAGGACCCAGCCGCGCAGCGGTTATATGTCCGATGGCTGCAGCATCGGGCCCTGGACCCTGGGCCACGTGGTGGGACCCCCACAAGCCCGCGGCTTTGCACGGTGGGTGTGGTCCAAATGGACCCCCAATCACAGGAAATATCTGAATGCCTGCTGATTGGTTGCCGGTATTTCAAATAACATACCCAACATGTCACTGCTTAGAAAACACATTCATTGCAACATGTTCATTTATTGGTCCATGTGCCACACACATAATATATGTTTGTATATTTTTTGTACATGTGTGCTTGTTACCAGAACATATTCTTGATTTTGGTACATATGTCATGTGACATGCTCTATGTGAGTTGCCAACGGTAATCAAATTAAGGCTTAGTCTGGAACGTATAATGTATTCTGTTTGTGTTCATTTTGATCTGTAATCTGTCACGTTCAATGGGTTACGAAACATCTGAGGGTTCTGGTTGGTCTCCGTGGAGGTTTGGGGTTATGTGATTCCAATTTCTCCTGAAAATAGCGTGTTTATATGTGAAGTTGTCAAATGAAAGGCTGCAAAGGAGGACGGGGTGGCCACCCATCGACCTGCCAATTTCAGAACTCCTTCGAATACTGATGTCTACTGGGGCTGATAGAAATCTTTCCACCTTCAGTCATACCGCATGGAGCTGTGGCCCACCGGACAGTGGCGGGAATTTGACTGGGGCCTCGGACATTTGGAGGCCCTCTGTTGGCAACAAATAGTCACCACACTAATAATTAAATAAACATGTTCCTGGGAGACGCTGAGGCATGGGGAACATGGGAGATGCTGAAACGGAATCTTCTGCTAACCAGCTCGCTTACTCTTCTGAATATTCTTGCTGGCTATTTGCTTTATTTCTCAAACATCAAATCGACTTTTTGAGTGTGGACCAAGAAACAATAAACACAAGGGAAAAGCATCAGGCCTGTGGCAGATGGTCTCAGCCGAGAACAGGAGACCATTTTACACAGTAAAATGTGGGCCCATCACACCTGGAGCAGAGCAGGGGACAGGAAAGGGGCTCCAGCTCCCAGCAGTCATTAATATCGACAGAGTTACAGAGAAGGTGCCTCCCTGACTCCTCAAACCCCGCCTCCCCCCCGCCTCCCCCACCACAATTATCATTCTTGTCTGCTGTTGAGTGAGGATGTCTACGTTACACATAACACACTCTCAGGGATCTACCAAGGAATTCTGGGTAATATCTTTCAACAAGAAGTGAAAGAGGTCAATGGCAGGATTCCTCTTGTCAAGTGACGATATGCAGTGAATACCAAATGGATGCTCTTTAAAGGAGAACAAAGTAGCTGATAGGAGAAGCGCTGATTCATCACAGAAGTCATATCTTCTCCTGGCATCGTCAACAGTAGAAGCTCCATGAGGTTTAACTCCTTTGTCCTTCATCTCGGTGCCACCAGGCCGAAAAGTGACTGACATCCTGAGATTTTGGCAACAACCACAAGTGTGAAACAGTCCTGTGTCAGTCAGGTCTAATTTTTATGGCTGAACCTCATAGCATGTTCATATTTTATAACAGTATTGTGTAAGAAGGGTGCCATTTTTAATGTAAAATCTTACACTGAATCTTGAAAGAACTAATAAACCTCATTCTGTGTGTAAATGTCAGAGATACAGCCGGCTTTCCATCAAGGTGGGAGATAGCAGGAAGTCAGATCCTCAGATATAAATACCTACAGTAAAATACCTTCTGGATCCCTCCATCGTCCTGGTGCCATCTGTCCACAGAGTCTGTCAGGCTTTCTGGGTCCGTCCCTGCAGGTGGCACTCTAAAGCCGGGCTTTGTAAAGGTCAGTGGGTGACCCGCCGGTGCCCACGCATGGCTCTCACAGAGCCCATTAGCGAGGACCCTGTGGTGCCCCAGGAAGTGCCAGCTGGGGGGGGTGGGGCAGGTGGGGTGTCTGCCTCTGGAGGGCGCCAGCGAGCTGCTTGGGGAAGGAGAAAAATTCAACTGTGAATATCGACTTCAAACAAGAGACAATTAGCATCTCATCCACGCAGCGCCAAGAAGGATGCCCTTAACTCGTGTGCCACAAGGCAGCCCCCAGGTCCCTTTACCACCACCACTGCCCCACCTCTACCCCACAACATTTATCCATGGCACAAGAGGCTGAAACATCAGCAAGTCAGCCTCAGCCCAAAAACGCATTAAGTACCCGCATCAGGAACAAAGAAAAAAGGTGGAATGTTTAGGATGAATAAATCCGGTGCAATCACCATTACGATGATGAAAACATTCATCAGTAATGATACTTAATTGTGACTAATTAATAGCCATCACATTCATAAAACGCAGCCATTACAATAATACTGCAATAATGAGGAGTTCAGGGAAGTGCACAATTAGCAGCCATTAGCGGCACATTCCTTTCACCGCCACTGCTGAGGTGGCCAGTTTGAGTAACTAGGAGTTGCTGGGGGCCGATAGCACTGCTGATAGTGGGGTTTCGCTCCCCAGAGAGCTGATGAATGACGGCGGGGTATTCTCGCTTTTGATTGGCACTTTACCTTGAAGGTAGTCACATGGTTGCCAGTATTTTTAGTATCATCGTGTCACCGTTCGTGTTTACGACACAAACTTGGATTTTCGTGTTTGTGACACGTAAAGCTCCGCTGCACGCTGCCGTACCCCTATGCCTGCACCCCCCCCCCACCCCTGCCCCCCAGTGTGGGGCTCTGGCAGGCCAGCAGGGCCAGATGGCTCCCTGTTCCACTGCAGCTGCATGCAAGAACCTTCCAGCCGCTAAGGGGGGTTTGGGGGGCACATTCCCTTCTGATCCACTCAGAGGAAGAGCCACTCAGCCCCTTGGCATCCCTGGGGGGTTCTTCACCTCCTCCTGCCCCGACCTTGACATGGATGCACCCCCTGCAGGCCTCCGATGCTGTCACCACACGGGAGGTTGGCACACTGCTGCTGTCAACGCGTGTCAATAGTGGTGGGGGTGGGGGGGACACCCATGGGGTCTAGAGGAACAGCTCCAGGCACCCCCCCCCCCCGCCCACCCCGAGTCCATGCCCGCCGACAGGGATCTTTGCTCTCTCAATTTCAATTTTAATGGATCTTTTTTTTGCATGAAAATTAACAATTTTGTTACCAAAGCATTTCCCAATAGCAGCATAATAGCAGAGGACAAGTGAATAAAGATAAAGAAAAACAATAAATGCAGTTATAATATGGTGTCGGAGTACATATATAATATGCAGTAGGCCTATATACAGTACGTGTTCCAATATGCTAATGTGTTAATAGAGCAAGTAATAATCCCTGGTCTCTCTCTCCCCGAGGCGCGCATGATGTAGCAGCTGAGCAATTAACTGGGAACCAGTGTGGCGTCCCGTAAAACTATAAATCCGCAGCTGTGCTTCCTGGAGCTCTGATATTAAGGTGAAGCCGATTTGAGTTATTATCAGCAAGAACACGTAGGTTCGAACCGAAAGGAGAATCGGGCCGGTATCACCATTACGGCACAAGTGACCGGGCCGTGTTACGTTACTCTTACATCTCTACCGTACTAAATCAGAACCGCTGACATTTTTAATACATGCAAATACATTCTGGCGCAGTTATTAAATGTCCTCCCACTTCATTAGTAGTTCTGCGGTGAATAAGAGATGAAATGTACTATAATAATAACGCAAAACAAAGACAGAGAAAGCGTGCACAGTAGGGGAACAGACGGATTAAATAATGATTAAGATTTGCCCTTTCCCGGATTTCTCACTAGTTTTCTATTGCATAATAAACTTCTAATGCCAGATATGATAACTAATCCCAGTTCTCACACACGGGCGCAATTGCTCATCCGTTTTTGAATAAACCGAAATCAAAAAACAATTGCAATCAAGAAAGATGAGTGGAACTGCAGGAAGGAATTAAATGCATACAATTTTCACTCTGATGCCTGCAAAACATATTTCCTTTTCAATACACTAAAAAGCACCTACAAATACCTACAATCCAGAATCACACGTTCAATTTCCTACAGACTTGCATTCACCGATGGTTGATAATGGAGGTTTTGTGACATCTAGTGGAGTGACATTGTCTATGGGTCCATACAAAAACCAAATTTCATTTTACTCAAAATCGGATTGTGATTAAAAATTTCAGCATTTAAAAATCTAGAATTTAAATAACATGTGATAAATTAAACATTAAATTGTAATATACATATTTTTTGGATTGTGCGATAGGAAATAAAATATCAGAGGTATATTGTCCATGGTTCTTTCCGTAGTGACGCAAAAAGTGAGCGACGCAAAGTGAGTTGTCGGTGAAACTACCTGGATAGGTCAAAACAAGGAGCTCAGGTGAGACAAGTGTGGAAAACCCATAGGTTTAGTCAAAAAACGGATTTTTACATAAATGGATACATTTGCGCGAAAGTTAAGGAAAATGTCGCTGTTTGCCCGATATGTTTGAATGGATATGTGCAGTACCAAACACCAACCTAAAAAGCTAGCTCGTAGATTTTTATAGAACTTTCTCACTTATTGACAGGTGACACGTAGTGATGGTTATTGTGAATCCGTGAGGTCGTGTAGGTATTTATGTTTGAAACAGGTTGCTGTCATGCAGCGGTACCAGTTGTGTTTTTACGAGAAGGACAAGATGATGAACCCTCCGCTTTTTAGTACATTAGACTACTGGTATTACTATTACAGTTACTAAAGTAATGGGTAAGTTTAACGCGCATTAAGAATAAACAGTAAATATCGATTCGAGCGATAAGCATGCCATGATTTTTGATGAGGGCTTTTCCTTGGTGACCTCCTTAATAATATGTGGTTTAGTCATTAACGAAATAAACCGAAAAGTAAACTTGTACTTCTTGGAAACCCAAACTGCGAAACTAACATCTAACAGACTTAGACTAAGAGTGTGTTATTAAACGCTGTTTACTTCCATTGCTTCAGCCAGTGGCTACAAAAAGCTGTACAAATGCATGGTGACACGTCGTGACAGTGTTTTCTTCGGCTAGCTGTAAATTGGTCAGTGTTCACAATCTGTGGTCTTGTAACAGGATTTGACAATTGGTTTGCTCAGACTCCAGTCCCCAAGCTTCTCTGCTGTACTTTGTGGATGTTGTGGTTTTATTTTCTGTCTTATTGCAGGTGGACAGCAGTAGAGAGAGACCCAGCAGGATGGCCAGTGTAAGCGTTGTCCTCTGCCTTGTACAGATCTGTTTTCGCCATTGGTCTGTAGCTGCTGATGTCTGTGGCATTTCTCTGTCTCTCAGGCGCTATGCAGCCGGGCCAGACTGGTGTCCTACCTGCCTGAGCTTCAGGTCCTCGTCCGTAGGCTGACGGTCTCCAGGGCATTCTCCTCCTCGGGCTCTGATGAGGCACACACTCCGGTCACATCCCCCGACATGGGTATGCCTGCTTACATGCTGTGACGCTGCCATCTCTCATGAGGTAGCAGAGGGACATGTCTGACCCAAATTTTTATGCCCAGGCCCCGGGACAGTATGGCCGGATGAGGGCATGGGTCCTTTCGGCCCGCAGGACCAGCGCTTCCAGCTGCCGGGCACCATGGGCTTTGACTGTCATCTGCAGGGTCGGGTCCCGCCCCACAGGGCCGTGCCGGACGTGCTGTCTGCTCCCACCAGCAGCGAGAGGCATGTGATTGCACTGGCTCAATTTGTCAGCGAGTTCCAGGTGAGCTGGTGTGCTGTGCGTGCCAGTGATACGTGGCCAAACACTGGCCTGAGTGTGAGTTCCCTTTCTGCATAACCCACCAACCTGTCTTCCTGCCTTCTTTTCACAGGGAAACGGGGCCCCCACCTCACCTCAGAGCGTCAGCAAAGTGGAGGAGTATTTCGAGACCTCTGCTGTGGAGTGTGCTGTGCAGCCTTGCCCTGAGCTCCTGAGGAGAGGTGCCTGGCTCCCACACACGTTCCTGTCGAAATTACTGCGAAGGTTATGATTTCCACTTGGGAATTTAAGTTGCTGTTTTAATAATGTCCACTAGAGGGGGGATCTGTCAGTGGATTCTTAGGCTGCAGGAACTTTCCTTTCAGTTTAACTCTAGCTAGTGTGGTGCTGAGGTATCACCCGCTGCACGGCTGCACTCAGGTTCTCATCCCTGAGGTGGTTCGTCGTGTGGTAGGCGCTGCAATGCTCTGTCATCAGCACGCGCCCCTCGCTGCAATGCTCTGTCATCAGCACGCGCCCTCGCTGCAATGCTCTGTCATCAGCACGCGCCCCTCGCTGCAATGCTCTGTCATCAGCACGCGCCCCTCGCTGCAAGACGCTGTCATCAGCACGCGCCCCTCGCTGCAAGACGCTGTCATCAGCACGCGCCCCTCGCTGCAATCGCTGTCATCAGCACCTTACCTTTTACCCCTTTTTAAAAGAGATCCTTCTCTCTGACAGATTTTGAGTCCATGTTTCCCGAGGCTCCATCTAGCAGTTTGACCGTCGTCACAGTGACTCAGAAAACTCAGAACGACATGACAGCGTGGTGTGAGGAGGTGGACCGGGAGAGGGAGGAGCTTTTAGATAAGGTGAGCAAGCTGCTTGTTGACCAATAGGCCAGGTTTGTCCCCTAACACTACGGCAGGCTGAGCCATAACCCTGCCTCTTCCTTCAGGATGATATCATTTACTGTGTGCCACTCTCTCCCTCCAGTTTGTCAGTGGCGCCAAAGAGATCTGCTTTGCGCTCCGCACTGCGGGGTTCTGGGCCGACTTCATAGACCCCAGCTCCGGACTGGCGGTAAGCAGCGTGGTCTGTGAGGCACAGTGTTAATTTTGTTGACAAAAAACAAAGATTTTAATTAACAAAAATGAGATTATGGTAAAAATTAAATTTATGATCCCAGAAATAAGAAAATGACAAAAATGACAAGACACTTTCGTCAGCAAATAAAAATGGCAAAAATTTTAAGAAGTGTCCATAAAAAGCCACACGTTCAAAAAGCTTATTTCATGCCATAAAAACAGCTTTACATATGTTTACGTCAGGAATTTAGAGCAGCTAGAGATACAGCAATCTGTGCGTCAAAGAAATGTGAAAATAGCGTAATGGACTATGACTAAACCTGTTTCATTGACCGCATGTACTTTAGATTTAGTTGACTAAATTTCATAATTTTCGACTAAAGCTACAGAAAAATCAGATGAAATATGTCAAAAACTAAATGGGATTTTCGTCAAAATACTAAAACTAAGTAGTCATTCCATATCAAATGACCCAGTTAAAAAAAAAAAAAAAATCCCATGTCACCCCTCAGATTTCCCTGAAAGAATTCACAAGTTACCTATACCAAACTATTGGGGAAATCCTAAATATTAGGTAGGTATCTCTAATGGGTTTGAAACTATAGCACTTTGAAATTTAAATGAATTTATGGCATGTTCAGCTGGTAGAGCTGGGCATTGTTCAGTATTTTTAGATACCAGTACCTGAACGATACCTTGATGTTGATGCCAGGTCCTGAACAATAATTTTTTCGATACCAAGGTATTTTTAAATCAAGTTCAACAACAACAAAAATATTATATATTTATTTATATAAATGTCTTTAGTTACATATTGGTTAGTTACTGGGGGGATCGATCACAGGACACAGCCTTTTATTTATGTTTTACTTATATGACCCACGACATGTTTATAATTCAGATATAAATCTGTCCAGCAGATCGATCTTTCATTTTCCACAGAATAAAAACAATGCAACATTATCCCCCTAATAAGTAGTGGCGCGTTTTACCGCTGACACCAGCAGTATATGGAGACGAAAGCAAGCATTTTATTGAGCTACAAAAACAATTCCATCTACTCAGTCTTTTTTTCTGCACTTCCACATACCTTTCATGTTAGCGTCATGCAATCAGCAAGTAATTACTGTAAGCGCCTCCGCACTGGTGCCTCTGAACAACTGCGGTCGGACTGAGTGTCAGTGATCTTGCTGCCATTCACATGCATTCACACCAGCTCTCACTCTCCTGGGTGTTTTATGACAATGTGGGGGCTAGTTGCTCGTTGCACTGGTTTGCCTAGTTATAAAATTTAGTCACACTGTCTCCAAAAATGGTTGTAAAATGTGGCTAAATGATCACAGCCTGGAACTTGTGGAGCCACACTTTAAATTTTTACACTATGCAACAAACAGCAGTTCACAGGTTTGACTCTGTGCATTTTTACTTCCTGGTGTCTATGATGTGTTTGTGTAGATCTGTGACTAAATTCTAACACGCTTATACAACTAATACACATTCAGTGACAAAAAAAGTTAAACACCCAGATGGACTGGAGGAAATTAAATGACTCTGCACATGATGAAAGGTCATGTGACTCACAATGATTATAATGTCAGATCAAACGGACAACAGAGTTCTCAGTGTGGCCCCCCCTCGGGCCAGAAGACATGGGGCTATACGGTGCAGAAGGGAGTTGTATAGCTGTTGTAGCCTCTCCTGCGGCAAGTCTGCCCACAGCTGTTGTAACTGACCCTCGAGATCCTGCAGACCGCCACTGGGTCTGGGTTGATGTCCGAGTTGATCCCACACATGTTTCATTGGGGTACTGCTTACACATGGCCTAAAATGTCATAAATGACTGGGGGGGAAAGTGAGGGCTTTATCTAGCATTGAGTGAGAAGCTCACAAATATTTTTGCCCATTTTCAGAGTCTTGTAGGAGAAAAAGTACACAAGGTGCAGCTGATCTGATTACATTTATGGATTCTACAGGCGAAGTTAGCCATAGTCACAAAGTGTCCAAGCTGTATATGTCATAGTTAAGGAGCTCTGAATATGGGCATTTGGACCCAGAGGCTTGTTCAGCAAAATGCACATTGCAAAGGGCTGTAGTTTCAAAACTAGAGATACAGAGCTAATATTTGGGATTTCTTCTTAGATTTGCTATAGGAGCAGCAGGAATCTTTGGGTGGTTTGATATGAAACGACCCTAAATATGCTGTGAAAATGAACACTGCTTAGGCATGTCGGTATCCGGGAGTTGGTTGAAGTGATGGAGCTCACATAGCAGGGCAGGTAGCAGTACGGATGACCGCGATCTCCGGCATAAGTAACGTGAATGTTTTCCTGCGTGTGGCTTTGATGGCAGTGAATGCTGCTTCTGTAATCTGGTAAAGACTCCCCAGGCATGTCCGTCATGAAACTGACGTGAACCTTCGTTTCTTTTTTTTGGGACAGTACTTTGGCTTGTACACAAACAACTCGCTGTTTGAGACCGACGAGCGCTATCGCCACCTGGGCTTCCAGATCGAGGACCTGGGCTGCTGCAAGGTCATTCGGCACAGCCTTTGGGGGACGCGCGTCTTTGTGGGCACCGTGTTCACCAGCGCCCCCCCGGACAGTGCCATCATCAGGAGGCTGCAGGGCTGCTAGAGTGCCAGCGTGCCGCCGTGTGCCAGGACCAAGCTCCGTGCTCACGTGGGACTCGCACGGTGACCGTTGGAATGAACCGGAAAATGTGTACAGGACGGTCGCCCAGTTTTAAAGTTAATCAAGACTGAAGCTTTTGCTCTGTAGATTTAGCTATGGTGCATTAGGTAGAAAATACCCTCGCTTGACCCCAGGGATGAGTGAGAGGACTTTGAAGGTAAGGCTGCCCCCTGTCTGAAACGCAGCTGTATCACTCATCTTCAGGATATGGCTCGTTCCACTGAGCTGAGTCAGGGGGGGATTCCTGTCTTCTGACTTGTCAAGTGTTAGAACTTAAGAATGTACCATACCTGTAAAACGTAATAAAACAAAATTGTTTCACCTCAGAAATTAGACCCCAGTCTTTTATGACTGTGAAACACTGGATCACACAAACTGTCACAGCTTGTTTATTGATTAAATAAAGGTCAGAAAATATGTTTTTGTTCGATTTCTCTTTTGTGATGGTGTTGTTCCCCTGTATGTGGTTCTGTCTGAATGTTATGGTTAATTTTTTTTTCTGCTGATGCCTGTTTCAGTGCGTAGTGGTGGCTGAGCATGCGATCTGGCTCTCAGGTGTGTCAGCTTCACCAATCGGATTTTACTACAGTCTTGCTCAGAAAAGCAGGCTGTCATAGTAATGGCTCAGTCTTCCATTCTCCCAGTCACGCGTACGCCACTCAGCGATTTGTCACGTCCACAGTGCACAATCTTCCAGAAGGTTCCAGAGTTGTGCTCCTCTGGTCACTGTGTCTGACTTCAAGAGGTGGTTTAGATGTTTTTTCAGAAAGGGCAGGCCTGAGAGCGGGCCATCCAGGAGGGATGTTTAAAGGGATGCCAACCGCCCGGAGATTCAGCATCGATCTAGGCGTCTAATCAGTGAGTCTGATGGCCCCGTCCAGGAGAAACACGTCAGCGGTGCTCCACAAGCGCCTCTGCGTCACCTTAAGGCCATTTGGGCTCTCAGAGCCTGGAGAGCGGGTCGGGGGTTAGAGGGGGTCAGGAGGGGCCTGGTGTCTGTAAATAGGAGCTGGGTGTGTGTCTTACATGACCTGTATGCCCCATGCTGTCAGAGGCTTTCCTGTTTATGATGGAGAGTCCGCCATCATGGCTCGTAGGTTGGGCTGCCGCGCTCCGTGTTATTTTTGGAAGCCGTCGGTGTCAGCCTGTCTCCTGCCGCTTCGTCAGCCGCTTTTCCACTTTAACCCCCTTCCCACACCCTGCCTGCCTCATTTCCTGTGTTGCGCCAGTCATCTGCGCACAGGAGTGTGTGTCTGCTGATTGCGATACATCCCAGGGTGCCTGTCGCTCCCCCAGATGAAGGTTGGAATCCCTGCACTCTGGGACTGTAGAGATAAACAGACTCTCCTCACCACCTGATGGTCTGTGCTGTTGTACCCTTGAGCAGGGCTCCAGTGAAAGTCACGTTGCGTCTGTAGCTTGTAAAATGATGCACTAGTTCAGAATATTCTAAGGCTTATTGTGGCTTTTATCCTTTAGTCAGCTTGGGCTGGGTGTTTCGGACCTTGTGCATATGCTGAGTATTGTGTTCAGTGTAGTTACCGTAGGTATAGTATCCAAAAATGTGATTGTTTTGGTGTTTTTTGCATCCAAAACTGTAGCTGTGATGTTTCTACTTAGATCGCAGTTTATGTTAAGAATCCCATAATTACTGTGAATGAGTGTATTTAACGGGGCAAACTGTGTTTCATTGTCATATTAATTCAGTTATTCGCATTTTCTGACATGCTCTCGCTGGTTTGTCCCAGGCTACACCCTGTTTTCCTCCTTTCACTGAGCTGTCACTCCCCTTTCTCTCCAAAAGCATTTAGCACTTTCGTCATCCTCTTGGTATCAGCCGGCTTCCAAGTAGTGGTTGCTGTTGTGGTGCTCCCACAATCCTTTGCTTTCATTAGTGACACTGCTCCCCCTGCTTGTGAAGTCATCATTTCAGCACAAAACACCAGACTGTGCTTAATAGCCGCAATTATTCAAACTGTGAAATGCAGAGAGTGAGGTAATTATTGTCCCAAGGGCACATTTTAATAGCGGTGAGTGAAAAATGGTGGATAGCCTCAGTACTTTAATCGCCGTGGTAACAGTGAGCAGGGTGCTTTGAGGGTCCTCGGACACCATGCGGTGTTACTCAGCCTTCTGAGGAGAAATGTCTGCTTTCCTGACAGTCCTCAGCAGCTTCCTGTTCCCAGCATGCTGGGCACCAGCACTGAGCAGCAGAGCTTTTCCCGTCATCCTCTAGGGCATCAGCCTGACCACCCCGTCTTTCAGAAAGGCTCATCCATCAAGTAATCCAAGTCAGGAGGCCCTTTTTAATGTTAAGGTTTTGTTTTTATGTTATGTTAGTTGCACGTTCCTTAAAATCATAGCAATTTTGCATAAACACCCACAAATTGAACCAGGCATAAGATCAATCATGACAGCCTTCCTTTTTCATTTTCAAGGATGTGGGCTCCCCCCCCCCCCCAGAAGACGGTAAGGTGTAAAAACACAGATAAAGCAGCAGAGTCTGTGCTCTGTGTGTGTTTGGGCTTTTTGTGGCCCATCAGCAGTATATGTGGTCTTCCACAGAAAAGCATTTCAATCTGAATTTGGCCCAGTTAACCACCAAATTCTGCTGAGACGTGAGTCTGCAGTGTCTCTTATGCTTTTTAAAACCAATTTACCAGAAATTTGTTAGTGGATTTGAGGGATAGAAGAAAACCCCATAGAGGTGTGACATCCACAAGAAGCTTGAGGCTCCAACGCTGCACATTCCCACTCAGAGAGTCACCCGTGGTGCACGGCCCCCACCCTCGTTCTACTGCTTAGACACTAGCGCTGCCTGGGCCCCCACCTGCACTCCAGTAGAGTGAGTCACCAACGCCACACGGACCCCCGCTTCCGCTCCCGAGAGCAGAGAGGCACCGGCACCGCGCGAGCCCCCGCCTGCACTCCTGTTTAGACCAAGGACCAGTGACTGATGGGCGTTAAGGATGAGGACACACACAGCCAGAGGAGGGCGTCGTTTTCTCTGCCCCCAGGTCCTGGGAAATCGGCCAGCTCTATGGCTTAACACATGAGAGTGAAATCATGTATGTTCACTTTGTGCTTCATTAACATTTATCACAAGTGATGACAAATCA
This sequence comes from Mormyrus proboscirostris, assembly GCA_026779585.1. NCBI lineage: Eukaryota > Metazoa > Chordata > Actinopteri > Osteoglossiformes > Mormyridae > Mormyrus > Mormyrus proboscirostris. Next base: position 50,850,279 of record JAODKF010000001.1, read on the forward strand.
AACATTCCATTTTATGTATATTTATACATGACATGCAATATTTACAGTAATGTATACAGAATGCAGTGCTTGGTACAATTCTACTTCTAATTTTAACAAGATTCAGGTTTGTACTGGGGACTAAGATTTAACAGAAGGTCAGCATTACCTTGTGTAAAGAAGAGAGAGACGACTTGAGTTGGTAACCCCCCTTACTGTTTGGATATCAGCCCCCAGGAGTGATACGCAACATCCCCCCCCCACCGTTTCTTGATTGGTGGATGGTGCTTACTTACGGTAGCTGAGGCTAAAAGGCTATCGGCTTAGTATTATGACAGATAAGTGTGTTTTTGTCTCTATGGGCTGCCAGCCTAAACAAAGCGGCTGGCCATACAGACAACAGGCAACTTTTAGCAAGATCTGCATTTCAACCACAGGAAGGAAGGAAAGTCCAGAATGCAGAGGGGGTAGCAGCGTGACAGGGTGTGCCATCTTCAACATCCTCCAACCAGCTCAGCCGGAGCTGTGCCAAGGACACTGTTCGATAGCTTTGCACTGTGTTAATTCCTGTTATAAAATGCATTACATGCCGCATGCAACTGATAAGGTAAGTGTATGCATTTCAAAACATAGTAATGTACAGGTAACTGCATGGAACCAAGGAGTACTGTACAGTAACATTCAGAGACATACATGTAACTGTACACATAACCAAACAAATGCAGATTAACATGCACCTATAACTATCCACAGTAATGTACAGTCACTTTCAGTAACATAAGATGACCCCCCAACTGATTTCAAAATTGTCACATTCCGTCCATCCATCCATCCATCCATCCCACTTGTCCTTTGCAAAGTGGTGGTGGTCTGGAGCCTATCCAGAAACTTACAGGCACAAAGCAGGGAACAACCCAGGATGGGACACCAACCCGTTATGGCCTTTGCATTTGCATCATCAGCCCGACAGCAAGCAATCGGCTGTCAGCTCTTAGCTACAGTGCTGCAGGCCTGAGGGCTCTCGATACCCCACGGCACCCCCTGTCCACGTGCAAATAAATGTATGTGCATTTACATTTGTTAAGTATAAAAAGTGGGGGGGGTATAGAGTCAGGTGCTCAGTTGCTAAGTGCTTTAACTTTTACTGCTAGCATAATTTAAGTCTAGCATTAGCATACTGTACAAAAATAAATACACTATATACATGCAGTATGTTACACAGAACACAACCTGTGCCTAGTTTGGCACCCAAAATCTACCAGGGCGTGACAGAGGCCTCATAGTCAGTGTTGTTAAGGCAACGTGAAGCTGTTAAAACCACACACTGACGGGGCTGAACAATCAGGAGAATTAGAAAAACACAACGTAATGTATTACTGTCATGTGACCGCTAAGCCGCTGTTTTTTGTGGCTTTGCTTCCTAGATGCGACTTAAAAGGAGGGCTGAGGCGACCGCGGTGAAACAGGTGACTGCCGCAGGCCTGCGCCAGGTCCGCGGAGCGCCGCTGAGCGGCGAGGTGGTGCTGAAAATGGCCTCGGTCTCGTTGAGTGGCACTGCCATGTTGCAGATATGTCCCTCGCAACAGGAAGTGCAGACCTGCGGCCGGGCAACAGGTGTGGGAAGGGAGAGGACAAGATGTTAGCGATTCCACCACTAATGTGGTAAAAAATGGCTCCAGAGGGTCTCTGCTGATACGGTGACATGGGTTAGGGTTAGGTTAGGGTTAGGGATAGGTTAGGGTTAACCTGCCGTACCTGGTGTCCGGGGCGGCCGGCGTCAGAACAGCCAGTGGAGAGGCAGTCGGCCAGGACCGCGCAGCTCTTCGTGATGGAGATGCTCACTCCCTGCTCGTCCATCAGGTGGCGCGTAGAGCAGTACAGGGCCTCTGCCAGGGTGGGGGATGCAGTGGGGCATTATGGGATATGAATAAAATTATAAAATTATTATATAGGA
>JAODKF010000001.1:50884887-50926583 GCA_026779585.1 Mormyrus proboscirostris
CTCCCCCTACACCCCCCCCCACCTGTCCGGGAAAATCGTGGGTCGTTGCAATGCAATCAGCTGCACCAGGTTGGCGGCTGTGGCTGTCCTTCCATTTGTCACCACTATGTTTGCTAATTTTCATGCAATTTCATGCATCTTGATTTATCCCAGTTAGATGATCATACCCAGTGCCGGCCTTTTACCTTCAGTACAGGAAAAGCTGTCATGGCATGGCTCCATTTAACAGATCCTATGTTCTTGCAGCTTCTACTCATAATAATGAATATAATTTGGGAGATAACTTGCCTACACAGGCATTACAATCATCGTTTCATGCTCTTTATTTAATGTTATCAACCTGAGTATTTCAACAAGTGACTTATGTATCCTTGGGTGCATCGGTTAAAAAGATCAAAGACTCTTAAGATGGAATTCTTCATAATTACTCTGCTGCCGCTATGTTGATGGATTAATTATTGCTTGTGGTGGCCGTCTCAGGGTGGCCAGACTGACCTGCCAGGAACTCAAGGTACCAGTCTCTTAATGGTCTTGCCCCGCCTTCTTGCACACAGAGAGGTAAGAGAACACTTGATGTGCGGCAGCTGAACACATCTGAGGAATTTAAAAGCGGGGTCTCCAGCTATTTTATTAATTTGTAACATGAATGTGACTCACATTCTCCCAACACTAAACCATTAGGTTCCAGCAAATTCCAGATGTGGTTTGTGACACTGTGCTGATGCAGTGTGGTGTTTGACAGATTTACGGTTTTGAGTTGTTGGCGTGGAGGTAAACAATCCCAGTACTCAGCCTGACAGCTGCTGGGGGCTGGGATGCGCCCGAGTGCCCAGCTGTGTTGTCGAGATGTTTGGGGAGAATCCTGAAATGTGAGGAAGCACCATCCTGCCCAAACATGACGTGCATCTACTTCACTCACACTTAATGAAAGGAGAGAAAGACGTGGTGCAAGCAGAAAAGAATTGTGGGAAATTATGGTGCTTCATCAGAGACATTCAAGTTACCAATATGTGCTCAAAAAAAGACCATAAAACTTAACTATTAAATAACAGGACAACAAGGGCAAACTTATCCAAGTTAAAAACAATGTAACAATGTCCTGAGCAGCCACAGCAAACCCCTTTCAAGTCCCTTCACCCTGTGGCACCACCTTAACGGGGACAGAGCCAAATGACAAATGAAAATGCGAATGAATCAGAAAGCACAGGAATGCTGGCATCGGATACCCGACCAGGCGGATCCATATCTGCCGGAACACGAAGGCACATTCCTCAGAGCGCCCTGGATCAGAACAACGGGTCCTGCAGGACCGTGCAAACGAAAATCATGAGTAAGGCTGTCTATCTGAGTCTTGCGTTTATATTTGCTTAGAAAAACATTGTTTAACATCACACACACACACACACATATATACATACACACATTAACAAACAGTAATACAATAAAATGCAACAATACTTTCTTACTTTCTTCTTCATCAAAACCATTCTCCAAAAAGTCACCGATCTCTTGCTGCATGGCTGGATAAACACCACTTTGGCTACCAAACCTCCTCACTGGGACCCCCCCCCCCTTTGAACTTGGACTATCGGTCCAAATCTTACCATGAGTCAGAAACGTGCCCCCACCTAAAATTTATCTCCCTTACAGATGTACATATACCACAGAGAAGCAAACCCCCACATGATGAACGTGGCTTGCGTACCAGTTGGCTGTTGCCCCATTATCTACTGAACCAAACCATCTATGGGCCTGCCTGAGTTTGCACGCCGTTCCTTAGCAGTTCAGGATGAGCTCTGAACGTGCATGTTGTGAATCGGTGACCTGCACTACTACCCTACCTGCTACTTTTCACATCCCTTCACCAACACCCACCCCAGTACAGGAAGTCTCAGTGTTTATGGGGTATAAAACAGCAGACAAAGCAGCCAGGAATGAAGCGGTGGGGCCACATCCCTTTATTGGGTCATTCTCTACCCTCACACCATGCACACAATGAGACAGTAAAGTCTGCCGTCCGCCACGTCAATGGGACCCCCCCAGCCCCCCGCCGTGACCATTGTGTGGAGTGCGATGCTACCCAGACCTGACGCCGAGTGACTCATCTGCCCATTCCTCAGCCCAGGAGGAACGGCGGAGATTACCCACCGGGCTCTGCGGGAACCCTCTCCGACAAGGGCTCATAAATGAGCGACGCACGGCAGATTTAAGCCAGCTAAGCTATCAGCTCGCCCTAGCCAGCCTTTCATTGTGTAGCCTGGAGGTTAACCAGCCGCAGACACGCCATTCACCTACCAATTAACGTCGTCTGGTGTCCCTGCAGGCACTCGCAGGCACGTAAATCGTGGCACGTTCAAGTAATAAATTTAGTGGGACCTAGAGCATTTAGCTTACATCACTGAGTCACATCCCGCTGTATGCGTGGGAAACCATCCCAGCTGCATCTTGTAAACGTGACGGGGGGGCTGCACAGCATTTGGCTGGCCCATCTGGAGATTTTAATCGAGATTTCTGTCTGGTCCTCCCCAGCGCCGTAATATCTTCACTGAGCCCTCATCTTGCTTTGAAAGACATCAGTGACTCGAGCGACTCAGAATCACCCAGTGGAGCCAAGAGAGACTCTGACTTACACCGCAGAAACCCAGTGCGCCTCAGTCACTTGACCCCCAGCCCCCAGTGCACCGAAGCCCTCTACTCCTCCCACCAGAATCTGCCCCCTCCCCCCCACACCATCATTACAAGGGGGGCAGGAACTGGACCCCCCTAATAGGCCGTTCGATTACATCTCCTCCCAGGTCCTCAGCCTGCTCGCTCCTGGGGGGGGGGGGGATTGCTAACTCTTCACACAAGGCCTCTTTGTATGGACTGTACAGACAAGGGTGGGGGGGTAATCGAGATGCCCCCCCGCCATCAGGGCCCCGGCGTAGCTGAGTCTCAGGTGTCCTTCCCTATAGGACCTCCTGCTCTGGCCTGTGCACAGACCAGGGGAACCTCCAGAGCTGTGTCCAAGGACAATCCCTTTAACCTTCAAACGGGCCATAAAGAGAATGGCTGTATGCACTGGGGGCCCCTTCCCTTGCAGCCAATCAAAACCACCGTATGCTGTATTAGGAAATGTAGGGAAACAGCTGCCATTAATCACATCAGCTCACATTAATAAACTTTCCAGCTGACGGTTGATCAGTGTATCAATTCTGACAGGCCCAAAAGCCAGCAGAAAGTATGGAGATTTCAGACATAAGGTTGGGATCTGAAGGCTCTGCAGAGACCTTGATCTTGTACCCCTGAACAAGACACCTATTTATTTTAAATGGGTGCATGAACATAACACTGCAAGCAAAAGTGATAAAATTTCAATGATCAATTAGGCAAGTAAATTGTATGGCCCATTTAAGGAACAGGTAAACCTCTATAACCTACAGTACGTTACTGCTATGTCACTCTCAATGCATGCACAGGTGTGCCTTTCCCTACTTACTGTACTCTGGCAGATGTGCAGTGGGGGAGCAGTAAAGCGACCCAACAGAACCACCTTTCACACTCAGAATACACCGGGCCACTCATAGTGCAGGGCACCTGAGCAAGGTCCCAATTGGGCGCAATATGAATGAGATGCATTATTCATGAGACAGAAAGCGTTTCCGCCTTCAGCTGTGAGCTTTTCCCTCCCAGAGACAATGGGGGGTCTGTACGTGCTGAAGCCAAGAATACAAAACCAATAGCCAGTGGTCTGGAGCCTTGCGAGGCGATCACATGTACGCGTCATCAGAGAATCGCGGCCCGCGGTTCTGTAGACGTTACTGCTATATTCCCTCCCGCATGCAGGTCATAAGGGTCTCCGAGTCAAAGGATTCTGGGCAGTCCTATTCTGGGTCTTCGTAACCTGGCTATCGCAGAGTCAACAGAAGAAACAACAAAATAAAGAATTCAATAAAAGAGCGTTTGTGCGCTCTAAAGGGACCTGGAACCTAAAGCATATGATTAAGACATTCCTTGGCTGGGGGGATAATTATATACACAAGGACCTCTATCCTGCAAACACAGGTATAATCTAGAGCCCCATCCTGACCCTTAATCTGACCCGAGACCCTTCAAGAACAGCTCTTTATTAAAGATTCCCGGCAAAGCAAGCAAGAAGAGCACAGGGATCTGCCGCCTGATCAGCCGCCCGCCCTCAGCATTCGGACAGTGTTTCCCTGCTTGGGCTTCACAGGACCATTTTTGTTTGGTCATGGAGTTTGTGTGTGTTTTTTTATACATACATATTTACTTTTACCATCACCTTGCTCCCCCACCCTAGTCAACAACTTTTAGTTAGGGCCTTGAAGAATCTGAGACGATCACACAGCTGTGCTTTCCATTCCACCTCCATTAAGTGAAGAAAGGACGGCCATCAGATTTCCACTAACATCTCTGAGATCCTTCCAGTGTGGATTCAAGAAAATCGCAGTGCCCCTGCAGAGGGCCCAGGTCAACCGAGCATATAATCAAACTAATTAAGGCAGTGGTTACCTCTTCCAGCAGCTGTCCCGTTACACTCCGTCACACGGTGGACCCCAGGCCAGATTGGGGCCCCCCCTTCACTCGGCACTGTTTATCTCGGCCGGCGATCTAATCTTCCCCAGCGATGAGAGGCAAAGCACCTCCCAGCCTCTGATCCTTCTGCATCCGCCTTAATGGTTAAGATTAAATCGTACCTTTCAGCTGTCCTGCCTGGGAGTCACGCCAAGGCAATTTAGCAGAGGCTGCTGCTTTTCCTGCTGCGGGTTGCCAGTCTCCCTCTCTTCCTCTACTGTCTCTTGGACCATAGATACCCAGCCTGTCCCCAAGACTTTGAGCTGTGTGCAGCCCCAGCTACTCAGGACCTGAAGGCTCCACACAAAAAACCCAGAGACCAAAATGTCACAAAAATATTCTAAAGACAGTAAATTATAAAATGTAATGTATAAAAATAATGTATATTTACCAACATCAAATGCTAAGACGGGCGACAACAAAAACACTATCGTCAATGATATCTTCTTTTTAATCACCGGAGCACGCGAGGATGAAACGGGAGCTATGTCCCCCAAAGATGCCCGCGCGGGCTCAGAGGAACGGAAGGATTTACAGAGGAAGAGAAAAATCCGGAAAGAAAACTAAATGCGGGGAGAAAATGAAAGGCGTACAGACATATCAACAGGCAGTTATTAAAAAAAACAGCTCAGGGAATAAAGCACGCAAGCACTGCGGTCAGAAAGACAAACAGAAACATGCAGTGTTAATGCTTATTATGGGTTGGGGCAGGTTGGACTATCCCAGCTGCAGCCCCAGCCAATAGGAGCGCAGTGTGTGTGGGGGCCATTTTCCATCCATTATCACCTCAGACACCCAGAAAAAGAAAGACAAGCGTATTCCCTGCACTTCCCGCCTAGCAGCGCCAGGACCGCGCCAGAACTTTAAAGCCGCCCGCGATTAATTCGGAGCACGTGGGTCGAGGACGCGGAGGACAAAGAGAGATGGAGGAGAGTTCGGGACGCCTTCAGACATGTTGACAAAGCAGGCCCGCCGAGCGCAAGAACCTCTGGCGGGCGGGGACGCGGCCGGGGACGCGGACAAGCGCGCTAAGACTCCGAGCGCGGCGCCGGGCGGGGGAAGGGGGGGTGTAAAGGCAGCCGTGACCCGGCACAGCCAGGAATACCGGGGGCAAAGAGCTAACAAAGTCAACCATCATTAATCTCGGTGGAGCTGTCATGCAGTCGCTTTTCATCCGTCATGAGAGCCCCCCCCCACTGTGGGTTTCAAGCCCCCCCACCCACTGCTAGTTTAGAAAAGGGCACAGCTTACATGCCACATGGAAAAAAAAGATACGGCCAGGCCATTGCCCCAATGCCCCTCCCCCCGGCTCGGTTCCCATGTAAGGCCCACTGGCGGCTCAGGACTCCATCAAGGCCTTGCTAGACGCCCGGATGAGCCCGTGACACGCAGAGGACGCCAGGACGCTCGAACCCTCCCTCATGGGCTCCTGGTGACTAATAGGTGGAGCTAAACACCTGCCTCCATAGTGTGGCTCAAACTGGACCTGGAAGTGGGCGTGACCCCCCCCCCATGCCCCGGTTATACAGGACTAATCACCATTCCTGGGTCACAGCCCTTCAGTACAAGAAAAAGCGGGAGTCACTTTGAAAGTGGGGAGGGACGGGGACAATATGGAGCATATTAAATTACATGAGTGAGGGGCAGAGATGAAGCAGGCATACCCCCCTCCCCCCTTAAATCTGTGACCACAGAGGAGGATGAAAATAACCAAGAAAAGCTTGAAACTAAGCAGAAGTGTTGAGAACCAGACACCACTTGGCCTGGCGGCACCGAACCTGTAACAAGTGTCACGGGTCATGACTCCAGCTGCTGCTGTCGCATAATCAAGGGCGGCTAAACAGCTGTGAGCAGTCGGCTCCCAGGGACAGACATGCAGCGCCGCATGACCCCAAGTCACCACTTAGGGTTAGGTTTGGTCCCTGAACGGAAGCGTAAACGAGCCGGGAAAGGAAACATTTCAGCACCAAGTTCAACTAAAGAAGGTTCAGATTTTTTAAGCTAATAAAACATGAGGAAAGAATCCGTCTCCACCAATTGCCAGTAATCACAGTATCACAGAAAACCTACAGAAACGTTAAAGCTCTTCTGCACACTGGACTGCATTCCATCAGATGGACAGAGAGGGTGCCATACTACCCTTAAAAACACTCCATACTGTAAGGCAGGGGTGTCAAACTGCAGTCCTGGGGGGCCGGAGCCCTGCTTAGCTTAGTTCTTCCCCAGTTCCACCACAAATGATTCAGCTCAAGAGCTGTGTGGTAATTAGTACAAGGAATTGAATCAGGTGTGTTTAATGAGGGGAAACCCAAAAATGTGCAGGGCTCCGGCCCCCCAGGACTGGAGTTTGAGACCTCTGCTGTAAGCATTGGTTAAAAAGCACAGTCGCCCTAACAGCAGCCCATGAACCCCTGGCCTTATCAGAAGCCCTTGCTGCAAACAGACACTGACAACATCCCGTAGGTTTCCTCTATCATTCTTCTGTTTCTACCTCATGGCTGCGAAAAACCAGACCTGAAAAAATAACTCTCGATAAATACTGATTTCATTAATATTTTCAGCTCTGACATCTCATCATTAAACCTTATTCTCTCAGTTGTTTACTTATATCTACAGATGCTACGGCTCCATAAACAGCTTCCTCTGGGGGACTGACAGAGACATGACTGCAACTGCCAGCAGTCTTCAGGGAACCACAGATACAAAAAGTGAGGTAACCTTCTCGATGCTGTGCTGGACAGCAGTCACTCACAGTCACACGGGGGGGGGGGGGGTGTCCGGGAGGGGAGTGGTTGTACATCTCACTCTTGTTGGCTGCTCAGGAAAATCACTCACAGACACGCCCGCCCCCACCCAAGCTGCCTGTGACACAGGTCTACAAGCTCGGATGATCAAGAATCCGGATTACAAGACACACGGGGTGGACAAGCTGAAGGAAGCGAAGGTGAACAGGCGTAGCAATTACCATTGTTAGGGAGTGCGCCTGAAGGTCAGCTTTTTGTCTGAAACATGCAATAATTAAGTACCTAAAAAGTCAGATGCCGATCGTAGAGGTTCCAAAGTATGGTACATGTCACTTACACTATTGTAAACAGGCGAAGCATAACACAGGAGGAAAAACAGAATTCACTACTTGGGTGCAATATCTGCTGTACCGTAAATTTTAATACCGTTCCCCATAGAGACAAAAACGTTAAATAAAATAAATCAGGTACTATATTCCACCTTATTTACACTATAAAAAACGGATCAAAGAAGGCTTTCTCATGCCTAAAAAAACCCTAAACGTTTCGTCCATTGTGCAGATCACCACACTCGGTAAGAGTAAACGCTTTCCTGAATATACAGAAGTTTAACATTAAAACACCCTTTAAGTTGCTTCTTACGCATCCAAAAAGTGGTTCCCGTCGTAAACACGGTTTCACTGTATCGCTTTCTTTTTCCTTCAATATCATTATGTTATTTTAAACAGATCTTTTGTTTCCGTAGGGTTGAGAATCCCATTTAAGTTACTACGAATTATGCAGTCACTGATAAATAGAATGGTTTAGCGACCATTTATTTTAAATATTTATTTTATTTTCGGACATGCCGAAAGCTGTTTGCGATAATGGATCGGGGAACCTGGCAAATATTAGGGGCGGACCCCCCCCCACGAACCGCACACACAAACATAAATGCACAGGCGCATACGTATAACCCCATACACACACGCAAATACGCAGAATACACGCAAACAGAACAAACCCAAATGCATACACATTTCCGAGGAAACGCATCGCAACAAATTTTTGTGTATCAGGTCTATCAAATGCGAATTTCTCCTTCCCATCCAGATTCACAAAAGTCATATTGCACCGCGTTTGAACACATTCTACCGAGACTGGGGAGTCTGAAAGCCCCGGTTCAGACAGTTTACAAAGTTTCGGCCCATTGTATCCGAAGCCTAAACCGTCAGTCTGCGCACATTTCAATGGGGTCTCACAATGGCTTTTGTCGGTGCAGCTGGCTTTGGACCCCTCAACAGCCTTATCATCTGATTGCGGAGAATTAAAATCCATAAAGCCCGGGTGCCCTGTGAGAGCCACCTTAAAAACCGATCAGAAATTTGCGGCTTTTAAAATGAAACCTGTTTCAATGTTACTATCAGGACTGCGAAATATCTGCCCATTACACAGCCCACGTCTTACCTTCAGTGCAAACTCCTAAGGCTGCTGCGAGGATCAGAGCCGGGATTGCTTCATACCTCCGTCCCCAGCGGGGCTCAGCTCCCTGTGTGCCGCTCCCTGTGCGCCGCTGGCGGTGACTGCGGAAGGGCGGAGTGAAAGAGGAGCGGAGGCGGGGTGCGGGAGCAGGTAAGGGAGACCCGGGATCTGGAAAGGTTGTACTGTCCTCCTGGAGCCTTCTACTACCAACCAGTCTTACTGTTATTACTTATTTTGATATATATTTTTATACTGAGTTGCATAAGCTAAAAGCTCGAGATTCAGTTGCATATATTGCATTAATTAGTCACATTATACCCAGTGGTAAAATGAGCAGTCTTTGAAATTCAATAAACCCTAAGATTAAGTAACCATTGACACGCACCTTCAGGTAGGCTATCTGACATGTTAATTATTTTCAAGAAAGCACGTTTTCGGCTCCATGCGAAAGCCTGAAAAAGGTACCAAAGGAGTCATAGAGGTGTAAAGTTTTATACGACTTTATTTATACTTTTTTCCACGCTTAAAAATACACCGTATTAATTAGTTAGTATTAGCAAAAATACTAACCAACTACAAGTGATTTATTAACTGGGAGTGTTACTTGTGATGTCGATTTTAAACCCAGTTTTAACTGGCAGATCGTTCCCTTTACTGCTATGTATCTTTGACTTACCACACCATTAACGTATAAAAAGGATGTTTTACATACGGCATGACACATCTGCAGTTTACACGGCCACGTTTCACGAGATAAATGGACATACGTTACGCCACAACAAAATACCCAAAGGATCCACTGGACTGACGGATACGCTTAATCCCCAATTAGTATCGTCGCCTGGACGTTTGCGCTCAGAAGAAATTTTAATGTGTTTGAGATGTAGCGAGGAGGAACCGGACTTAGCTCGAGGGTCTTCAGTGTACATTATCATACTTAAGCTTAGGTTTTAAGTTGCTCAAAACTTTACAATCGTGTAACTTTCAGTATACGTTCACCAGTTGCCTGGAGTTGACAAGATAGAATAATAGCCAGGAATTTAAAAATTAAGCAATATTTCGTTTTGGTGTCACCCGCTGTGAGCACACAGAATAAGCTTTAGATTAATAAATCACGTCCAGGGTTACGAGTTCAGTACAACTGTGGAGGGGGTGATGTGAACACACCCAATAACTGGCATTAAGATGCAGTAGACTTTCTTAAGTATGTTCAGCAAGTTTATTTAACAAGTTGTACCTCAAAGTTATGGTCAAACATCACTGTAACACATGATTTGGAGGCAAAGCCAGCACACGGAATTTCTGAGTTACATTTCAGTCTTTGGACGGCACAGGGCTGATTGGGATTATGGCCATCAAGTGCCTACGTTTAAATTCAGTATTCACTGATGAAGGATCCTTCTTCACGTGACCCTGTCCAGCGTATTAAACAAAACAGACAGATACGCCAAACAACACACGAGCAACCTTATCTCAAAACAGATGTCAATAAAACGGATACATTAATAAAAGTATGAAAAATAAATAAGAACAACTGAGTCTTGTTATAAAGTATCTCTGTAAATATAGAAAATGTCATAGATTAACACTCAGATGCCGGCGTGTGACAGTTTCATTTCCTGTTAAATGATGGCAAAAAATGTGAAAACAGACAGCAGGAAACTATTAGTGATGATTACCTTTTAGCAGGATTAATAACCAACATGAAAAACATTGTTTAGCAAAAAAGTAAGATGAATTTATGACAACTACATTTCTATGCAAAATGCTTTGATTTATACTGTTTTGACAAACAGGACAAATTTACATTCAGGAAAAAATGTGATCAGTCCAGTTTTAGGTACAAAATATTAGAATCGAAAGAAAGTCCGTAACCTGAAGACCAGTTGCTGAGTGTGTGGGGGAGGGGGGGCTGCAGGTCCACAGTTAAGGCATGTAAGGTCGTGTGAAGTTACTGTAACTGCACAGTAGTATATGCATGTAGACCAAGGTCAGCTGTCACACTGCTCTGATTACTCTGTCAAAAGACAAATTACCTTTATACATTAACCGATTCATTTAATCAGCACAGGCGAGTTTCTACGTGAGAATTCGTACACGCATGCATGTAAAAATAACCCCTGAGTCCTAATGACCAGCGATCCTGTATAATTCATAGTCGGGGGAACATGGAAATAGCAAATGTGACCATAAATTCAGCAAAAAAAAAAAAGCTTCGTTGAAATGCCACCTTTTTTCTTTTCTCGGCACGATGGACTGATTTGCTGATCAGCATCACTGCCATTATAATCAAATGTACCCTTCCATAGTAAACCTTCCAGAAAAACACATCTATAAGGAGTCATATTTTGGCTTTGGTTGAATATTACAGGAACCATTAGGATGAAAGATTATGAAGAGAGAGCACTAGTCCGGCCATTCTGTGTTGTATCCTTCTGGCCGGTCTAATGAATACGCACCGAAGTAAAAAGGTGTAACAACTTTTTTTTCTGTCCCGTAGATTTTAACATGCGCTTCACACCCATGCCAATAGAAACAGCTCCGTGTTATATCTTGCGCCATTTCAGATAATTTTGTAAACATTTCCAGAAGTGCGAAATAAATAAAATATCTGGACGAAAAATTACAGCTGAATAAATTAAACGCAATCATACATATGAATATACACATGTATAAAATGTAAAAGCAATAGAAATTAGTCCAAAATAAAACGTACAAATAAATTAAGTTTGTGCAAAAAGAACGAAAACAACAAACTGTCCGTTCTGGTGGACACAAGAGGCTTCGAAGCACGTTCTTGAGCTCTTTGCTAGAGAGATCCTTGTCACCGACAAGGCCGGGGGAATTTAACATCCCCAGTGCCCTTCCTGAGGGTGTCAGTGACCAACAAATCTAAACTCTAACCCCTCAGCAATTTTATTCCATGTGTTGCTCTTCCCTCAGAAGATAAGGGATACAGTATATTCCCTCCTAATGACGTGACTGTAACAGGTGGGGGTTACTGTTCCTTGGGGGTGGGGGATTTACTGGTATCACCATATGACAAGCCTTCAGGAAAAAATCTAATCACGATACAGGGAGGCAAGTCACATGACACAAACGACCAATCAGAAATGTGGGTGTCTGCTGCGACTGTGTTTATCACCATTCAAACCACGCATTTGCATGGGACCCCCAAGACGAACAGTCACTACACTAAATATTACATGAAGGAATTCTTTATTCAGGAGATGCTGTTGTGGTATCTTCTGACTCAACTTATTTAGTTTGGAACATTTGAGGGCCGATAGGGGGGTAGGGGGCAAAGTGGCTTTTTGAGTGGGACCACAAAGCCAAAGGTGTCTGAACTTGAACATGGGGGTCACCAAGAATACCAGCAGTGACCAGGACCCTCAGACGGCGGGAGGGTCAGAGCTGCTGCGGGGGGTCTGGAGAGGCAGGCAGCAGGGGTTTCTTCATCTGGTGAACCTCAGCCGGCCAGGGGCTTGAAGGTGAGAAGGTGGAGGTTTGGTCCATAGTTCTTGTTTTGCTTCCATCAGTCGAATCACTTGCTGAGCCTCTAAGATGTGGCTGAGGTAATGAATCATTTTGGGGGTGTGTGAGTGATTGGGGGGGGGGTAGCTTCAGGTCAAGAGGTATGTGGGGGGGTGTAATTGTACCAATGGGCAAGCCTTGTGAATACTGCTGGCCCAGAATCCTCTTCTGCAGAACAAGAAAGCGACAATGGCAGGTGAGAAGCCACTCCCATTATGACCCCATGACCCCGATATCCTCACAATGTGGTTAAACCCGTTATTTTGCCCTCATGGGCCCCTTTCTCGGTCCCCACTAGAGGAAAGTAAATTTTACGAAAATCTGTGACTGCAATCAGAAACCTAAAAATGCCAAAAGTCTTGCATTTTGTTTTATTAAGGTTAGGGCTGGGTAGGGGTTACAGCTGCAATTGTTGTGATTAGGGTTTTTCCCATAGATATGGAGAGGCCCCTTAAATATATGAATACAAATGTGTGTGTGTGTGTGTGTGTGTGTGTATACATGTACCTACCCTGCACTGGACAGATGTCCTGTCCAAAGTGTAGCCTTGCCTTAGGCCTTATGTTCTAAAGCAGGGGTCTCCAACTCAGTCACACCTGTTCTCAAGTGTAAACCAGGAACAGGTGTAGTTCATCAGAAGCTAGGTAGGATTGAAAACCAACTGGATTGTAGGACTCCAGGACCGGAGTTGGAGAGGAAGAGTAGGAAGATCCCACAGTACACACATCATTGGCTTCATTGCAGTTCAAAAGACTTGCGGGAGAAAGCCATTATTTTGAGGTTTTATCGCCCTCTAGTGAAGTCTTTCATTAATTCACAGCAAAGTCATTGCCTACATGAATTCTAAATATTAACTATGTAAATACTGGCTGCGAAAGTGATACTTCAGTTTCCTCCAGCAGTACAAAGACATGCAGGTGGTGTGTAGAAACTGTGTGTAATGTGTCTGAATTTCATCATTTGAGAGTAAATTTAGTGTTAAGTGTTGTTTAGTGTTAAATTTAGTGTAAACTCTGATTTGTGTGTGTAATGCAGTATTTTGAAAGGTCTGATTGTTTATTCTTCAAGTCCTGGGTGCTGAACAGCTTCAGACCACAAATAAGACTCTTTTTCCATTGCGTCACCCTTTTAGAGACAGGCACCTGGCCGGGCACCTCAGAGAGTCCTCTCGGCACTCACCCAGTCCATTACTTGTTGCTGTGGCGATGCTGTTGGCCACCGACGGCCCCACCTCCACGAACACAATGGCCCGGGGAGGGATAGGCCACAGGGTGGTGACCAGGCCGGATGGGCTTAGCTGTGGGAAAAAAAAGAACGGGAACCCACTTGCAGCCGGTCACATGAGTTCACTTCCCTTTTTCCAGACTCCTCGACTGCCGGTCCCGAAGACAGGTGCCTATACGTGAAACTGACATAATTTAACTGGTGCTGGAAGTTGTGAAAATGCAGAAGGGTGATGCCACAATGCTTCAGCACCGTGTCTGTACAGTAGAACTAGATCAGCAGATCATTGAGTTTCATTTCCCCTAGTGCTGTGGTTCTCTCACCGATCTGCGCGGAGTGCCCCCTCCTGGCCATGTTCTTGGCGCGCACGGCCTCCTTGATGCGTTCTACCTCCTGCTGGTAGCGCTTGCGGTCTCGCACAGTGTTCTCCTTGGCTTCCTTCAGCGCCGACTCCAGCGCCTTGACGCGCTCGGCTGTGGCACGCAGACGCTTCTCTAGCTTGGGCAGCTCGCAGCGCAGGTCCGCATTGTCCCGCACCAGCTGGGGGCCCAAAGGGGCGCCGCAGGTTAGTGTAATGACATAACCGGTATACTGACCTAACCAGACACCAGCAATGTGGAAATCTGACCCGGGTTCTATAGGGTTCTAGTGCCTGAAGTCCAGCTTCTATTAATGTCTGTATCACTTTTAAATTTCACAATTGCCCTGTTCATTTTCATAACACCCACACTCTTCAGAATTAATTATGTCAGTGGCGATCCAGCGCCCCCACAAGGCAGCTTGCAGAAACACAGATCTGTTGGTTATTGTTGACCTCTGTTTGCTGTAAGATGTTCATTTTATCAGTGGAGGGATTAGAGTTACTTTCCCTTTCTTACAATCAAAATATGTTTCTTTGCAGCTTCCTGTTTAGTTAATCATGTTTAATTTCTGTTGACCATGGTCTCCCTACCTGCTTGTGAACCTTGGTGAGCTGTTCCAGGTTGTTTTCCAGGAAGGTGATCTTCTGCTTCTGGGCGATGCTGCCACCCGCATCATCACAGTCCAGTTCAACACTCTAGAGGAACAGAAGGAAATGTCATTCACCACCAGGGGGTGTGTTGCTGAAGACGCCACACTACATCAGTCACGCTCACAGACGGAACGCAGGAAGAGCTGCTGCACGTTGTCGGAGGATGTGATCACTTGCCTTCTTGACACGGGTGGTGAGGTCCTGCACAAAGAGCTTTCTTAGGCTGTGGAGGGACTGAAGTTCCCTACACTGTACAAACACAGAACATAACATTTCAGAGAAAGAAAGCAGAGATGACCCTCAGCCCAAGTTTCCTTTATCATATTCTCTGCAGGTGGATGTACAGGAGAGCAGGTGGCGTGAGTCATAAGGACATAAACTTCCCAGAAGGGAAGAGTTTTTACTCTTGATGTCTTAAACCTGAATTATAAGATACTTTAAATAAAAATATCATGTTTGAATCTAATATTAGTGGCAATGAACAAATGTCATAGCACTTACCACAGTCTCCTCGAGACCTTTGAGGTCGTCTTTGGCCTGCTGCCTTTTCTCCTCCAGCAGACTGGAGCATTGGGGAGATGATCGGTAAATTAGTCAGGAACAGTAATTTTCTACCTCGCACCAGTAACGGCAGAAAGGTACGGACACCTACAGAAGCTTCTGCAGTTCCGCATCCTTCTCCTCCTCCTCCGCCTTCAGCTTCTCACTGTCGGCCATCAGCTTTCTTTGCTCCAGCTGTAGACCCTGGTTGAGGCTTGAGAAGAGTGAGAGTCAGAGTTCTGCGTGGGTGTGTGAGAAGGTGATGGTGTGACAGTGCAGCCAGGCCAGGGCCTCTTACTCCCTGAGCTCATCCAGGGCGCGCTGCTTCTCCTCGATCTCATCACGCAGCCGGCTCAGCTGCCTCTGGTGAGCATCTCGGTGGCTCTCCATCTGCTCTTCCAGGGCCTTCTGTAGGGGGGTAGGAGGAGCGGTTAGACAGCACACAGGTCATAGGCCTTCCACCCTGCCCCCTCAGAGAGCCACTCATCCGGACAGCAACCTTCCAGGTCCCATCCAGGATCTTAGGTAAAACCACACTGGCAGTCAAGTATTGATTCTGGGGCAGAGCAGCATTTTTGCCTGTGGCACCAATAATTTTCACTATAATCTTGTTTTGATCTCTGACGTCGTCACTCAGACCACATCATTCATAATGAAATGAAGGAGATAATTTACTAAATTAAGGATGAAAAAATTGCTTCTCTCTTAACTGTCACATCAGCCTCCTCAATTACAATTACAGCTTTGCTCACCAGATCCCTGAATTCAGGGATAATTGCATTAGCTTTCATTTTATTCCCAAACTGGGGTCCAAGCAGCATCATACAAGCTACTCATCAAGAGTAGAAGGCACTGAGGGAATCGCCGAGATCCTGGCTCTCTGGGGGAATGTAACCGGCAGCAGCGCTGACCTTCATCTCCTCCGCATCCTGCAGCCTGCTCATGTGCTCTTTCTCCTTGTCCATCACTGACAGCTCATGCATTTTCTCTGTGGGACATAACACATGCAGCTGGTGGCAGTTCTAGGGCAGAGGTGAAGTCATCCTGTCGCAACCGGAGATGGATTTCTCTCACAAATCACTGTATCCATGGCAGCTTCTCTGTCAAACATTTCCAATTTTATGCTCACGCAGGAATTTCAAAAGTCAGTTTACTTATCCGTGTCATACCACACTCTCCATGTGCAGTGTATGTGTAACTGCAGTGTATGTGTAACTGCAGTGTATGTGTAACTGCATTCTATTGTAACGAGGTCAATTTACCCTACAGGTGTCATTTTGTGTGGCTGCACTGCTGATGCATTCTGGATCTGAATTTGCTCTCTTGGTGCCCAAATGAGGATTTGGGGCCAGTTTAACAAGAACTGGCAGGAGCCTGAAGGTCTCACCCTGAGCGTGGAGTTTGGCCAACTCCTCCATCAGAGCATCCTGACTCTCCTCCAGTTGCCTCTTCTTCTGTTCCACGTTCTGTGTATAGTCTGTCAGGGACTTGATCTTGGCCTGGTGCTGTTGCGGATGGAGGTGGGAGTGGTGATTAAGCAGAAGAGCTGCACACTGCCCCCCCGTGGAGTGACTCCACCCATTGCTGGTGGTTACCTGGGAGATGAGCAGCTGACAAGCAGCCAGCTCCTTCTCATTGGCCTGCATCTTACGGTGGATGTCAGCCTGGGACGTCTCCAGCTGCTTGCCGCGGTTCACCAGTGACTTCACCTCTGACTTCATCTTGCTGATGTAGAGTCTCGCCACAGTGAAGTCCTCCTCAACGGCTCCGCTTGGCTCCGCTACCTGCAGTGGGGGGGTGTTACACGGGCACGTGCTCACACGGCTTGCACGGCAAATGCAGACTAACACTAATATTTCGACACAAAGGCATGAGAATTGACCGTGACAGATGCAGCAGGTAGGGAACAAGATCATGGCATGGTGTGGGGAGGGGGGGGGATCTAATAGCGAAGCACTGTGTTCATGGAGGGGGGGCAGGGACAGGAAGGGAACAGACCCCCGGGGGAGGTGAAGGAGGATCTGCTATTTCAGCGGAGCAGAGGAGATGAGAGGAGAGAGGAAGATGAATAATGAAACACAAACACACACTGCTGCGAGCCCCAGTCTAGACTTGGGGCGTAACAGAATGAATGGAAAGAGGAAGAGTAAGAGAAAGACAGAATGTGATACAAGGGAACACAAGTGGACAAAGGGGTATTTTTTTTTTGTATTTTTCTGTTTTTTATTGATACGCCACGAACACAGAACAAATAAACCCAGTGCGAAAAAACTCAGGAGTGACTATAGCGAAAACAAAACTCAGCTTCCGAATGCAACCCACAGCTAAACTTACCTGTTTAAAGAAAAGAGAAGAAAAGAAAAAAAAAAAATGACAAAACCCTACACCCAGCTTCCTAAAGGTGGTAGGAATCAATGAGAGCAGTCATGAGTCTCTGTTATTAGACAGATGGCGCCCCCAAGCCTTTCATTACAGTGTTCATGATTGGGGTGCGTCTGGGATGTGGGGGACCTCACCTTGGTGTCGCTGGTGCTGATGATAGCTCCAATCTCGCCCAGGTCTCTCAGCAGCAGGCCGAGGACCTCAGCGCTCCGCTTCCTGTGGTGGGAACTGACGTCCTGCAGCTGGGTCAGCTCCCTCTGCATGGCTGTCAGGGATGCCTGTGCACACACATGCAGAGCACACAGTCAGCTCAAAGCCCACACCCCAGCCAATTACCCCTCTCCCACCCCCGACTCAAGAGCTCTCTATAACAGCCTGTATCTCCTGCCAAAACCCACCACCCCAGCTCTCTGTAACAGCCTTTAGCCCCCAAAACCCACCCCCAGCTCTCTGTAACAGCCTGTAGCCCCTCCCCCGGACCCCACACCCACCGTCTTCTGTGCCACCTCCTCCACCAGCTGCTCATTGGCCCGCGCCTTGTCCTCCACCTCCTGGCTCTTCTGGTCGTAGTTCACAGCCAGCTCCTCCAGGGCCTGCAGCACCTCCTTCACCTCCTCTTTGGCTGCTTCGTTCTCTGTCTGCAGCCTCGACAGCTCCTCCTGGATCTTGTCGTAGTCGCGCCGAGTTGACGCCAGAAGCTGCAGGAGACGCGGTTGTTTACACACCATGATTTCACAATAAACATTATTATACTGTAAGCCACCATATTCTACTGCAATGTCCCTTAAATTAATGCAGGGCAGATTAATCACATGGAGAACCATTAACTTCCGTCCATACCGCTGCTGTTTAATGAGGATTAACTTCTTTTGTATCAATTATGCCCACCAGATGGCGTCAGTGTTTTTGAGCTGACTGAACAGAGAGAGACCAGATTACTGAGCTCAGAATCAGTGATAATCACTCAGCTTCCTTTGTTTCCACATTTGTTTAATCTGATTTTATTGACATCATTTACATGAAAATGGAAAGTTCTGATTAAGAAAACATTCATTTAAAAGAAGCTACAATTTAATCACATTTGTAAATAATTTTCTGTGTCTTTTCTAGAACATTCTCTCTGCTGTTTGTGTCTCCCCTACTCTGCTCCCTTCCCAGGTAAAGAATAAAAAGGCACCTCATCCTGGTCCAGCATTTGCTGCATCAGTTTCTCCACCATCTGACTGTGCTGGTTGATCTCATCGTCCTGGGGAGTGTTTGCACATGTCAGGCCCACAGGGCATGTGCTCATCATTTATAAAACATCATTTTCTGGGAAACGTGGGATATCGTGCATATGACAGCAGCAAAACATGCCATAGAGTCAGTACCCAATAATAACAAAATTATCGGGCATGTCAAAAATCATGACATCATCCACCAACAATGGACCAACCGCCTCCCCCCCCCTCCCCCACCTTGTCATCCAGCTGCTTGTAAAGCTCAGCAATGTCTTCTTCATACTTGGTCCTCTCATCAGCAGACAGCAGGCTCTCGGGGGGACCCAGAGCGCTGATGACAGGTGTGTTTTCTCCAAGCTCTAAGCTCTTCTGGTCCTTGGCATTCAGCTGCTCCTCCTTGGGCACAGACTCACCTGCAGGGGGCAGTAGGCAGCGCCTGCCTGGGTTCCTTTCATACTTCTGTTTTTTTGGCAGAGGTAAACTTTCGACAGTTAGTAAAACTTCCCCTTGCCGTAGAGTCAGTTTCCATCTGAGCATGACCCAAAATCGCACGGCCATAAGGTGCAAGTATGGCACTGCCGCTGGATTATATTACAGCGGATAAATCAATGAATTACGGAAAGTGACACAGTAAAACTCTGCTGTGTGGGCAGAGTGAGATAAGACAGGCTGCTTATCGGCTAAATACTGCAGCAACAACAACAGAGACTCGGTGCTGCTGATAATACCTGCCAGCATACAGCGGAGCAGCGGGGTAGGGGGCTGCAAGGGGAGGGCTGTCTGGTGGCATTTAAGCCCGAACATGTGACCGGACAGATAGAGGCAGAGACGCCACCTGTCCCACCGTGCGACTCGTCACAGTCTCTTTGTGGTTCTGAGCTGCCCTGCACCAGATTGAGATAAAAATACGGTCCAGTAAATCCCATAGAATTTGGGCGGCACCACCACCCGCTCCCCCCTGACAGGAAAGTGGTGGGCCTTTCTGTTCTTTGTTGCCGAAGCTAATCCCCCCCCCCACCCCATGTTAGCGAGGCCAACACCAGAACCTAGCACTGGGAGAGGAACAGGCGTGCGGGTGGGGGGCACGGCAAGCTGTCAGCAGGTCAGTGTCTAGCGATTATCCGTCCCGATCCATTCCCGATCTGTCCTGGTCCGGACGTGACCCCCGTTCTGTGACTGATACTGACTCAGCTCTCCAAACTTTGTATTTTACCAACTCACCAAGTCAACTGACTCCCCCTCCTAAATCAGTCCCCCAAGCTTACACATATCTATAGTTACACAGCCGAACCAACTGTCCTACTGCTTTACCTTTAAGTAGCTTCTAAACATAGATATTTAATTAAGAATTTCTGGCTGAATGACAGTTTCCCAACATGCTACGACTGTAATCCAACTTCTGGTACCAAAATAAAATCCAACCCAGCTGCATATTTCTACGGCGACTCTGAGCACAAGTACTACGGTGTAAAAGGGTGTGGGTGCCTTCTTTTCAGAGACAATCCCATGCTGCTGCAGATAAGATTCACTCCATCTTTCAGACTGGACTTGCTGTCTGTTCAGATGAGGAAATGACCCAGCGATAAGCAGCCGACAGACTGCAGAAACGCGCCTAATGCAGAAGGCAGGCAGCCTGGCAGCGGCTGCGGTTCTGTTTAATAGGGTCATTAACCCTTTATCTATGCTTGTCCTCATATTCCTCAGATCTTGAAGGATCATGTAAATGTCATATACCCTTTACTCAGAGGATCAATTGCTAGTCGAATACCTTCCGCACGACAAACTTACACTCAAGTCAAAAACTGAAAGGACACGGAAGCAACAAGAGTTCAATAAGAAATGTAAAAGCCAATGAATATATTGATCTTTGCTAGATGAGGTAATTCTCTCCTGTGTACAATTACAGGACCACCTTCCCAGAATTTGTCCGATTCTTTAAGCACTGCCCACATGCTGGCCCCTCTGGGCCCCCTCGATGCCTCTTTCCCGGCCCTTCGCTCACCTTTCCTCCAGCGCAGCAGCTCCATCTCTAGCTGCTGCACGATGAGCTTCAGGCCACGATTCTTCTCCTTCTCCTTCTCGTACTTCCTCTTCCACTCTTCGGCCGTCAGCTCCTGGTTGACAGACACTGTGTTCTTGATGGTCTTGGCTCTACAAAGACGCAGAGACCTTCATCAGCGCTAAAATGAGCCTTTAGACACTAGATAAACTTTACTGCAAAGTGTAATTACCCCAAACCATTAAAGAAGTTACAGAGCTCTGTAACACAAGACTAATGATGCTAGTTATAGATGCAACAGAAAGTACAGTCCCAGTTAAAGGTCTGGACACACCTGCTTTTAGTACATTTGTCTGTATTGTAGCTGTTGTTCACCTTACAGCAAATGGCACTGAGAAAATTCTCACATTTTTTTGAGATTTCAGACCAGGGGTGGGAAACTTGTCCTATGGAGGGCCGGTGTGGGTGCAGGGTTTTGGGATGACCTCTCTATCAGCCAATAATAAAGCAGTGGTTCTCAGCTCCAGTCCTGGGGACCCACTGTCATTGGCTGATTGAGAGGCCATGCACCCACACTGGCCCTCCATGGAAGAGGTTCCAAAATTGTGGACTCTTGGAATACTTCTCCAACAGTCCTGATGGAGCTTCCACAAAGCCTGTACACACGTTGGCTACCTTGCTCTACTCTTTGATCCAGCTCATCTTAAACCGGCTCAATACAGTTCAGGTCAAGGGAATGTGGGGGCCAGGTCATTTACATTTTACATTTACAGCATTTGGCAGATGCCCTTAGCCAGAGCGACTTACAAAAGTGCTTTAAGACTCTGCTATGAATTTTTCCCGATATTAGCTCAGTTAAACCAAGGCTATGAATACCATCGATCTAACACTCTGTTGGGAAAGTACAGGTTTTTTTTTTTTTTCCTTTTTGGAAAAGAGCTCAGAGTATAATACCAGAAGTGCTAATTCAGGTATTTCTGGAAAAGGTGTGTTTTTTTAAGTCGTTGTTTGAAGACATGTAGGGGGAGTTCATTCCACCAACTTGGTGTCAGAACAGAGAAGAGCCGAGAGACGTGTCTTCCTTGTAACTTGAGGGGTGGTGGGACCAGTCGAGCAGTGCTGGAGGATCGGAGAGATCGCGGGGTGTGATGAGGTCTTTTAGATAGGATGGTGCCATCATTTTTGGCTTTGTATGCGAGCATCAGTGTTTTGAATCTGATGCGGGCAGCCATAGGAAGCCAGTGTAGTGAGCGCAGCAAAGGAGTGGTGTGGGAGAACTTGGGAAGGTTGAACACAAGTCGTGCAGCTGCATTCTGAATCAGTTGGAGGGGGCGAATGACGCTCAGCGGTAAACCATTTGCAGTAGTCAAGGCGGGAGATGACAAGGGACTGAACGAGTATCTGGGTAGCCTTATGGAAAGGAATGGACGTAGCCTTCTGATATTAAACCGGAGAAACCGACAAGAGCGGGAAAGGTTGGCGATATGTGAGGAAAAGGACAGACGATTGTCCATGGTAACCCAAGGTCATCTGCATCTCTTTACTTGTTCACATGATAATAGTTACTACAAAACCTTGAGGTACGCTTATGATCCCCAGTAGGTATACCCAGACGTTGGACTGTCACCGCAAATAGAGGTTGATAACATCACTTCAGGTGCTTCAAAATTCTTACAATTGATATTTTATTGATTTAAATTGTCTTTACGCCTCCCTCAACTTGCTCTTTGTAGAGCAAGCTGTCTGTGAAGGGCAGCCACCCGTAGTGGCGCCCAGGGAGCTGGGGGTTAAGGGTCTTGCTCAAGGACCCGCAGACGTGCTGAGGCTGTGTTCGAACCGGCGAACCTTGTGATTACAGGCGCACAGGCTTAGCTTGGCAGGCTTGGGGGGTTTCCCTTAGAATGTTAGCATGTCGCACCCTCTGTTTTTCGACTGCAGTGGTGCTCACCTCTGCCCAAACATCAGCGTGGACTTGGTCTCAGCCTCGTTGAAGACGGAGGGCGAACAGCAGATGATGATGGTGGTCCTGCAGTTCCCTCCCAGTGAATCCTGCAGGATGCGGGTCATCTTGCTATCCCTGTATGGCACGTGGGTTTTCTACGCATGGGGAGACACTGCTGTCACTGATCAGACCTATTCTGGAACATTCTGATCCTTGTTCAGTTCACCGGAACCAGCACACATACATTTTGGAAACATGAAGAATATCCTCCGCCTGTAGTATTTTAAAAAATGATCTTAGTTGATGGGCAGATATCAGCGGCCCCGTTAAAGGTACATTTCCAGGTTAATGGAATTGGCCAATGGCTCCAAATCAGTCCAGGTCACATTCCCACTGCGTCATTTTCATCCAGCCTGAATCCTCGACCCAGTCAAAGGTTACGAAAGAAAACTGACACAGACAAGTGGAGCCTTTGCCTTCCATCCTAGTATAGAACAACATACATGGGTGCAGATGCTAACCATGCTAATCAACCTGCTAATCAGGAGGAGGGATGGAAGCTCCTCTTGGGCCAAATCAGAGAGGCCCAAAGGAGCTTCTGCCCTCAGGCCATCAGGTTTCTCAACATAGACACACTCCATGACTTTTTTATAAATGTACGTTAATTATTATTGCTGCTTCACTGCAGCTTATGCCGGCATTCCACATCACTGTTCACTTTCATATCTGTATATAATGTCATTTGCACACATTTGCCTCTTTAAATAGCATTTTTACACATGGCTTTCTGTGTATCTTCTATTTAGCCTACTAACCCCTCCCTTGATATTTAAGTTATTTAATTTGATTTAACTTTTATCTGTACTCTCTTTTAGCTTAGTTTCCGGAGTGAACCAGATTTACATTTCACTGCAAGTTGGACCAGTGTAACTGGGCATGTGACAAATATGGTCTTGATCCTTGGGGGAGGCAGGGCGAGAGAGAAAGAGGGAAAGGGGGAGTGAGAGAGAGAGGGAGAGAGCAAGAAAGCAGGAGGAGGGAGAGAGAGAGGGAGAGAGCAAGAAAGCAGGAGGAGGGAGAGAGAGAGGAATGCTTACAGTTCCCTCAGCCAGGGCAGAGATGACGTTCCCCAGGGCTGAGAGGGACTTGTTGATATTTTTGGCCTCATCCAGCACAGCTCCCTCTGCCCCCGTCTTGCTGACCTGAAAATGCCAGATATTGAAAGAGGAGGCATCATCTCAGCAGTGGAGTTTCCGAGACCCTCCTATCCCACCTCACCCCACCCAGCCACCCTGACAGAGACTCAAACGACCCCTCCTGGCCACCAAATGGCAAATCCAGGTGGGACCGTCCTCACCTTTTCACTACCAGCCAGGTCCACCAGGTAGAGCTTTCCAGACAGCTTCTTCTCGGTCTCTACGTTCTGCTGCTTGATGTTGATCAGGAAAATGCTGTGACTTCTCGAACTGTGCTCATTCATGTCTGAAGGAAACACAAGGTGTATGATCTGGGAGCATCTAGCACGGTCACCACAGATATGAACTGACTGAGTAACCTACAAACATCACTGCTTATTTATGTTCATTAAAGCCTCCACGTTGTTGTGTACATAGATACAGGCTGACGTTGATATGGGGAATGTGGGCTCTGCAATTGGCTTGATCTTCCCAGCAATCATCCTCCAATCCAAAGGAGCTTCCTGGACTGGAGGTGTCTACATGGAATTGGGGGCAGTGAAAATCTGCCATGTGCCTGCGGGGTCTACATACTTGTCACAGCAACATGTCGGTTGGCTTTTCCCTCATCGATGACGTCCATCACCTCCTCAGGGCTGGAGACGAACCTCTCCGTGCAGCCCTGTATTAATGATTTACTAGTCATCACATTGTCTTTAATGAAATCTGACCCTTAATTAGTCTGATATGCTGTCATCTGACATCTTGTTTTGAACTTATGGAATTAAGAGCGTCAAGTGGAGCACAATGTTAATACGGCATCTAATGCTCCCAGGATTGTGCTAATTAGAAAGCTGTGAGACGCATTTGCCTTCAGGTGCTCTCCTACCTTGACGTAGGGAACTCTGTTATTGTCTTCATGTACGGCGAGATTGGTCTTGGACACTTAGAGAGAAGAAAAAGTTGGGTTAATACCCGTCGCTCTTCCAACTTGTCGTTATTCCTCCAAACACCAGCGTGAGAACCATTGCCACTTACCGTCTAACAAATCTCTTATTTTGTCCAGATAAATCTCAAAGTATGAAACCTGCGCAAAGACAAGTGAAAAATACATTTCTAACAGACTGAACAGCAGAGCCACAAGATGAACATTCAGCAACCTCAGCACACACCTTGATGTGGAACTCCAGGTTCTCGTCCATGGAGTAGATGTGGTCAAAGATGTCACGGGCGATGCGAGGAATGATGCCCATCTGCTCGGAGTCATGGAGCTTGCCCTGGGGTGGGGACAGAGAGAATGATCTACATGTCGTTGTCTAGAGAAATCCCTCCTTTACGCGTAAGGGCAGGACACAAGCAGAGTAACCAATAGCTTCCCCATCTCCATCAAAAAAACCCCAGGTATTGGGCTGTGCTGCTGCCTGTCACATTGAGCCAGCCTGGTGCCATCACAGAACAGGGGCTAGTCATTTTTCAGGTCAGACATGACAGCAGGATCTGGTAAGGCCTGATGGGGCACACATCCCAGTCACTGCTCCGAGCAGAATCAAATAACACCCAGTTATTTCCATGGTACAGTAGAACATAAGCTATTAATATTATGATGCAAAATGAACTCCACAATGGTTCCTTCCATAGACTCCTGAGTGCACAAAACACCCATAAGAGTCCTGCTTGCAGAGAGGCATCCTGTACAGGCACTGAATTCCCATTAGTGGCATATTTGATGTCTGGTTCTTATACACGGCTGACCTATTTTCAAGCAGACTGGCTTGTCATCTCCATGGCGATCTCCACAGATCTGATGGAAGGGATAATTACCTTTTTTTGCAATGTCTTTTGGGAGTTTTGGCCCGGCCACCATCATTGGCACCATGGAAATCTGGCGTTGCTGGGAAACGCAGCACCCTAACCCCCCAGTCTGCCTTTGGTCCTCATGCACCAAAGCACCATGAGAATACCTGCTGGGAGGCGCTCTACTGGAAGAGCACCCAGAGACACGTCTCTTCGGCATGCTCTATTTTTCAAACACGAGAAACAGACGATGCATCGTGGAGGGGCAGTGGAGACGAACCAGCGTGGGAGTGAACGCTTATTGAGTTTCACCTTTTGTTTTTTTGAATGATCGATGCGTTCATCCGTAGAGGCAGGAATGTTCATAACACATACGTGACAGGCTTAATAAATGCCACAGTGTACACTCTGACCTCACCACCGAGGGCCTTCCCAGAATGACAGTCTGGCCGGGGGGAGACGTCACACAGTGGACGAATTACTAGCTTTTTGTAAAATATAATATTTCTTAGAGCCAAAGGCTACACCTGCTATACTGTGTTCAGAAACCATGCTGCTTACGGCCCTGATAAAGTGAGATTAGGATCTGCTTTTAATCTGGCCAATGTGAATTAACAACCGGATTAATACAGTATTACTGTACCAGTGTTTTACGCATCATGATGTGACTTCCCCGACCGCAATTCAATTTATACCTGCCTAGTTGTAAATAAAAAATGTTTGTAATTTCATTAGCCATGCAAAACAGAGCCATGAATCAGTCATTCTGTTAGTGTGCATGTTGGCGTGTGCGTATGTGTGTGTCTTTATGTGTCTGTGTGTGTGTATGTGTGTGTAAGTATTTTTCAGGTCCCCACAATAAAAGTCACAATTTTATAAAGACCTGTAAATTCAATTGAAAAACCAAAAATGCCTGAAGTCTTGTATTTATTTTTGTTTACTTATGGTTAAGGTTAGGGCTGGGTAAGGGTTAGGGTATGATTTGGGTTATGCCCACAGAAATGAATGGAGAGTCCCCACAATCACAGGAATATATCAACTGTGTGTGTTTGTGTGTGTAATTTCTAACCAGGGTTTATAATGGACCAGAGCTGGGGGGTCCACACACACCTACCTCCATGGTGTGAGTCTTCCCCGAAGACGTCTGTCCGTAAGCGAAGATTGTGCCATTGTATCCTCCCAGAACATCTGGAATGATCAAGTCATATTGTGAAGCATAAAAAAATACAACCAGCTGACACTTAGATGGGTGGTCTGCTCTACACATGATCAGCTGGTCGAAAAACATGGTCTCTGCACATCAGGAGTCATTCAAGCTCTTGAATGCATTCAAAATGGTGCATGAAATGCAAAACAGCATTCAAAATAGTGCATGAAATGCAAAACAGTATTTAAAATGGTGCATGAAATGCAAAACAGCATTCAAAATGGCGCATGAAATGCAAAACAGTATTCAAAATGGTGGAAATTCTCCAAAGGGCTGCCACCTCTCACTGACCAAATTCTACCCCATTTTAACCCACCATTTTACAAGTGCCTCCAACTATCATGTTGTTTCAGAGGTACAGCAACAATTGGCTCTGTCTGGAGACAGTCAAAGAAGAATAACCAATCAAATAACAGGAGAGGGGGTACCTTTGACGATCTGTTTGGCACAGGTGCTGTAGACATGGTCCTGGGTGGTGTTTGGGGGTAGGACTCTGTCAAAAACATATGACTTGTTCTGTAGGAAGGACAAAGTTACTCTGTATGTGAATCTAAGATACTCAACCGAAATCCACACAACCTCCTGTCCAGGTCTTGTGCTTCACCAACCTGCTGGCCCAGATATAAAGGGGGAAGATATGTACAGGCTCCAAAACTTTGTTACAGAACAGTTAAACTAATGTTGATATGAATTCATACAGGCTGTTGACTATGTGATGGATGGAGGAGATTGCAGGTGACAGCATTTGCGAAACAGCATTTACGGGAGTCAAAGATGACTCCAGTGATGGCACTCAAACAGCCAAACCAATCACTGTACATCTTACAAAAAATGTATAAACAGAAGGAATGTGATGACACAGCAATTCCCCCCTTGCATTTAATGTGTGTGGGAGGTCTCTTGAATATCAGGTCTATTCCCACCATATCTCATCTTCCTGAAGCTTCAGCGTCAATTGGCAGGTGAGCCCAGAACAGACGCTGGTGCCTATGACCCACCTGATGCCAACCAGCGACCACTTACAATCACGCAGCCTGGCACTCACCAATGAGAGTCTGTGAGGGGGAGCTCAAGAGGAGTGGGATTTAAATGGCTGCAGCCTGAAATGAACACAGCTCCATGTTGCCGAGAATACGGATGACCGTAACATGACTGGACGAATGCAGAATAACGGGAAAACACTGAGAAGAAACCAAGAGCTAGAGACAGTATTCAAAAAAATAATTACACAACAACGGCCTTAAATTTTACTGTCGAGTTTATTAGTCATTTAGGATAATAACTGATTAGGAACCATGAACCATGAGAGTGATACAGGTAGTGATTAAACAGTAACCTGCTCCGGACTGGTTTTTACCCACAATTCTCCAGCTAAGCTTTGACATCTTTGTTGCATTTGTTCTTGTGATTACTGAAGACCTGGTAATCCTTTTCAATCCTACTTTCAGAAGATGCAACACTAATGCAGTTCTCTCCGCTGCAAATCTATCGGGACTGGAAATGCAATAAGCAGACACCCTGTGGACTCTTTGAAGGTCACTGGGTTTGGGTGACCTGCTGGGTTGAACAGGTCCTAATTCAGCCCAGAACCAGCATCCACAGATCCCGTGCCCCAATATGGCAATCAGCTCAGGGCTAATAATGCGGACATTAAGCCACAGACTAAGAGCATCAACCCAGTAGGTAACCAGTATGTGCAACACAATAGTCCCATCGCAGGATATGTGATCTACAGCTGCAGGAATTCCATACACGTCCTCCTGGCACATAACAATGCGCAGTGAGCACGCATGCATACATTCAGCAGTGCTGTTTTCAGTGTGGCCCTCCTAAATGGCCTCTTGTAATTGTGTGGCATGCAGTAGAAATAGAGCAGGTCATATTAGTATATCAGTATAGTATAGTATAGTATAGTATAGTATAGTATCTCAGGGTATCTAAAGTAAACAATCACAGGTGAGCAACAACATCAGTAAAGGAGGAACTAATCAGCCACTATAGCAGAGAGGCTCAGGGGGTGGGGGGTTACTCATCTCACATCCTCAGAGGAGACATTTTAGCTCCTGAGTCTGCGTGAGAGGCCCCCGCTCCCACCCCAAATCTCTGGTTTGGAGTTGCCTTTGGTAACAAAGTTTAGTCACACAACCCAAACCTGTTCAGATGTTCTCATTACTCCAGTTTCACATGCAGTGCCAGTATTATTATACATCCTGTGGGACTGAAAACATGGTCTGAATTTTGCAGATCCCACATGAGTAAATGGTTATTCAAAATATTCCTGATGGATGACCACCGAGAAGCTCTATTTAATGGCTGAAGCATGATATATCCTAAGACAGCAGACTCCTGTGGGAAATTATTGTTAATGTGCCTTTTAAATGTCTGCCCTTCCCCAGCAAAACAATAACTTCTCTCTTTTTCTATGTTTCATTATTCTGCTAGAGGTCATACCATCGCAGCAAAAAATGGGTTGCCATAGGAACTGTATCCCACAAGGAGAAGCCACTCTGACTACTCTAAGTATCCCACGGCAACTTAGCAAGGACATGGAAATGGTCACGTGCGCAAAGAAAGAAGGCTCTTCATCTACCCAGTAATACCTCAACCACCTTTGGCTAAAGTGGCATCATACCCTGTAGAAAACCACATATGGTCTAAGTCCAACAGCGTTCCTCCAAGGGTAAAACGGGGTTGACGCACCATGCCTGGCCACTCATGGCTGCCTCATGATGGCTACTGAACACCAGGACAAATGGAGCTCAACATCTCAGTGCTCTTATGCTCGTCGTCTCCATAGTGATGGATCCCTACAGGGGACAGAGATCACAGGGGAACAGTTGGTCTCACAAAACAAGCTTAAAGTAACGCCTAATGATATGGGTTACTTAGACCTATTCATACTTTAAACGAGGATGTTGTATATTGTCCGCTAGATATTCTATAGATATCTGTGAATATTCTTTGTTATGTTTGGTGTGAAATCGATTTGCCAAACAGTTGAGCACAATTACGTGAGTCAGTCTCTTGAAATGATCAGCGAATTCAGAGTCGATGGCAGACAATCACTCTGGATTATGTCTGAGCACAATTCAGACACTGTGTCAACTACATCCGTGAACATAAATATTCACCCAAGGTCCCGCAATCAAATCTAATGGCAATGCACTGCCATCGCCATGGAGACAAGCATCACTATAGAGGTCCCTGAAGGAGTAAAACCACCTCCAGTCACATAACTTCCCCCCCCACCTCGTTTTTCTGATGAATTCCACAGAATGGCTTCGAAAATCATTACAATCAGAAAGGCATCTGCACTGTGCTCAGCCTTTGTCAGCTTTTTCCCCACAAGTAATTTTCAAACAGTCGATTATGAGCGTCCAAAAAAATCACCATCGGGAACTGAAACTGCTTTTTTGTACTCAAATCAGGTGCATAACACCCGTTTGCAGAGATGTTAGATGGTGCTCTGATGCGCTGTAATTTTCTGCAATTTAGATTTCAACTGAAAATAGACATTTCTTGTGCAAGCGCTTCCTCTGCATCGGATCACTTAAGCATCAAATACATCTATGTATTTGTCCTTTTGCCAAACTGGACATTAACAGAAGCCAAACTTTAAGCCAAATCTCTTTATATGTGCTGAAAATCCCCTTGCATTGTTTTCGTATGTATTAAATAGTGAAATAATCACTGCAATTATACTATATCTGTATACCTTGGAGACTCAAATATTATCATTACTGTTCCTGTCTCAAACCATAATAGAAGTATTTTCTTTCTATATTTTAAAGAATTGTCATGCCCTCTAATCATTACTCCAAACAGCCATGAAATGCTTTGGACAACAGAACATTTGTGATCCTTCTTTTGTTCATTAAAAATATCAGACAAAGAATTACAGTGACATAGAAATACACAAAGTGCAATAACACCACATTATGGCATGGAGAACAGCCCATTTCTAGAACATTCCACATTCTGACAATCCCATTATTCAGCTTAGTGCAGCTCTACCACTTTTCAAATGAGGCCAATGCATCACTAACTAAAATTTTATGAACAAATACGTATGTTAAATAAAGTTATTGAACCATGTCACTCCCAAGTTCACATTGAACGCAAGAGAGTAAATTAATTATGAAAACAGAACTGCTAGACACCCCAAGAGCCTTTGAGAATGAAGAGCCAATCCCAGAATGCAGCAGGCATATGGCCCAGAACCCGGTAAACAGGATGCGATCCATAGGACGGTACACCCACAAACAAGGACAGACACAGAATGGGTGGTTCACCTGTGGCACGCATCCAAGGAAACCCGCACACACGGGGAGAGGTCACGTAAAGTCCACGGCCGTGCCCAAACGGGCAATCCCAACAACAGTGGTACCACACAGCAAGCGACACATGCCCGAGTGTTACAGGGGGGCCCCGGTGCTGCCATTGTCATGGTAAGCATAAGCCTGGGGGGACTGTTCATCGTGAGGTAACAGGTGCTGGGCTAGAAGGGGCTCGCAGCACGCCAACATGTCAAGCATCTCCTCTCTCCCTCTCTCTCTCTCTCTCTCTCCTGTGCTGTCCATCCATTTTAAGATGGCATGAAGCTGACTGGATGGGCTTCGCAAAATACATGGCATCTCAGACCAATGGCATAGATTTATGCATTCCGTGCATGTGATTGGAAGGTCGCCGATTCGAATCCCAGGGCTAGCAGACTGATGCCACCATCGGGCCCGTGAGCAAGACCCATAACCACCATTTGCTGTAGGGGGCCACCCCACCCCCCACTCAGCGGTGTGTCTCACGGGCAGCTTGGACAGGAGGACATGGGAACCATCACAGCCTGTTCCCGCCTCAGTTCTTCATTAAGGGAAACACGGTTGGCATTTTATTCTTTGCTGTGAAACAATTTCTGGCATTTCCCAGGCCCTGCATTCCCAAAGGTGTCAGATATCAGATGAGAGTCACTGCTTTAACAATTTAGCCCCTGACCGAGTCTTCGGTTCATCCTCAGGGTCTCCTTGGGGTGAATCCCACGAGCTGAGGGCGAACCAGGGCAAACACGAGGTTTGGGTTATTTGTGTTTCCATGGTGACTGATCACCAACCCACAGTCACCTCTGTTCATAAACCACGCTGTTCCTGATTGGACTAATTGACGAATTAGGGTCTTAAATCGGCTCCTGGCCACACGTGGGTGCAGAGTTGATGTGACAACTGTAAGGTAAATGGCTTCTACAGCAAACCCGGTAACATGACAATTCTGACTTTAATCTGTAATACACCTTCAACTTCCGTACTGCCTGTAACACACCCAGGAACCTTTTAAACCTGCCTTAAAGTCAGACTGAAGCAGAACGCCTGCTATAAAACTGCATTAGCAATAGGAATCTAATTAAAATGAGAGTCCATTTTTCTCCTGTCATGTGTGAGTCATCACTAAAATAAAAGCTTAATTGACTTGCCTCCATTATTTAAGGATTTTCGGAAGCAGGTTAGTGGTGAAGTGCTATTTTATCCACCTCCAGACCTTGACAATGTCTTCTGGATCTGGGGGGAGTAGCTCATTTCCAAGGAGAATCACAGTGTCAGAGGAAGTCTTTGGTTTATACCTGGAGAGCCTGGTGGACTCAGACACTGTCCTGATAACAATTTCCATAATACTGAGCCGAGCTGAGAGAAAACAAACAGCCTGAGGCCCTTGATGGACCCAGATTCTCAACTGTTGATATGAAAGCTTCTCCTCCCTCCAGCTTCATTGTCCCAAACCCTTTAAGTCCTTGTTTTCTCCTTGTCCAGACAAAGGCATGATGTGTCAGGGGATGAGAGGATGGTCACCTTGCTGTCCTCCCCCTTCTCATTAGTGCCCCCTAGCCTAATCCAGACCTGACTGTGTGCGATGTGAGCTCTGATGCTCGCCAGTAGGCTTAAGACAAGCTGCACACATGTGGGGCAGAAAGACACTGAAATAGACCCCGAATCCCGAATACACACAGGTCAGACAAAGACTGTAACTGCACTGTGATGTCACTCCAAAGCCTTTCACAGCACAATCACTGGGGCAGTAAGAGGAAAAGGTATGAATCAAGTTAAATAAAATGTACATTTAGGATTTTACTGCATTGACTTTCATTCATGCTTAATATGAAATCACATTATACAGGGTGGTGCCCTCCTAATACTGATGGATAGTGTGCTTACTGAATTTAGAAATGGCATTTTATGATATTTTGGCTATTTTACAGAAATTATATTATTATTATTA
This sequence comes from Mormyrus proboscirostris, assembly GCA_026779585.1. NCBI lineage: Eukaryota > Metazoa > Chordata > Actinopteri > Osteoglossiformes > Mormyridae > Mormyrus > Mormyrus proboscirostris. The sequence goes on from JAODKF010000001.1 coordinate 50,917,958, forward strand.
TTATTATTATTATTGTATCGTATATTTTCTGTAATTAATAACTTACTTAGTTTGGTGCTCTACTTTCATTCTGTTGACTACCACTATTACATTTTAGTAATATCTGAGGTACATTGTAAATATGCAATTTTACAATACTAGAAATAATGGAAATGTTACATTTAGTACTTGACATCACAATTATAGTTAAGAGTTATACTGACATTAATAATAGCACAGTGGAGATGTCAACAGCACATACACACACAAACACACACAGAGCAACACATAACCTAAAAATAAACGGCTTTCCCCGTGTAATTTAAAACGAAATTTAAACACGGAAAAAGTGGCACCAAAATAACGAGCGATAAGACCTGCCAAACTGAAATGGTCGGCAAAGAAGAACGTCCGGGAAGGCAAATGTCCACGTTCCTGATTTGAGTAAATTTGCCATTGTGTTTGCACTCATTCGTCTTCTTCCAGAGGCATGGAAGGTGTGAACCCGAAGTACTGTGTCAACATGGCCACATTGAGGTCCGCTATGACGAATATTAACCACATTAATCTGCAACGTTACATATCAAAGATTACAAATGTGTGTATTTGGTAACTTGGTAGTTTGTTTTATAACTAAATTTATTAAATTTGATTTTGATCATTCTTTGTTTTATATTTGAGAAAAAATATAGAACTAAAAATAGATGCATAGACAGATAAATATATAAACACAGTATTAATGTGAATATTACAAGTTTTGTATATTTGTACACTATAGACAGGTCTGTATAAAGCACCTTATCGCGCTTTGTCCGTTCAGATCCAAATTAAAGCGCATACAAAGCTCCACTGAGGAAGAACCAATGTTTACCAAACATTTTGCTGTTATTTTACCTTTCAAACTGATGCAGAAGTAAAAAAGCAATCCCTGACGGATACCTACGGAATGATTTCGTCTAAAAAGTGCCTACACATGTTGCGCAATGCTTGGCTTAAGCGCACCGCTGCGCTTTGCTGGGACGGAGCCTTTCCGTCCGTCTTGCTTTTTGAGCCACAATTCATTTTCATCACCTAAACTGCAAAACCGCTCAGTACGTCCATGATGATCTACAGTACAGGAAAATTGTTGCAGGAACTCACCGCTACGACCACGGTATCTTCGCCCTTGAATTTAGGGATGTACGTGTCTCCCCTGGAGATTTCTGATTGATTCAGTGGCCTGAAACGGCACATTACTTTCACGCCGCACTCGGCTGCATCCGCCATCTCTTTCTATCCAGGCAGGCCAAATTAACCAGAATTAATGTGCAGACAATTCAGAAAAAACATATATGCAGAATCACCATATATAGAAATGGGAAAAAAATAGTCGCCGCACACCAGTGCCGTCCTGCGAAAATCAATTGCAGCAGTATATTCCAATTGGATCTTTTTGGACCAATTCGGTATTTAATTATAGTACGATATGAATTAAACAGTTTTTGAAAAGAGAAAATTTACTTTAAAGAAACAAGAAAGTTGCAATAATGTCGTTATTGAGCGAGAATACGACAAGCATTGCAGACTTCAAAATCCGCAACCAAGTGAAAGCAATGCCATCCTGCCTCAGCACCAGGAGCTGTCCCCAGGTCTGTCTACCTTGCATCGCACCTCCGGCACGGCTTGTATCTCCTTCGATTACGTCAGTCGGCCAGGACGCATGCGTATTTATTAAAGTTTAAGGGATGATGGGGCTTGTAGTGCAACACATGAGCAAGGGTTTCTGTGCACAAAAGCAAAATAGCACTATCTATCCGATTTTAATACCCTGCAGTATTATTTTTCAAAGTGTAAACATAACATAAAAATGAATTTGCTGTGTCATAAAAAATGGTAAAATTAGTAATCTAATCTTAACGCAAGAGCGTAAGATTGGTTTCAACGTTGGTAGGGACCAAATCAGCTCTGAACACCCCGCCCTCCTAAACACACCGCGATTTGGTGGGGACATTCCTTAGCGAAATCTTCACCCTTGTTTTAACAAGCTACTGTAGGAATTATGCAGAAGAATAATCATTATGAATATGGTCCAATTTCACAGGATAAGCTATTTCGATGAGCCGCACGTTCCTAGACTAAATCTCACGAATACTTTATTTTAAAACTAATGATACGTGGACACATACACAAATAAAATTTGAAAATATAAGATTTCAACACGTTTAATTGAAAATCACGTTTCGAGAGCGGTACTGCAAATTACCTACACCAAAATACACCAGTGTCGCACTAATAACGGGAAAGTAACGCCATCTAGCGTTTGATTAAAAAAAAAAAAAAAGGCCGCACCGTTAAACGTCTGATCCGAAGTTTCCGAAATGACCGACCTGCGGGCAGTGACCAAAACACAGCTTGAAATCTCCAGGTCTTATACAAATTCAGCACACACCAATGTGTACTTTAACGTTATTTTAATAATGAAAATTGTGTTCTGTCAAATGAGGAAGAGACATTCATACAACATCCTATTATATTTATATGTATTTAATTCCCCTGCATTTCCCCAAGTACAAGTAACAGGGAAAAGGTTTGTCTTTAGCGGCACACAAATTAATATGTTCAAAACATGTTCCTATGGGTTTTTACAGGAATTCACGAAATCACTGGGACTGCAATGAAACTGGCTGATGAGCAAGACATTCCCCCCCTACTCTGTTACTTGCATTGTGGCCAAAATAAAAAAAATTCAATGAGGATAATCAAAAAATATGATCAGCACGATTACACCAGATAAACGACAGATACAACTATCCATACTTGTGTAATATTTATTGGCTTAACCCATATGTTTAAAAAGGCAAATATATTAAAAAATTTTTTTTTCCTTTTTACATTTGCAGATCGTGAATGTATGACGCAAATCTGTTTCTTTAAAAAGTTAAATAAATAGGTCCCTATGGATACAACAGCTCATCTTTACATCCGAGAATGTTTTACAGATTCCTACATTGAAATGAAACAAAGTAAAAAAGTAATAAAACAGCTGAAACAGCCCCCTTACCCCTTTGAAAAGAAATATAGAAAATACTTCATGAAAATGCCACTGAACTAGATATTCAATTATTCAATTTGTGAAACCAAATTAATCAGGCTTATAGTACTTTGTCTTTAGAAAAAAAAAGTACAACTTTTATGCTAACTACGTCAATGTTTCATCGACACAAAAAAAAAATCTGATTTGTACAAAATGTAAACATTACAAAATAAATAGTTAAAACAAGTGAGGAAGGATACGCCTGCATGCTTGCGATCCCCAGAATGAACGCCTGTACATTTTATCCCCTCCATTCAGTTGCATTTTCAAGTGCAAAAGCATGATGACAAAAACCTAGAATTCAAGTAACAAGAAACAATGTACTAATGATACAAATAAACTATTTTACAAAGTAGTGATATTCCACATTTTACAAAAATGTACAATTATATATAGACACGTCTTCTTGATATTCTGATATGCTGTGATTTAGGACACGCCCGTGTTAGAGCAACCCACTGTTTTGGGCAGAGACCCTGCTAGGTGTGGTTACACGGGGCCGCCCGGCACGGTCATGTGACTCCCGTCCAGACAGCTATGTCACCTCCATTGCCACCGTGGTCTCAGAGATCCCATTGAGAGCGAGTCGTTCTGGTTCGTTCTCCCTGTGAACAAAGACAGGAGACTTCATTTTTGAGAAAGCAGAATCAGATGGTTCCTGAAGCAGTTGGCGGTTTAGGGGTCTTGCAGGGCAGAAATGACGACACCATTCTGGAGGCCCTGGGATTTGAACTGGCAACCATCTAATCAAGTCCTAGCCTCATAAGCCACATTCCACCTCCTCATACCACAGGATGGAGTAGCAGTGAAAGTCCCAGTAGTCTCTGCTGTCGTACCCTAGAGAACGATGATTAACCTCCTGGAGTCGACTAAGGCGCTGGCACCTTAACTTAGAAGATGTGTTTTTAAACATGTGAGACTAATGTCATCTCCATCAGAGTTTGATGCATATGCTTGAATCATACGAAATCAGACACCTTGATCTGTCTACTATAAACTGTTATTTCCCAAATAATACAATAAATCAGCGTTTTCATAAAATACATACAGATCACAGGTTTTTATTTGTTTCCTTTCAAGGCAAATTTTCCCATGTGCAGAACAAGAATCTAAATAACACTGCTTGTTTATGTCAGATAGATTTAAGAAAAATATCATTACAAACCTTAGGGTTTTCTTTCAAATACACTCGCTCTCAATAAATATCAATGCCTGCTTTTATATGAAATTATTAAAACAATCAGTTTACACATTTTATTTATTGCGTCTTACTTGTTGACACAAGCATGAGTGACTACACCAACTATAAATGACACAAAATGGCAATCAAAATCAGGCGGTTTATGTTTGCCATTTTCACAATAGCACTCATTTTTCTGCCGAAGGAGGTCAGCAACAAGTTCAATCATTTCTTGACAGCACTGATGAAATTAATTCACCCTCCAATGAAAACTAACAGTGATGAGGATTGTTTTAAGAAGCTGTTGTTTTAAAGACTGGCACAAAACAAGCTGATTGTTCTTAATCCTGCTAAAAGAGTTCTTGATTTTCCCATTCTGCTATACTTATTATTCCTATTGCTTTCAACAAACAGGAAAAAACTACAAAAGATATATGTTTTTGTCTCCTTTCACACTGACATGATAGTTCCACTGGCAGACTGTTTTGGGTATCAATTTGACTCTCCCTGTCGCCCCCTGGAGGATGGGCTCCGCCTTTGAGTCTGGACCCTCCCAAGGTTTCTTCCTTCTCGGGAGTTTTTCCTTGCCACTGTCACCTATGGCTTTACTCACTGGGGGCTTTGGGTGGGGATGCTGTAAAGCGCTCTGAGACTATGTAATGTTGTGATAATGAGCTATACAAAAACAAATTTGTTTGTTATGGGGAGTTCCCCAGGTAAATCTCATTCATGTTCATGAACTCAGCTGTTTTCCTAGGTAGACACAATTAAACAGAAACAGTGACTAAGTACTAGCTTTCTGTTTAATAAACTGAAAGGAATTTTGTGAATGACTTTAATACATTTACAAAGCTAAGAATGGCCTGCGTTCCAAAGTGTGCTGGATATTGACAAATTTGCGATTTTTGACAATATTCTAGCATGTCTTGAAAATCTGATTTTTCAAAATGTATCTTTAAGAGAAGGGTTTAATCACTGATAGTATAGTCAGCATTAATAAGAACACAGCCTGACCTTGCCATGCTGCTGACGGCGCTCCCAGGTGAGACCTTGGGCACTCGGTCCAGGGTGCTGGCGACAGTGGCGAGCTTTAAGGCAGACGGAGACGGGGCGGGGGCTCGGGCACTGAGGGGCTGGTGGACAGGAGACACCACGGTGACGCTACTGAGGTGGGCGGCACCTGCCCTTGGGAGGGACTGGGAGCTGCTGGTGTACAGTGTGGGCAGCAGCTGGGTGGAGGCGCCATTGGGAACGGTCCGTAACAGCTGGACAGGGGCACAAGGCAGGGGATCGCTGCTCACTGACATGCTGGTGGAATGGGGAGGTTTTGAAGTCCCTGGAGGGCAGAAGGAGGGAGGGAGAGAGAGATCCATTTCACCCTCAAAATCATGGTTCTGAAGATGAAATAAATGACAGTGGGACATTTATCAGGAGGAACAACTGCAGAACAACTTCAAGTAAGTGTACAGATAGAAGCAGAACTTGTTGGTGAACCAAATGGAACAGCAGGCTCCCACCATGATGACACACCTGATGTATGGATGAGTCCGTTCATGCTGGCGGCGTGAAGCGGGCCTTCCTTACTGGCCTCGCTACCCGCCGCATTAGGGGATGAAATCACAGCCGACGCAGCAAATTGGGCGCTGGCGGAATCAAGGGTCTTTGACGTGCAGTCAGATGCACCAGATACCTTGGAGGGAACAGAAACTGCAGATGAGCCTGTGATGGTCCTCTGTAAAGCATCACTGGCATGAGGGGAGATACTGAGGAGTGATTGTAGAATGTTTTAACTTCACTCAAAAGATTGAAGTCATGCATAGAGATATTTATTATAATTCACTCATGACCACTTTGTAATTTTGAAAAATTACACCAATTAAACAACAATAAAACCCCTTAAGGATTTATATGGTGAATTTCCCTACAAGTCTGTGGAAGTGGGGAGGAGGGGTGGGTTGTCTTCATATGTTGTAAAATAATTCAACTGTTAGTACTGGACTAATGATCAAGTACAAAAATAAAGACTAATTTATGAAAGATATGCGAAAACAATACAGGGGCCCTTGAAGGCTCGCGGTGGCCCCGGGGCCTGTACCTGTGTGCTGCGGCACTGGGGCTGTGACGGTGCTGGGGACAGTGCTTTCTGTTGTACCTGTGTGCTGCGGCACTGGGGCTGTGACGGTGCTGGGGACAGTGCTTTCTGTTGTAGCTGTGCAAGCTGCTGCTTCTGCATCTGCGCCAGCTGCTGCTGATGTGTCTGGAACTGCTCTTCCGTTATTCTGCCTATTGCTATGGGAACACAGATGCTGTGAGACAGTGCCACCTACACATCTGTTAACATCTTGGGGGTGCAGGACCATAATACTCCGCAGCCACAAGAGGGTGCTGTCACACACTGTTCATTTTTAACATGTACACACATGAAAAACACTACTGGCAATTCAAAATGATCTTTCAGATCCTGCAGTAGTCCTACTGATGAATGTGTGACAGTACAACTTATCCTCTTTGTATTTAAATTCTAAATGTAAAATTTGAAAGACAACCCTAAACTAAAACATTTCATATTTTCACTAATGTAGTAAAAGAATTTTCCATTCTGCAACCGGGAAACACTGACTATAAATCACTGGCAATTTCCTTGAGTAATGCAGTTACATAACCGAGGGCTATGCTGCACATCACTGTCATGCAGAAAACGACTGGACATTGAAACAGAGGCATCGACACCCCAGTCTGACAGGCCCATGTGTGGTCAAGACAATCTAGTAATCAGGGCGCAGAGAGGAGTGAGTCAATATGAAAGGACCAGTAGAACATGGGCCTACTGAGGGGAAAAACCCTCAGGTACAACACAAAAGAAGCCACCGGAGAGAGAGAGAGAGAGAGAGAACTTCCTGGCTTTTGCTGCTGGTCAACGACAGGGGAGAACAAACCATAACAGACGGTGGTGAGACAACAGAGTGGCAAAACAAACATTATTAAGGATATATTATTCCCATGGCACAGCCTAAATACCATGGAAATGCTATTCTACTCATTTCGAATTCAGGTCAGCCTAATTGGCCCAAATGCTTTCAGACATATCAGCGGAATACATATGTGCTGATGACTAGTATGCCATTGTGACAGACAGAACACCCTCCGCAATCACAATTTCACACGCTTCGCCTGGAGCATAGACAAGAGCTGGCTGCATGTCCATGCATCCTCCATGGGTAATAGAAGTGCAGCTCTGCTCCAGTGAGCCAGAGGTCGGTGCACTTTCTCCAGTATGGAGCTTCACAGCCAATGCTGATTGTTAAGCCTGAAAAAAGCAAACTTATCAGGCTTCTGCAGGTTTGATGATTTTGGGGCGCGAGGGGGGGGGGGGGGGGTAATAACAAAACGCAAAGTAACATATCTCAGTAGTTTTAGCGACATTTATGATGATTTGTTGGCACGATTGTGGCCACTTGGCGGATTCAGCTTATAATAAAGTCTGCAGCTAGGCGCCAATGCTGAGTAGCATGTTTTTTCAGGAGTTTGACTTCATTACAAGATTACCAAGTTAGCAAATGCATACCCCAAAAGGACAGACATCAAGACAAGAATCTGGGGAAGGGACAAAGTACTATGGAAATAAACTAAGGCCTAGTACATTGATCCACCACAGATCCAGATCAGAGAGATCTACTAGCAGTCCACAGTAAACACATCCAGGAAAGGAAAATGCACCCAGGGGGAACCTGGTCTGAGCGGTAATGAAAAAAAAAATACAGATCAAAAATGACAGGCCTGTCTAATGCAGCACTTAACAGCAAGCCAGACCATAGGTCGGAAGTAGCCTAGGTAAGCCAAGGTGTGTCTTGCTGATTGGCTGGCTGACTGTTCATATTCCTACTTAAGAGTGCCACATCACTACAGTAGATGCGGCAATTGTGAAGGTATTTATCATCATATGGACCGACCTTGGACACTGCAGAGAGGGGCCGCGATCGAGGCTGAGCAACATTTGAAAATTCATACAAAGGAGACTCTGCTAAGTGATGTAAGTGAACCTTGAACAAGAAAGATAACAAAAATGGCTGGGAGAGTTGAAGAATAAATGACTAGATAAGTCCAGAAATATGTGCATTTATACGATGCCTTTCTACAGAATTATAAATACTCCCACAAATTCCCCATTAGTTTAGTTTTTATATGCATTTTTGATTAAAATTTAGTTTTCACTATGGTTCTATTAGTTTTTATTTTAAGATGTACCGTATTTTCCGGCGTATAAGACGACTTTTCACACCATAAATTTCTGCTCCGAAGTGGGGGGTCGTCTTATATGCCGAGTGTAGTTTAGGGATCGCTAATTATAGTATGGTTCCGAGCTCCTGTTGTGCCCCTTACCTCCTCCTGCACAC
>JAODKF010000001.1:50926683-50941893 GCA_026779585.1 Mormyrus proboscirostris
AATCTATATTTTAACTGGAAAAGTCAGGGGGTCGTCTTATACGCCCAGTCGTCTTATACACCGGAAAATACGGTAGTTTACATTTTAAGTTTTTGAAATTTTATTTCTAGGTTAGATGGAAGGTTGTAGGAATTTGCTACTACAAAATGGTGAATATTTTTGTATTTTGTTTTATTTCAGTTAATGGAAATACTTTCATGAAAGAATTTGCCTGACTTGCATACTGTAAGTCCATAGTGCACGGTTAGTTTTTAGTAAAATTCTTATTTATTCTCATAACATCCATACCACATCTCATAAATTTGACTTTTAAGAGCAGCTTTTCTCTACAGTTTAACCCCAGGTCTAATGTACATAGTTGCCTGGCGAATTGGTGCTACAAGAACAGACATTCAGGGTTGCCGATGGGCCAGTACTACGGCATTCCCACTTCCGCATATAACATGAACCCATCCTACAAAATACATGCCAAATACCTCAGTAGCCAAACTCAAACCCTTCCATGCTCAGTAACAACAAATAAAGCCATCAGCTGCCTACCTGAAGAACCTTTTCTGGAAGTACTGAGAGCAGAGGGAGATGCTCCTGACGCCCTGCTGCTCTCATTCAAGCTCACTTTCGTGCTGCTGCTGTCCTTGTGCTGTGCTGACCGGGGCCGGAAGCACCGCAAGCGACATGCTTTAATATTACTTAGTATCTCCGAGCCGGCCTGCCCAGGAAGTGTTCTGGAAGCATTTGTCCATGTGGAAGGATCCATAAAGTGGGAGGCTGCACTATCAGGACTGGAGGTAAACACTTCAGGGTCCAGCGGCTTCAGGATCTGATCATATTCTGATGACGTCCGGTCCAGAATAACCCTGAGAATGGATGGAACATGTTTCCTGTGACTTTTTGAATCAACCACAAACCAAAAAAGGGAAAACCCCAGCACAGCATGCATGATTCCAAATGTGCAAATGTTCCACGAAGCAGAGGTCGGCATACCGGCCACCGCGGCCCACCCTGCGCCGGGCCAGACCCAGACAGCGCCAGGGGACGGACAGGACCACGTGGGAGTGCCTGAAGGGCAACGGCGACATCCCAGCCAGCTCAGGGTGATCCCATAACAGGTTGCTGCTTTGCTCCAGGGACTGCAGGGGGGTCAGGTGATGGGGCAGTTACACAACTTGCCAAGCTGGTAGTTGGAACTATCCTGTTTGTTGCTTGTTTTTGTCATCCGCATGACACATGCGACAGGAGAGCATTGGCTGCATGAAATATCATTCATCTACCCGATTTTAAATGTTACTATCCGATAGTGACCTATATTGCATTTTTTTTTTTTTTTTTTTAAAAAAGGACAAAGTAACTCACAGCATGATACTGGCATCCAGCTTTCCTTCTGAATGCAAAAAGCCCATCAGGGTCATTCTCCTCATCTGGTTCAGATGCAGGAGATTGGACCTGCGTGAAAATACAGCACAACTTAGGCATGCTGAAAGGTGTAGGGGACAAACAGTAAGGTCTAGCTCTGCAGAAAAATGACACATTAGCTGAAAGCACCAACTATTAATGTGGAAAATGGAGTTGACGCACAAATGGCAGAGGGGTATTCAGGATGCACTCACCTGTGGGTAGTCCTCGTCCCCGGAGCTGTGAAAGTCATACTGCTTGATGTCACACTTGCTGATTGTGGATTGATCAGTCCGGGGCTGGCGGAAGGTGTCGAGTTTAGCTTTTTTAATGTGGTGTTTCTTCTTTGGTCGAACCTCAAAATGCGAGTCATCCCTAACCGAGATGTGGGGTTGATGCTGCAAAAGGAAAATAGTGAACACCACCCATTCCACTCAACACAATACAATCTGTAACTATGGTTATCTAGGTCAAACATTACTGCCATGTATCCATATGATAAAGCCGGGACTCAAATAACAATAGAAAGAATTACCTTTATTTTATTTTCTATTTTGTAGTGGTTTCCATTTGAAAGAGATGGAATACTATAAACAGGTTTCTCTGTCAGCGGAACAGCCACTTCATTAAGAATTTCCCCTCCAAAATCCCCAAGCTGATACCTACAAACACACAAATGTGGACAAAAAAGGTTTTTCTTTGCAGCAGAACTGAACCTTGAAGCTGCTTACAGACTCACACCACAACAGGCACAGACGTGGACTAGCAGAGAAACACTGAGAGCCTCTCACCTTTTCTCTACCACCTCCAGGGTCAGATGCAGAAGCTCCCGTTTGGACTTCTCACGCCTTTTGATCATTTCTAAGATGGTCACCGTCCGGCTAAATTCCCTCCTCAGCTTCAACATCTTCTCATATGAGGCCTCGTCATTTTTACGATTCTAGCAGGGGTGAACAATATAAAAAATGAATAATGCACAGTGGAACGTGACAGGAGCTGAGAATGATTTTGGGATAAAGCGGCTCTCTCACCTTCCTCGTCTGCATCTTTTCCGTTCTCCGTCGGAAGGCCACATACGGGTCATTGTTGGTGGAGCCGTCCCTCTTCTCCTGCTTGACCTGAGGAATGAGTGAAGGCCCTCGGCAGTTCTTCCGCTTCCTCACCCAGTAGTCGTACACTGACTTGAGAAGGTAGTCGTCCTCATTTAGCAACAGTTTGGCTTCTTGAAAACTGACAAGCTGCAGAAAAATTTGAAGGTTCTTTAGAAAACACAGGTTGGTCAGCCAGGACTCCACTGAGGCAAATACAAAGAGTGTTACCTTCACACAACCATGCACACACAGTACCTGGTTTGTGCTAGCCTTCTCCAGCCTGTCCACCATGTTTTCAAACTGGACTTGCTTTATCTCCATTTTTCGATTAAGTCTGTTTAGGAGTGTTTCATCCTCAGAGTCCATGTCATAATCAGGCTGCTCGTTGTCCAGGCTGAATGCTGGAGGAGGAAGAGACAAGGACTGATTATACCTTTGTGCATGATGGAGCGCAAAGGAGCACCATTCCATATCCCATCTGTTAGAGATCCGATGATGAAAATACAGCACCTCTAGATGAGACCAGACCAACTTGCAACAGAGCAGTAAAATACCCAGGTAAAACAGAATCTGTTCGGTGGAGCAGTGAAGCCTCTTCCAGGTCAAAGGCCACTCACGCTGAATGTGGATGAGCTGTTTGGGGATCCTGAACTCCCCCTTGTACAGGCGGTCATAATAGGTGATGTTGCTCTGAGCCTCGGGCACTGGAATGACCATAGTCTCCTTCTTCTCCCTGAAGACCTGCTGTGCCGAAATGGCTCTCTGCAGATGGTGTTCCTAGGAGACACAGCGCAATGGCTTCTTATGCAGCCTCCCCACAAACCTCTGTGCTACTGCTCCCAAGATACAGTGTAGAACTGATGAAATCAGCTGAAATACTGTCTACGCAGTAGCACAGGCATGCGCACACACTTCAGCTCTACACACCACTTCTTGCAGATTAACAATAAGACCCACCCAAAATTTTGTGCTAAAAATAAAATGAAAACACCATTTTCTAAAACGCTCACCATCATCATCTACCATTCAAATCAATTAAAAATATCCATCAACAGGTAAAACTCTCTCAGCTTCCCACTGGTTATCCTAGACAAAAGGCAGGGGTATAGCCTGAATCGGAAGTTTATGAAATGGCACATATGTACACACACTCTCACTCTCTCTCATACAAACATAATATGCTATGATGCACTGATTTTCCAAAATGCATGTCTGAGTACTGTGGGAGAAAACACATATTACATGCAGATTTCACAAATGGAAAGAAACTGGGATTCTAGCCCCCCCCCCCCAAAATTAAAATAAAATAAAAAATTAAATCCCGCAGAGGTAATGCAATAGTGCTACTGCCGGAGAAGAAACCAAGCCACAGTAAGCATTGTGTACCTTGTTTAAGGTACTAGAAGAGGAACCCTTGTGGAAATGGAGAAAACAAAAAACCTTCAGACTCAAGTCCATCCCTGTAACCACTACTCTGCCCACCGCTCCCATGTTGCATTGTACAATGGTCATGCTCAGCCGATTTAATATGAAGCACAAAACTTATAGACAAGGGCAAAATGCAACAAAGATATGAGATACATGTAGAATTTTGTGAAAGAAAGCAAGATAAAATGATCATTTTTTTTAAAATCAAGGAAATCACAACCACTGGCAAATTCATGCAGGTATAATCAAAAAGCCTTGTGATACAAAACAAGTGGGAGAAAATGTTTGTTGAAAAAGTAACCCATTCAATTGTTCAAGTTTCAACAGTTTAATCATTCTCCCAACAAATGTAACATTGCAATCACTTTGAATATAATGAAACATGCGAATCTGACTGGTTCACAATTTCAGGATAGAGTCACCATTGCACTACGTACTGGCAGTGACTTGAAAGGAAAAAAAGCCGAAGCCGTTCTACATGTCAAAAATGTCTAACAGCTAGCTGCATATGAGACACTTAGTTTTATTAAGAGGGTGTCCAGTTTGTAAATAGCCCTGAACGCTGGACATCCTTACCACTACACGTCGGACAGACCGATTGGGCGACATTATTTTTTATATGTTTTGGGGGACAGACGGCGTCAGCAACAGTTAATGAGGAGAGTCGGTCTGTTTAAGCTTACACGTTTCATTAACATAAATGCACAAAAGCTGCACCGAACTGCTTTTGCGCAAATCACAGCATGCGTAAATGAACACAAGCCGCTGGCTACAACTAATCACTACACGAAGCGGTGCCGGGCATTCACGACTGCACTTACGCACACATATATTGCGTCACATCCGGATTTACCGCTACCCTACGCAAAATACTTTATCTACGGTAAAAACGTAAAAATGCACCCTCGTACTGGAATAGTGTACGTCATGTACGTAAATTACGCTGACTCCTGCATATCCAAAACAACGTTTGCGCCAATATCGTTGCGTAAACATATGCAGAATACCTATACCCTGCTTACTCGGGGCGTAACAACAAAATAATATAAAAACATTTTCTCCCTACCAACTCTTCTTCTTTCTCCATCCCGGTTGGCATCTGAGGCACGGCCCGGTTGATGGAGAGGCAGTCGTTGAGGTCCGGAAGGTCTCTGTTTCGGTATACGGGGAGAGGTTTGGCGGCGTCTAGCGCCCGCGCTCGGAAGGATAGTTTACTCATCGTTTTCGTCTATCTCAACAACGTAAACGTGAAGGAAACATGTATCCCGTCAGAAACCGCATAAAATTTCGGTCGAAAGAGACCGAGGGACCCGACGCGTTTCACTGCGGTCGAACTGACAGGCTCCCGTTGGCGGGTGATCCAGTCTGAGAAGCCATTTTTGGTTAAGTTTAACTGGATTTAAAGCCCTTTTTCTCTCGTTCGATCCGCTCCCTGCGCCATGAAAAACATGGCGGACATTTCCACAAAGCGGCAAGGCGATCCCGGCAGCCAGCGCGAGACGCCCGACGACCGACGCGCGCGGGCCGCGGCGTTGCGCTGCGCGCGCAACTCACTCTGCACACTCGCACGCGCATGTAACTTGTGGGACGCAAGAGCTGTGTGTGTGTGTTGGATGGAGTTGTCAGATTTGTCCTGTCTTTCAATGAATCATATCTGCACGACTAGTCGAAGCTACATGGAAAGTTAAGTCATTTTAATTGCAGTTCTTTGGTCAAATTGTTCAATCTTAAGTACACACATGTAGTTGGTAGTAACTGGGTTTTGTCTTTTTTTTTAAAAAAAACGACGTAGCCAGCATCAAATGCTGAGTAAAAACCGGATCTCATATATATAAACATGAATACAATACAATTCCATATAATCTTTCGCTGTTCTTATACGGAAGGTGGAGTGATGATTTTTTTAAATGTCTTTGCTTTAAATACTTAATGCTGCTTCATATTTAAATACAAATTTATGGTACCGAGTTTTTATCCGTATCATTTGTACGCATCTTGAAATCAGATACTCTGTATTGAAAGACTTTTACTTATTCATTCTTAACTTTTCTCCATTTTCCACATCCCATTTGTTAAATAGCACTGCAAAAAAAGAGACTGCGGGTATACGCTTTGCAGGAGACATACCTTTCCTGAAACAGGCCTCACACATCCACATGAAACCTGTTCCCTGCTAGGTTTTTCTATTTGATCTTCGGCGTTTCAGAGGTACATTTATGTACATTTCACAAAGACCATCTGCTTGTAAAAATGACAGGTTAAGTGGGTTACAACAGGTTTGACAGCGAGACATCAGCATTGCTTGTAATGGAACTGAGTCTGTTCTAGTCATGTAAAAGTACTGACAGTGACCAAGATTTGTTTTCTGTTGCATCAATAGGCCTTACAAGAAGTTTAAGCAATACTGCATACATTGACACTGAAAATCTGGATTCTGATGGATCCAAAGTCAGTTTGTGGCATTGGGCTCCTGCATAGCTGGGGATCTGAACTCAAGGCCCCAGCGCCACTGATTACATGGTTGGTTCCCATATAGTTAAACTATATGATTGGCTGACAGCTCAGCTAATCCCACTCACCGAGAGTCTAATTCTCCCCATCAATACTAGCAGGTCGATTCAAATAGCTGTAATTGTACAATATTACATGCCATAAGCTTGGTTTTCAGAGTCCTTGGATAAGAAGCGGTTTTTAGCCTTATTTTAGATAAAGCTGAATATGGTTTGCTTTGAGGCATATTTCAAGACTTTATTCAGGTAGCACCATCCCATTATTAGTCATGGGATAGCATGACCTTGAAAGGAACATGCATGTACATGGTAACCAGAGGCGGTCACATGTATTGTGCACAGACCATGTGGTTGTTAGTGTGCCAAGGGGCAAAACCAAGTTTGTTTTTTTTTTCCCCCCCTTGCAATACTGCACTGGCTCCATGGTTGTGTGGAATAGCATCTGCTGAGCAGCCGGATTCCTCATCTGTTACTTACCAGAACTATGATCCCTCTGTCTAAATGCATGCAAAGCCATGGTTATGATTTGATGAAAACGTTAAAGCAAACAAATATCATGGAAATAGTATATACTCAGTACAGTATCATTTTATTGCAACTGAATGCAATGTATACCTTTTGTAAATCCCTTTGGAAATGCTAAACACAGCACACCAAGATTTTAGACAAATGTGGCCACCTTTGATCATCTGTATTTTAAAATATAGCTTTCTAAACTAAAACTACTCCCTTAGAAAGATTAAAAAAAAGGAGTAGTTCTGAAATGCAAATAATCTCCTTTAAATATTTATAACGAGCAATATAAACCAAGATATGCCAACAAATTTTTAAGTATGAATGACCATTTTGAAAATGTAACGTGGTGTAACGTTGCTGAAACTGTTACATTGGTGCACCGACTGCATTTCTCACATGTATTTACATTACAATTCTCCTTACATAAACAGAAATTAAAACCAATGATCATCTTCCAAAAAAATATATATTTCTAGCACCCACGCCAACACTATCTGCAAAAACAAACTCAAGTGCTTAAATATACTTTACAAATTCAAGTGTTGACACAATTATATAAAACAAAAATGTTTTGGTCATACTAAATACAGTTTTTAAGGTTGTGGGGGGTGCAAATACTATATATAAACACTCACAGGCACACTATCAAAGAAAAACCACAAAACAATAGAACAACTCAGGGGAAAATATATATAAAAATATATTTTGAAAGGGAACACATCAAGGTTTAGACAATGAAAACAGTGGAACGTTGAATGACAGATCTGACAAGTGGGATTCAGTGATCTCCAAGCCATTGCACAAGAGGCAGAATGAACTTTACCAATGGGGCTGATGTCTCTTTCCTGGCATCAGTCATGTGACTTTTACACAGGCTTTCAATGCATCATGTGATACATAATTCAAAGCACTGCATAACTGTGGACCTCATTGGACAAGGAGGATATTTCATCCATTTTTGATGGTTAAAAATTAAAAGCGAAGCTTTGGACAAAAAAAACACTGTAAAAATGTGACCATGCATGAACATGAACAGGTCTGCCTGTTACAATACAAGTGGACAATTAGATACACTTATGGCAGAATAAACAAGCAATCTGTAACTATGGCAACATGCTATCCAGCCCCTGGGTGCATAAATACTGAACTAGGTATGGATCCATCTGTTTGAGAAGCTTGACGTGGTCCCTCCATGCACAGTTATAAAGCAGGTGGTGTTGGTCCATTCAGTGAATTATTGGTGTCTCCCACAGCTCCTGTCCCCTAAAAAGGCAATCCCAACACTGAGGGACACAGGAAACAGCATCCCAGACCAGTAGCTGTTCTGCACTCTTTACGCTTTGGGGGAAGGTTTATCTTCAGTGAAGTAAGAGGAGTGACCACCCTCTAGGGAGGAGTTGGAAAACACAACAAACACTGTAGAAGGAACCCGACATGAAGCTTCAATGGACATCCAACCTAATACTGCCAGCAGGGACCATTCTGCTTAAGCCCTCCCACCTGATTATTGCATCTGGACTGTCATATCCTAATCAGTTAAACAAAGACTAATCAAATCTTCTCAGTGTGATGCTTATAAAAATAAGTAGTGTCTACTTGCAGAAGTCTGTACCCTAAGAAATAGCACTGTCTTCCTGAGTCATCTGTACTCTATTACATTACCCAGTACACAACCTAGCCATGTAACACAGACTAAAAGCAACGATGCAGGTACTGTGTGTATACACACAAACACAAAAACACACACAAATATTTATTAAATAAAAAAATATATTTATATGTTAACTGCTAACGCTAATATTCTGTCCCTCCTGTACAAGAAAAAAATATATAATATGTACACACTAAGGCGCGTCAGTTTACAACTTTAGTATTATTGCCAACTATTATTTCGACTTCAAATAAATATGGTATACATTAATAATGTAAAAGCAAGAACAAAGATTAAGCCCATTGTTTGAAAAAATAAAAACCGAAGTAGAGAGCAATCCAGTCTCTGGCAGTCGATTTCAGGTCAGAAGGACTGTTTGGCTTATTTGGATAAACTGCAGCTAGAGTGTTAAAGGGGAAGGACAAAGTGACCCGTGTCTCTTGATGTTTCCTTGATAAACTAGACCATTCCCATCACGCTTTATATAGCGTGACAAATGCATATTGCAGTGCACTGGCCAGACAGATGCATAATACCCTTGTTTTCCTTGAGTTACTATTTCCCTTTGTCATACTACAGTCATGCCATTTCTTTGTTTACTTGCTTTACTCACACAACTCTCATATATTACTCAAATGTCCTTCTGCGGGGTTGCAGCATCAATAATATTAAGGGAAAACTGCCGATTTACTATTAATGGATGAACAATGGATTAAAAACCAAGGACTTTCATACAAATCTTCCCCATGACACCAATAGCAATGAATCTGTGATCAGTAAGGAGTAACAGAAAGGGCCTGAACTCACTTCAACCACAGGCTATTGGGCAGACTAGAAGGGGCGGGGCTAGTGCGTCACACTGGTGCTGTCCCGCTCCTTTTCCACGGGCAGCTAGAAGTACTTCTGGCTGGTAAAGTTCATTCTGTTCAGACAAATGTATAGGACCACTTTTCAGGCGTGAAGTGTGCATCATTATCCAGGGATTACATAAACCACACCAGAAATCCTGCTACCCAATACAAAACAGCAGGCTTCCACGTGATCATAGGAAAGGTTTAGGCTGCATTTTATTATTATTATTATTATTATTATTATTATCATTATTAATAATCCTGGAAACACTAAGTTGTATTGACTGTACTGAATAAAAACCAGAGTTTTGCACACATTTTCTGTTTTTTTTGTACAATAAAAGATAATGTGCATCAGGTATACTTGTACATGACAATATGATACAATATATACAGCTTTTCTAAATATCACCATGATATTTCTGAATTGTCTATGTACATATTGAAAATGTATCAGAAATATTTGGACTGATTTTTTTTCCATATGTATGCGTGTTCTTTTTCCATTTAGTTTTTTCAGTATTCTAGAAAAAAAAAAATAGTTCTTCAGCACGCTGCAGGCGAATTTCATCTGCTGCTGTACAGTCTCTGATTGGCTAATCCAGCACCTTCATGGTCATTCTGTGTGTTGAGGCAGAAAGGGAGGAGACGTACTGTACCACTGCTTGACCATAGCACCTGGGGATGGGGTGGGGTCGCTGGGTGTCACTGAAATGTTAAGACATTGTATGTACACAGTTCCATGGTTGGGCACTGGACCGACGGCTAACATTCAGTGTTATCTGGAGATCTTCCTCCGTTTGAGTTTGGGTGGCTTGACCTGTCTGTCTCGCGGTGGCATCTGGTGGACCTGAGGGTAACAGACAGAGGGCACTGTAAGAACCATCCATCCATCCATCGTCTTTAACTACTTAACCTATTCAGGGTCGCAAGGAGTCAGAAAGCTATGGGCTCAACACAGGGAATAACCCAGGACGGGACGCCAATCCAGCACAGTGCACACTCACACATCACTCATTTACACATGTACACCTATGGGCAATTTGTTAACCTCAGCATGTTTTTGGACTGTAGGTGGAAACCAGAGTACCTGTTAGAAAACCCAGAAGGACACGGGGAGAACATGTAAACTCCACAAACACGGAGCCATGGTAGAGACTTGAACCCTGTTCCCAGAGGAGTGAGGCGACAGCGCTAACCATTGGTGCTCCAAACACGGAGAGGATTTCATCTGTCGCGGTTCTCCTTTCCCTCCATCACACAGTTAAGCCAGGAGGCCATTTTTGTAGTGGTGAGAGATCTCTCAAGGTTGCCCCTATACCATCTCCAATTTCCTTTATCGCATCTATTTACTGCATTTACTAAGAGGGCCCTTTACAGAATTGCTGTGGCACAGGGCGGCCAGCAGTTACAGAACCTCTCAACCAATGATCGCTCGGAACCAGGATCTTCCTCCACATTCCTCTCTCTCATCGGCAGGCTCAGACGTGATGTCAGAATAGAGGGAATCCTGATACCATTACTATCCAGAGTGGCCAATCGATAGGAGATCACTGGATGTTTTACTTTGTCTTAGTTTCGCTACACTGTAAATGTAGTCCCTGCATACACTTAGCAGAGAAGGTGAATTGATGACAGAAGGCCAGTGCAGAGATACTCACACTTGCCGTCATGCTGTCCAGTCCGCTCATTGCCTCCTGTATAGCAGCGTCTAGATGATCATTTAGCTTCCCACCTCTGTCAGGAAAGGAAACATGTTGCCAGGGGCGCCTAATCAAGCGCTTCCAGATGTGTGTGTGTATGCATAGCACAGTACGCAGCACTGTATGCAGATATGAATAGGATACACAGGAGCTGCACATGCAGGATTTCTCTAGCTGCTCAAGGAATGAGAGATGTGACTGGGCTCTGAAGGGAGTCTGTGGGTCAGTAAGGTATCTCCCCCCTCCCACAATGAGGTCATTCAGACTGTCAGACTGGGAAGCCACGCGACATGTGGGGGAGGGGCGCACTTTAATAATACAAAGATCCAATGGGGGAGGGCTTTCATCTTTGATAGTGGCAGCATAGTGAAAGGACAGAGAGAAGAGCTACACAGATTTGACCCTCGATGCTGCAGGGCCACACTGGATGCAGGAGAAGCAGCCTGCATAGCCTGCAAGGGACCCCATGGCAGGAGAGCACTGCAGCCTGCACATGGACGGCTGGGCAGCCTCTCTCCGGAGAACCGCACCCAGACTATCATTGGGTACAGCCCCTACACCCACATAACTGTTCATTTATATTAAAACTATATTTAACAAAAGTGTGGAACGTGATGGATGGCTAATGGAACGAGGATTACTCTCACATAAGCACGAGTGGAGAAAAAAAGCAATGAAAAAGCAGCATGTACTGTATGAGTTCCTGAATGTGAATGGGGTACAGGTTGTTTACGAGCTTCTGTCTGCTTGCCATGGTCTTCACATACATGTCACTTACTTCCCGTTCCTCTTCGCGGCCCTGCTGAGCGCTTCCAGGTCCTCTGTTAGTGTCTTCAATTTCTCTGGTTCCACCTGGGTGAAGAAACGAGCAGACAGATGCATTAGGAAGGCACCAGGGGCGCCTGGGGTTAGTGGCGGCGTCTCATCTGGGGCAATGCGACCACCTTTGAATGCTACGGTCAGATCAGCAAATGCAGTGAGTGTGGGATTGAGGTAATGGATGACATGGCGGGTTTGGGGAGCGTCCCACCTTTCCCTGCCGGCTGTCCTGCACCCTAGGGTGGTGCGTTTGCTTGGCTGTGCCCAGCTTGCCGGCCCATGGAGGAAAGCCCTTGATCTGGCCCCACAGCAGGTCACCCACATTGAACATGCGGGGCCGGTAGTGCAGGAGCTCACTGGAGCAGGGCGAGTCAGGGTTCCGCAGTTCCTCCTCGCTGCTCAGACTCTTGGTGTCGGAAGGACTGGGTGCGCAGCCGTTGTGGTAGCCGTTATAGAGTCCATAGTCCTTGGCAAGTGGGCCCTCCAGGCTGGTAGAGGAGCCCGGGGACCCGTCATCGGCCAGCAGCTCTGGCCTGGGATGGCCCAGCACGTCCTTGTAGCTGCAAGGCAGTGGCAGGCCGCCATTCACCTGGCTGCAGCGCTCCACTGTCTGCTCCAGCCGCTCCCTGAAGTTGGCTGCGGCTCGCTGGCAGCTGCGGAAGTGGGGACTGTCCTCTGGCTGGGTACTGCGGTCGTGGGGGGGCTCAGGGCGAGGGCTGTCCCGGACACGGGCGGAGCATTCGAGGTACTCGTCGCCGTGCCATGGGGGAGGGCCATCCGAGCATGGTGTGGCATCATGCTCCCATTGTCCCCGGGGGGCACCTCGTCCCGGGGAGCAGAAGCGATCATGGTCTTCTGTGCCCTCAGGATTGCCCTTGACATGTTCAGAGTCCCCGCAGGGCTGGCACCCCCTGTGGGGCTGCGTTCCTGTCTCCTGGCGAGACAGGCGCTGGCCATGGGCAACAGAACTGACAACATGAGGAAGGCCAACAGGCTCCCTGATGGAGGCGGTGAAGGCACTCATGGCGCTCGAGGCAGGGGCGGAGGCGGGGCTGGACTGGGCCATGACATCCGCCGGCATGCCCTTGCTTGCCGACTCTGCCACCGTCCTGTAGATAGCATCCACAGACTCACCCCGGTCCCCCTCGGAATGGGGTGCACAGGGGCCCTCCAGGAATGGTGGCGGAAACGGTGGCGTCACTGGGTGCTCAGGAAGTGACATCATGTCAGAGCGAGTGCTCATCTGCCTGTTGGGCATCGAAAGGCTCTCTGCCATACCCGTCTAGAACAAAGTCATGTAAAAACAACCAATCATCATCATGAACATCATCATAAAACCTGATGAATGAATTTCACAAAGAAATTAGTGCACCAAGGCATAATCTGTAGTCCAATACATTTTCCTCCATGGCTCACCTGGAAGCTCTGGAAGAGGCAGGCCATGGGGTTGGAAGGGGTATTGACAGAAACGGGACCTTCTGGAAATGGGTGCAGGCCCTGGAATGCCGGGCCCCTTTGTGCCCCCTGGGGAACCCTGTTAGGCTGGGTGTGCACGAGTCCGTTAAGGACGAGTGTCTGTAGACCACCCAGGTGCTGGTTACCTGGGCCACAGTTCAGCAAGTCGCTGCCTGTAGGAGCCCAAAGAGAATACAACAGGTGGTCAAAGTCGAATTTCTCAAGGTTATTTTTAAACTTAACTGGTTCATTTCATTCAGTGCTGTTAGAGAACTTATGCACAGAATATATTTGTGCACCAGTATACAAGATATCTGTGGAATTACAGTTTGTTCACTTTTATGTACTCTGTCATGATAAGCCATGAAATTCTTCATGAATTATTAATGTGTTAAAAGTCCTCTCACGGTGCACAAACTGCATTAACTCAGGCAGAACCTCTGGTAATGTTTAAAACTGATTTAGAGTATGGTGTTTTCCAGGTATAAAAATAATTTATAAAGAATGTTTTACTCTGATCTTTAGCACATTCCTACACTGGATTAACCCCAACATAAGAAAACACTGTTCACCTTTCACAGATTTCTTGCAAATTTCCCTAATTAGCCAATAGAGGGAGCTCTAAGCATTGCCTTCAGAAAACAAGCTAATTGGCTTCCTCCCTTGCAAAAGGCCTCTGGGTCATACAGTGAAGGGAAGCTGCAGTCTGTGGGCTGGGGAATCATATAGCAAAGGGATGCCACAACTGATTTTCAGAAACATGCCTACACATAGGAGGCAAAGCCACAATGGAAGACGGTTTACAGGGTGACTTTGAAGTTTACTGTCTGAAGAGCCACAGGGGTTGTCAACCTGTCAGCAGCTCCCCCAGAACACAGACCTGCAGGCTAAAAACAAGCTCAATGCCAGATACTCCAAGGGTTAGTTCCTGTGAACATCCAGAACTTCACACTTAACTAAGACAACCTCCGTTTACACGAGGCAGACCACGACTATCCAGACGAATGAACCGCATAGAGGGCACTTCAGCCAATGTGAAATTTCTGCCTTTTAGAAGTATGGATCCCGGAGGAAGAAAAGTGAAACATTGCTGATCAGCACTGTCTGTTGAGTAGAACGGGAAAAAAATTGTGAGTGCATAACTCATTTCAGGAGGGCAGCCGCAATCTTTATTCCTGTACCCCGTGTTCTTCAACGTACAGTAAAATATCCAAGGTGATGCTGAAAACATTCAACAAAAATGACCATTCAGATTAGCTTAGCTAATATGGTGACTATGTACAGCAGATCACCTCACAGGGGGAAAGAGAGGAATACAGATACATCTGGGATAAACTGAGCCAGGCCCTAATTCCATCACTCCAGTCTCTCTCAGAGGTGACTGCCATTATACTTAAGCCCCTCGCAAAAGCTTCTTCTACACAAGATGTGATGGTAAAGTGAAGTAGCCATGTCACTTGCACATGAAATCGGACATTAAGGGGACTCCCAGCCGAGACTGTAAAGGAACAGAGACTGACAATACTCAGGGACGGGGAAACGGTTGCAACTTGGACATAACTGGACACCAGAGGATGACAACCAGTGTGGCAGAGCTCAGGGGCTTGCCTTTCTGGTGGCGACAAGGCCCTCAGAGCCTCTGCAAAGGGAGCATGCTGGTTCAGGAGGAGGGTCAGGCCAGGTTCACAGAGAAGCAGAACTGGGGGAGGGGCAAGGAAATGATGCTGCAGCTCCCATTGTCACTGACGATATACACTGTCTCTGTGACAGTAATGATGCTGCAGCTCCCATTGT